>JAVIWC010008810.1:0-600000 GCA_031894815.1 Creontiades dilutus | reverse complement strand
GAAATTATATTAATATTTTTGTTAACTGACTTCGCCTTGGGATTTTTGGCGAGAAAATGTTCGATCACTTCAATGCAACGAACCACTTTCTCGGTTGTTAAGACTTCATTAACCAGCTGGGATGTTTAATGGTTAATGTTGCACTATTCCTGGCAAGTTTCAAAATAATGTTAATTCCAATTATAATAATACTAGCTGGCACGGCAAACGTTGTCCTGCCTTATAAATTATTTCTCGTAAGTTATTATAGTTTATTTCTTAAAATTACACATCACAAATTATATTACGACAGTAAAATAACAAACAACATCAATCTTTTAATGCTTTGGAGTGAACAATGTTTTTTGTTAGCCCGTCTTTAGCTAGCACAATCAAACTGGATGGTTTACCCACTCGAGAGCTTGCTACGTACTTGCCCGCGTGAAAAACATTGTGTACACAAATCTAAGCCAAAAGCAGACATCGTTTGGTCTTAGTATTTGTTGACTGTCATTGCGAATGCCAATCTAATCGGAAACTGAATCCGATTAAATTGAATTGGCACATCTGTTAGTATGATAGGAATCCATGGTATTAATGTATTTCCACTAAAATTTAGGGTCGTACGTACTTTTTAATGCAAATTTTAAGAATTTGAGATTGGTAACACTAAGCACATATCAGGATTGAACTTTTATATTAAAAATAAATGTTTATTTTCACTAAAAACATCTTAGATTTGCCATAAGCTAAGCGAAGTACAGTTAAAAACACTATAGGTAATTGATCAGTTATCGAGCGGGATGATAATGTTTAAATTACTAAAAAGGCTATAAAAAATAGGGTTTGGTGATAAAAAATTAAAAATTTAGGGTTGTACGTATTTTTTAATGCCACATTATAAAAAAAATATAATTGAAAAATTTCGTCCAAAAATTTAAAAAAATGTCAAGGGTGAACAACTCTTTCACTTAGGGTTTTGAAAAATAAATAGTAGCCGATTCTCATACGTTCTGAATACGCATATAAAATTTGGTAAAAATAGGTGAAGCCGTTTCGGAGGAGTACACTGACTAACATCGTGACTGGGATATTGTATATATTAGATAATATCTAATGATATTGTTTAGCATAAGTCACGATTCCATCGTTGTTATTGGTTGACTGTTGACAGTATTCGGTGAATAATTAACTAGAGGCTGTTCATGAGTCTATTCCTGGGGAAAGACTTCAACTAGTAGAATGATACCTACATCGAGATTTATAGCCCTAAGAAAATTCCTTAATAATTTAATCGTGTGAATTCATAAAAATTGTGGGTGTAACTATGTACATACTAAAAATCCAATGTATATGGACTGTAGATGACATTTCAATAGCACAGACAGCATGGCAGCAGAAATCATGGAATACTCCAGAAGCTAAAAAAATGCACACCTTAGCACGGAAAATCCATACTCATCAGAGGTTTTGGAGAAAAGCTACCGACAGCTGATATCGGATGGCGGACAGCGGACGTCGGACAACGGATGGACGGACTTTTTAATTCAATAAGTTTAGATATTCAGATAGTTTATTTTACATAATTTTCTTTACAGGTCACATTGCTCAATTGAATAATAACCGATAACGGATACTGTCACACTGTGGCCCAACTCGGAGTTGGTTCTTAGTTATACCTTTATAAGGTACCTATAACACTATGTACCTATTTACACCACATTATTTATTGAAATTTTATATTAACATTTGAATTCCACTTTCATGCAATGCTGTACTTAGTTGAAACGTAACTCATGTTGAATAATGATAAAATAATCGATTTTCGTTTGTGAAGTACTCCTACGGGTTATCTCTTATCTATTTACAAGTTTCTTTTTTAAATAGCTGTTCAGTATTTATCCATATTATATTTCTTATTTCTTCAAAATCTTTATTTATTATTTGCAGGCCTCTATATTTTTTCATCATTTGAGCAAATGTATTTTTAACTCTTGGCAGTTCCAGTCTATACGATTTTGTGCAGGAAAGTACTGTATTTTATCTCAGTGAAGTTCAAAGTGAAGCTTAAAATGAAACAATCAAACTTAGTTATCAAACAATTCAAATGGATAAGAATTATTGTTACCATTTTAATAATATAATGACAGTTCGATTTCTCCTGAATTTCAGCTTGACAATTTAAGTAAAAATTATTGTTGTGGCTTGACCATAATAGTTAGGAAGCTATCCACTAGCGGATTTTCACATTCGATTTACGGATTTTATACATCATCAACTAAGTTAAGATCAGGGCTTCGAACTCAGTTAAACTTCCTTATGTTTCGCTCATTTTTAGGTTTCCAACACTAAATAGTGAGAGAACAGACTGGTCATTCCTCATTTTTCTCACCTAGTCAACTTCTTAGTAATCCTTTTGCCACTCGTATACCAACTCCTTATCCTATACTCGCACATACCTAACAATGCAATTTGGAAATTCCCTACATTCAGCCAAAGCCAATTTGTTCATACATTCTTAGGAAAATAAAAAGCCCAATCAACTCCGGGGTTTCCCCAAAGAAAATTAGCTAGATCTTGCCATTGTGCGTTACGACTTCCCATTTTACCGTCAACTGCCTCTTCTCCGGTACATTTTTGGAGGTGTTACCAATAGTGAAGTGATAATTTGTGAGGAATGTCTAGTTTAGAAGACTTACTCCTTAACTCTTCTTGTCAACTGATCTTCTAAATCAAAACTTTCTACATTCCTAGTTCGATTCCTTATGTTAAGTTAATCTGTGTAAGGTGTAATTGTAGTCTAATAGGAGGCTAATTCAAATAAATGATCTTTAGTGAGTGTTTTCGAATGTTGTGTTTTCTGCTGCAACCCCAATGACAATTAAAAAGGTCCATTATTGGAAATAATGAACCAAAACATTATGGTTCACAAATATTATCGAAAATGTACTTAGCTGCAAACAAAGCTAATACAGCGAATGCTTTACAATTGTCCTTTTTTCTATGTTTTTTGTTGAAACAGCTTGAACAACATGAGCATAAAAGTGCAGGAAGATTCCGAGAAGAATTCGAAGAGAGGGGAAGGGGCAGTTACAGATTGTCGGATAAGTGATGAATCGTAAGGATCTTTATTCTGCTGCGATTGTTTGGAAAAAAAAGAAAACGTCGCTAGTCATGAAAACCATCCAAGAGTCCCAAGAAAATGACTGAAAAAGGAACAAAAGAAAAAAATTGAGAGGATGAAAAAAAAAGGGGAGTAAACGTAACCAGACGTCCAAGTATCCATGGAGGAAGAGGTCCTTCGGAGGCGCCCCATATGAGCCTGCTAATAGGTTACGAAGGAATCTAAGGCCGCAAAGAGGCAATGCATGTCTCCTCGATGGGCCCCATGCACGGAGAAGACTTCTGCATCTCTCCCTCGTGTCCGAGCGGCGGGAAGGAGAGGGGCGAGGGGTTTCTACCAGAAGAACCTTATAATTACCGCTTCGGCACCGGCCATTTTAATTACCGGTTTCTTTCAAAACATAATCAACAAGATCATAATAAGTTCCGCGATGTGGTTTTTACTTTTTACCGAAGGGGGGGAATCGGGCATTACAAGCGAGGACGCATTCCGCGCATTTCTACCTGTCCTTAGAAAAACCTTCGCATGAGGGGGGAGGATATTCCGATGAAACATTTTTGATGGATGCCCGTCTGTCAGTCGGCATGAGGTCTCCCGTCTTCGGGAGATGGGATTTTTTCGTTCTTTTTTTTCATTTTCTCAGCGTCTTTTTTGCGTTCTTTTACACATTCGACCACCAATATTGACGTTCTTCGGGCCTTTCTTCAGAGTTTCCCGGTAGCGGTGCAGCCTCCTCCGCGGTGGACCTGTATCTCACGGGTTCTTCGTCCCGAGATCGGAATGAGCCTGATATGCCAATAAGGATGCCTCAATAGCTTCGAGACGGGAATCGAAAAATAATGGCGCTTGCCGGAGGCCGATAATTGGCGATGCGGTGGGATGAGAGTTTTTGATATCGCCGTCACGACGTCCGGATGCGGTTATGTTCTTCACCAAGGGACAGCAAGGTTGAAAGAAATATCTGTAATGGATTTGTCCTCTCTAAAATTGAGAGGTGTGTCTCCTGCGGTGATCGGACAACTGGTACGGTGGTGGGATTATCCAGTGAGGGGCGGGCGACTGGTACTATCTAAATGAGGACCCTGGACAACTGGTACTGGGGAAAAATTCAATTCCTGACAACCGGTACAGTAGCAGCTATAGCAGCAGGTAGAGAGGCAGGTAGAGGATGGAGTATGGTTATGTGTATCAACGTTTTATTGAGTACTTACATGCAAGATTGCACCGAAACGGTGACTAGTCCAAATTTTCAACCAATGCTCAACTCCGATTTGTCAAAAAAATAAAAACGTTTGAAAAAAGTAAAATTAACAATGCTTCGCCCTTTTAGCAACAGCTTCTACCTATCCCGCCGTCGACATTACCCCTTCTAAACACTGTTCAGTCAAATACGTTAAGTCTTTTGATAAGGCCTCCCTTTTTTTGTCTATTCGTTTGGGTCTTTTTGGCAAGTCGCGGCCGCACTGGTTGAGCTGTAGAGCTCGCAGCACTCGCCAAAATCCTGCGTGGCGTTGTCCTACCACAGTATTGAAGGAGTTGTTCCAGCCTTCGCAGTGGTTATTCGTTCGATGCTGACTTCCCGAAACATTCCATACAGCGACTGGAATCAAAGAGGTCCCGTTCTCTCCACTCACGTAAGTCTTATCAAAATGTGCCAATAAGGGGAGGAGTTGAGCCGGGAAATCCACATAAAACTTGGCCATTTGTTCGAAAACGTCCTCAACTTTCAAGAATGCGGGAGCGTCTACCATTTTGCATTTCACCGCTAATCAACCGTCGGTCTTGTACGTTTCTGACAATCCGAGGTCTTGAACTTTCCTCCAGGTTGCACAGACTGCATCAGAAACTGAGAGTACGTAATGACAACTGGTGGGTTGAACAATCTCAAATTTTAATTTTGCATTTTTGTTCAAAATGATAGTCAGGTTTGTTAGTTGCTAGTCTAATAAGTCCTTACAGCTGCATCAAACTGCAACATGCTTATCAGTGATGTATTTTTAACGATTATTTTAAACTAAGGAACGTGCAAATGATTTTTGGATGGGAAAGAACAGAATCAACAGAATTGCAGAAAAGTGGTGAAGCAGGAGGAAGGACTAAACTAGTGCTTGAGATTGAAGCGGAAAAGGGATTCTGATGGTTTGATTATAGAAATTTTGATTCTGAGATATGCTACAAGATGGTGCAAAATTAAGCAGTTCGATTAAAAAGACAAACAAACATGGTATGATCAATACGTGTGGTGCAACAGAGGGCTGACGTGTTGCCAAATAGTTGCGTTGGTTTGGTTTTGGTTTGACTTAGTTGCTGTATTCGTGATTGGTACAACACATGTGGGCACGTTGCTTGTTATGCATACAAAGAAAGTATTATATTGTGAGACCAATTGATGTATCAAACGCCTCGAAAGAAGGTTAGTTTGTTGAGGAGAACATATCAAAATGAAGATCCAGAGGTTAATGTACGAATCGACGAGACCTTATTTCAGCGAAAAAGGATAACAAATCGACAGGCAGCCTACTTTGGCAAAAGTTCAGCAAGGACAGGAAAAACGATTAAATCGACACCTGATCGATTTCAACGCCTTTTGGCCTATCTACTAGAAAATTACAACTTTTGATGAGATTCTTTCTTGGAGTAACCCAAAATGATGAGGCTCCCCTGTCGCAGTTATTATTTTCAAAGTAACTTCCATTTTACATTTTCCAGTTTTCTGTGGCTTTCGGACATCGTGTTCTCAGGCGAGACAAATTAACCAATGATTGAGGGTTGATGGTCATTTTTGACAGTATTGCCTGGAGGGGCTCAAATAACCAAACCGACACAAATTAAGGGGTAAAATAGTGGGATAGCTGAGTTACAATATTTATTGTCGCGAATAACCCGCTGGTTGGATCAGGTATTACTAATAACTGCATCGTACGACGCGAGAATGCAAGCTGGAGTTTAGGGATACCTTAAGATTCAACGATTTCGATATAATCTGATTTTCCGTCCGAGTCTGCCCTAGGTAGCGGAAGCTTGGTTTCCACTTTCGGGAGATGAAATGTTTATTTTGCCTTCAAAATCAAAATTTCCACTCGCATTATGCGTTTTAGACCATTACGAACCACGTTCTTTTCGTGTCTTAACAACTATCATCAATTCCAACAACTATCATCAAAATTGTATGAAAACTCTTTGAATTAGGCTTCGGAGGGTCCCTATAAGTTTCATCGCTCAGAAATTGCGAACGTGAAATCTCGTAACAAGTCTAATTCCTACAATTTTCATCCTATTTTGATTACATCATAAGGGCCTTGACATCATAATCTACAAAAATAATTTTTTACATCACACAGCCCGCAGTATACGTAGTCTATAATTCCTTGCCAACAGATTTGAAGAACCCCACTAACATAACCCGCCCCACCTACTAAAGGATGATATTTACCTGGCTAATCAATTTGGGGCCAGCAAATGCTGATGCCATTCTCACTAGCATTTACATTTGACTGCTTATTTTCTCTCTCACTAGTAATGCTGCTCTCGCGTCGAGGTAGGAAGCCACGTTATAATTTGGAAAATATGATAATTGATTAATGAATTATAATTGGTTAAAATGAAGTAATTACTGTTTAAGACCTAAATTGTAAACTTATATTTGTAAAATTGTGCAAATCTAATCCGTCAGTACAGGCTCTTCCCACTGACGGATTATATTATTCAATAATTATTAACTTTCTGTATGTACATTGTATTTATATGGAAAAAACTCTTCTCTATCTATCTCTGTCTCTATTAACACATTAGTATTCAGAAGTTTTAAATCACGTTTAAAGCATTAAGCTAAAGGTATTATCGATAATGATTGTTCTACTCATGTTTAATTAGTGAATTTTTCAGTGATATTTACCGGAAATGTCATTTCTACTGTAAAGTATATTGCTACTACTGTAAATCTTTTGTGTCTATAGCTAATTTCCTATTGTTGTAAGTCAAATAGGGACGGGATGGTGGGTCCAGCAGGGTCTCAGATATTATCTCTGGTGGTGTGAAGTCTGAGGTGAGGGAGGCAGCTATTATTTACTGCTCTCCCCGTTCTGGGTACACTCTTAACCACTTAACCCCGACCTGATTCATACGACCCATCTGACTGTTATGGCGTAGTACATCTGCCCTCGGATCGCTTCCCATAACCAGGTACAGTCGTGTCATAGGTGGGGAATGTCGCTAGATCGCTCCACTAAAACACGATCCGATCTGCCGACCGCCCTCGTAAGAAATAGAAGTTTTTCATAGAACGTGGCGCATAGTCGTCCGCCGCAAAGTAGTTTGAAATGAACGTTTTAAACATAAAAAAACATCTCCCCAATGACCTAGATGGCTGAAAATGGGACAGTTTATAATGTTCTCCATGATAAACAAGAATCTTAAGTCAGGTACAGAAATTCTTCATGCTAGGTCTAGGTAACATGTATAGATTAATGAAATGTTTCTTATTACAACGAATAATGGGATATAAATGGTCCGGCAGACATCAACGCCTACAAAAGTGAAGTAGACATGTATTACAGTTCTGTCGCGTCACAACGGGGAATAATGATATAATGATATTTAATGATTGAATTTGACAACGATTTTATCACCAGAATCGGTGGAAATAATGCATTCTATCATTAGCATTTAAGCTTGCTAGTTTGATTAGGACAGAAAGTAGCCATTGGAATCCCTATTCTGATCGGGAGCGCACTCAATAAATTTCACACTTAACATAGAAACTTTGATTGAAATTTTTAGCTCTCTTCGTTTATTGGGGCAGCCAACAAAGGCGAAGGAACCAGTTTACATTTTCTGTACATGGGCAGTACATAGAAAACCACGAGTAGAACACATAAATTTAACCAGATGAAATAAAACACCTATTCTCCTACTGTCCACAACTACATACCTATATTAATAATGACTTGATGAACACGATTTCAAAAAGTACTCCTGAAACAGAATTCCACAGATTCATTTCAGCTGATCCGATCGTCACATGACGCTAGGAATTTTTACAACGTCCTGGCATTCTCACATTCACATTTTCAATGACGTTATTTCATCTGTCATGGTTCTAGCCAAAAGGGAGAGCAAACATGTGAACATAAAGCGGACCAGGTGGGCTATTTTTATTCTTTGAAGGAGCGTCTATCAATAACGAACATGGAAACAATGGCGTCATTCAAAAATAGCTCAATATTCAGATTTTTGAAATTGTAGCCCTCCTGTTTCATATTTAGGATTGACCGAGATCGATACGTATTCAACGTAAAACTAGACCCGAAATGTAATTGTCAACCCAAGTTTTATTAACTTTTGTTCAATAGTTTCTGCAAAAAGTTCCGGACAACGGAGGGACGGATTTTTTAATTTATTTCTTGTTTAATGTTTTAATAATGTTTTTTTCTTTTCCGACCACAAAGGTTTGTTATTGACTATGATAAACAAAAACGAGACAACCATTATTACTGCAACTTTGTGATTGGGAAGTGGTTGCATTTCTGGTTGTCGGGTTTGTCGATATGAAAATGGCTTGCAGTAAAGCTTAACAGGTAGGTAATTTATGAGGTCTCTTTGATGTTCAGAAGGCGAATTCCTATGTCCAAAATTTTTCATTTTGATTTACCATTATTCTCGTATATCAGTGGTTGCTACGTCCCGAGAGAACAGAAAAGTGAATAATTATTCCTAGTGAAGTCATATTGAGCAGGAAACGCAAAAACAAGTAACAATTAGTTAACTATATATTTTGGACAAAGTAGCATGGGAACATAACGTAAATTACGTTGTTAGCACATGGGAAATTTGTTATTTTGGGGAACAATAGTCACAGGGAGTTGCGAACAACCTTGTCTGTAGGTAATTAATAATAGCCCGACATGAAACTTCTTCAGTTATATTTAATTTCTCTAGTTAAGCTTCTATGTCTATGTTTAATAATTATGCGATTAATAGAATGTAAATATTAGAATAAAAATGTTGCTCCAACGGTGTTGGCTACGGTTTCAAGTAAATGGGATCGGTGTCCTCTGGTTGGCAGCGTTGACAAAAAGCACAAAGATGACATTTTGTATGCATAGGTTCGGCTTAGCCGAGGGCAGGTATTACATCGTTCTTTTGTACTATTCACCTTGACTGTGGGATCTCAAACTTGTTGAATTTATTAAAGGATGGAAGAGAATGATATTGCCTTCAGGGCTATAACCAAAAAAACGTAAAAGTACGACGGCGGTTGTCCGAACTTCAACCCTGGTTGCTTGCGGTATGTTGAGCTTAACCGCGACATCTTCCACTAGACAATAGGGGGGTTGACAAAGGGAGACTCGTCTTTTCGATCCTCGACAAGGGACGGGAATGAAAAGAATAAAAAAATCGAGTGAATTTAAAGAGAGTCTCTGGGATATGAGTTCCCATCCCCACGTTCATCTTTAGATTCAGTTTTGTGTATTTTGGCTTCAGGCGGAGCAGATGGTTGCAGCGGAGTTACTGCAGCAAACGCATGTTACCCACACGGTTTTACAGAGTTGAGAAACAAAGCTATTTGCAGGTCTAACCTTGTTTTACCTCAATTCAACGAGAAATTTAATAAAATAAAATAAATAAGTAGCACCTATATATTTTTTTGTGGTCTATAAGTCAAGTGCAATATCACGTTTCCATCATCCTGTCTAAGATCAAACCCATCTACCGTTGGTCTTCATTATTTGGAAAGAATGTATTATTAGAATGTTATCCTAGAATTTCGATTTATAGGACAATTCACCATATTCATTTACTCTTCAGTGAATTACATGCAACTATAAATTATAAGGAATTCCCTTCATCTAATGTCCGAGTTAGGGATCCCTCCAACGACGCTTCGATTGAACGGCAGGATCGTTCGTTAAAGCGTAGAGAACAGTAAGTCACTCATACAATATTTGATGGTACCTAAATGATTGATCCTGATCAATGATTAATGAATGATCCTTATGGCACGAACAGCTGAAAATGCTGACACCGAAAACCTTTAATTAAAGTTAGTTGGAAAACATTGATAGTTTGAAGTTTAATATCTAAAGAATAATTTGATCCGAGTTTATTCATCCTAGTTTGTTTTATCTGGGTTGCCACCTGAAGCAGTGTTGTCCTTTGCAGTGCGCTTTCTTTCTATATATTCTGCAGGTTCGCCAGTATTTGATTACAGTTCAGCGATAACGATCCTTCAACTGTCGAACGCTATTCGACGGAGAAAGCTAGGAAAAAGATTTCAGATAGGCGAGCCTTGACGAGGGATAGCCGAGTCAACACTCAGCTATGTGGCGTAGTCCCCTAGCGGCCGGTGGTCATTGGTATTCATTATCACCGACTCCTAGGTGTCTCTCGCTGTTCGCACAACCTTTTCCTCCTCCCCTTTCCTCTCCATCATCACCTTCTGCTCTCCCTTTTTTCCCACATTAATTCTTCATAGGAAGGTGGGACCATTGTCCCACGCGCGGCTCCTGAAGAACGGGCGGCAAGTCACGTTTTCAGTTGGAACATGTTTGATGGTGACTGGTCGCTGAGAGTAAAATCTTCAATAACCAATGCAAGTAAAAGATACAGTAGAAGAGCAACAGTTCTCAATTTCTACTTGTAATCCCGGGCAGCACGCAAACAGCTAAAGCGTAAGTTCGCAACTACATTTTTCTGAACTATACCTATTCTTCACCAAAATCCCAGGGATGCCTATAAATGGCTGGTACGACGCGGACCCAATCTGTTTCCTATCGGTATACAGTTAAGTGTAACATAAAAACATGCAGGGCTTTTACAAAACAGGTCTCATTCCTTCAAGAGATTGATTTTACAACTAATTTGCAACAAAAAAAAAATTGCCAGAAATTTTTTTTTTTGTTCAAACGCTTGTACTAACCTAGGTATTTAGGGTTATTCGCGGTTCAAGATTTCTTTCGTGTCATCGAACTTACTTCATTAAAACGGACATAGTTCCCTCATTTCCAGTTTAATCTTAAATTTGAAGAGACCGTTGGAATGACCATAAAATTCTCTATCTTAATAATACCAAATTTTTTTTCCAGTCTAATCTTACGGGGGATATAAGCAACCTGAAAAGTTAACTTATCAACATTTCGAAAACCTTCCGTTTTTTAAAGACTATAATGTCCAAATAATTCGAGATAATGAACTATTGCCGGTAAGCTAAGAACTGCGTCAGAATTACAGCTTCTTAACGGTATAATCAATTTTTATTTTACTGTACTGATTAGATGAGAAAGTTGTATTTTAGACCATAAAATCGTAGTTTCACGCGGTAGAATCGAAGTTATAAGGGGTTTCTATGAGTTTGACATAAAATTTTATAATTTTGTAACGCTTAATCCAATACATGGTGACGCTCTCGATCCTCGAATTTAGAGTACCCGTGCGAGTGAACATGACCTCATCTGTCCACAACACAAGTCTCTTCGGTAAGTGAACTGAGTGAGGTACCACTCCCAGAATTCAACCCGCCTTTGGTTGTCATTTACCTATTTGTCATTAAACATTTGATTTGACAGCTGCAGAAAAGACAGACAGGAACGATCAGATTAATCGCATTACATACGTTTCTCAAACGGTAGGGATAGATGCCTTGGCTCTGTAGGTTTCTGTGATCCAAGAATGAGAGGTCGCGATTGGAAAGATGGTCAACAGGTGGAAAACATTTTAGATGCAGCCGGAGCAGATCCGACGCTCAGCAACCGCAGGATCGGAGCTGAATACTCTATTACGCACCAATTAGCAGGATATGAAGTTTGCTTTAGGTGATGTCACCAGCCGTTTAGTCCAGACGCAAGTGAAAGTCAAGTTTTAATTTGTCCTTATTTGTTGTGTATTTATGGACAAGTTAAACGTAAGTAGGTTTCCTATGGTATCTCGTTAACTCGCATTTATTCCCGTAGGTACTTAAGATACTGATATATACTTTTTTTTGTCAAAGTTTATTTCTTCATTAGAAACATAACATAACAACTGAGCATGGTCCATCAAGTTAATTTACTCTAATACAGTGGTTAACAGCGTGTAGAGTTGGTAGCCCAGCGGCAACTACTCTTTAGGATCACTTTCACACACAAGTAACATTACGACACAAGGTCGAAGGGTTTAGTTCTATTCAGACGCCGGATGACGCTGCTGTTGTCTAGAAGACGTAGAGCATCTGGGTTCATGTGCTCATGAAGCCTCTGCTCGTGTTTAGTTGCAAAGAGTTGAATCATTTCACTGACAGTTTCCATCTTGAGGACCCGTTGGAGGTCATCATTTCGTACGTACCAAGGAGCGTTGACAAGACTCCTTAGAATCTTGTTTTGAAATGTTTGGATTATCTTGATGTTCCTCTTTTTTGTACATCCATAAATCCATACAGGTCTTGGAGTTTGCTTGTAGATAAGTAATTTGTTATGTATGGATAGCTCGGAGTATCTGCCGAGTAACCAATACATTTTTCTGAACTTGATATTTAATTCATTTTTTTTTTTTTTTAATTACATGCGCCTTCCATCTCAGTTTCACATCTATAGTCATCCCAAGATACTTTGAAATATAAATGAAGTTCATTTAGGGCATCTACAATACAACCACCAGGAATGGAAGGGCAAGGAGGCACATTAAAATACCACCACCGAGCATGTCAAACACAGGTACAAATATCAGTTATTTGCGTAGAAGTCTTGTATAAACAGAAACATTAAACGTTTGGGTGATGATTTTGCAGTGTTTTCAACATTTGTTTGAACTTTATTTTGATTGGAGGAATATAACAGCAAAGGGACCCCGATGTAGAATGAATCATCTGGGGAATTGAGAGAAGGAAAAGCGGCAGAAGCGCCTTCCCCTCAAAAAGCAATCGAACTAATGATTTATTTCCGGATCGACCTTCGGAAATAACCGCTTTCCCTGAAAAGCGGGAACGTCGGCGGAACGTCTGACAGAAAGTGATTTTGAATAAGCCATAAACCGAAGATGAAGTGGAAGAGGGAGCCGGCGGGAAGAGCAAACAGGTAAAAGCCATACTAACAATAAGTGAAGCTTCGCGAACGCTGTTGACGGGAGGGGAAGTGAATTGGAAAGGAGTGGAAGAGGGTAGGGAGGGGAGCGGGGGCGAACATTTGCGAGCGATTAAAATTTCAAAGCGATTAAGAGGAGAGCGGTTTCCTGTTTCCCATCTCTACCAGAGTTCCTTTGAATATTTCACATCATATTCCCGCCTTCCCCCTTTTCGAGCTCTAACGTTATTATCTGTTTTACGAGGAACAAAACTCGGTGTTTCGTTATGTTTCTTCTAAACTTCTTTATTTGGCAACCTTTCATGATCTTTTCTCAATTCTTCTCGAATTGAAGTCAAGTCTGAGCCGTTCTTTATTCCAGAAGCAAGAGCTAGGAAAACTTTGCCTAAAACTGTTCAAGCAGTGTATTCGCTGGTACTTTCCTGAAAACCTGTCTCGTTTAGCTGCTTTTTTGCACTGTTAATCCTTCTTGAAATCTATGGGTCGAATAGTTGTTGTCTGAGCTATTCGCTTTTCCACTAGCTAAGTCTTGGTAAACTTTGCCTAATACCCTTCAATCACTTTCCACGCTGGAACGTTCCTTCTGACCTGCCTTATTTGGCAACTGTTAAGGCATCATTCTCAATTCTTCTTGAATTCTTTGTCACGAATGGAAGTTATGTCTGAGCCATTTTACTATTACCAGAAGCAAAGGATAGGAATGCTTTGCCTCAAACTATACTGCCAATGTCTACTATAGAATTTTCTTTCTAACCAATTTTGTTTGACAACTTAGGGACAGGTTGTCCTAGCGAGCTGGGGCGTCAGTCCTCTAGCTGTTTGCTTTCAGTGGGAGCACTGATTGCCCCGGTTCGAATCCGGCTGGCACCGATGATTAGGGCCAAAATCCTATCAAGTGTTGTATACCTGTCCTGTCTTTAGATAGTTCACCTCTGATCCCGATATCACGTGAATCCAAAACGCTCCCAACCCAGGGGCGTGAGGCAATGAGAAGCCACGAGCGAAATCGTCAGACCTAGTTCCGATCCTCTCTGGAGGACGGCTGGCGACGTCCGCGGCACCTCCGGGTAGTTGGACGAAAATCCAAGGCGAAATTCCTTGTTTACTTTACTTTTACTTTTTTGTTACTTTTATTTGACAACTTTATATGCATTTTTTTCATTTCTTCGTGTATTTCATGTCACAAATCGCATCTATGACATCTTTTAAATTTGACGACAAATGGTCGAAATTCATTGTTATATTGGGCTGCGATATTTTGGGGGAAGAGCCATGACATTTCGGCGTAGGGAAAAAAAAAATCTATGCATGACCCATTCGGTAAACGTTGCCCAATAACCGTCTATCACTTTCCATGCTGGGACGTTCCTTCTGACCTGCTATATTTGGCAACTGTTTAGGCATCATTCTCAGTTCATCTTAAATTCTATGTCACGAATGAGAGTTATGTCTGACCCATTTGCCATCGCCGAAGCAAAGGAGTGAAAAGCTTTGCCCATAACTTTTTGGTCTCTGTCTACGACAGGACTTTCCTTCTAACCAATTTTATCTGGAAACTTTTTATGAATTTTCCTTGAAATATAGGTACCTCACGAATTTAAGATATTCATCAACTATTTGATATTCCAGCCACACGGGCTTGTATAACTTTGGCAATATCCGTCCGGGCACTGTGTACCGATTCACTGCTTCGGCTCCCAACCTTCTCGGTGACGAATAAGTTGATTTGCACTGTTGGTCCTCCTTCCCGCTGTTTTTGAATAATGATATGAACCTCTCTAAATATGTTCTTTCTTTCCCCTAATTTTCTCTACTTTACTTTGCCTGACGCTCAATAAATGTTCATTAATGATTCCATGAAACTGAATTTTTTAGGTAGCCGTGAAAGTAATGTTGATATCACGCGAAAATCAATAATAACTGCATGTTTGTGCTAACATTTTTTCTTCCCAATTTTACGAATTTGTCTTTTTAGATATGCTCTTTTTTCCCGTATACAGATTCGGAGAACGGCCGGATGTTATGGAACTCCGCAGGGGGTAACCGATATTTGGGATCTACATACATCACTAATACTCGTGATATATAATGGGACTACTGTGAAAATGGTGCACATTTTACCCCACGAAACGTAGCATACCAATTCAATTTCACACTTGATAGGTAAATACACCAGATGTACCTAAAACATACAGGGACAAATTTAGGTTTTAGGTACATCTTGTGTATACCTAATGGGTAAACCTTTAACACATGCGTGTATACTATACATTTAATGTAAAGTAATAACAGCTACGAGGGTAGCATTGAGGTAAGGGCCCATTTTTATAGTTCTACATGGACAACCAATGAGAAAATTGATATGGCTTGCGGATGTTATGGATTGCTTACATAAAAATACTAATAGCTTCGATTGTATATTGTTTGCCCTCCTACATAAATATTTACTCTTGTTTTTCGCGTTCAACCGCTTTCTGATCAAGTTTTATTCCGTGTCGGTGATGCCTACTTATTGTTAGTAAATGTGTCTCAGCCAATTTCTTTGCAAGCCCAAAACTAGAAACACTACCAGCCACTAACATAGATCTCTAGATTTACTCTCTAGGTCTTCAATACGTAGAAATGACCTGGACGCAACCCTACAACAACTGAATAGTTTTGAACCAACCCGGCAGGTTGAATAAAGGGCCTAAAGACTCGCAACCAAGTGTGTTCTTAAGAGTTGAACGTGCTTGGATATTTTCATTTGTAGGAATCTAATATTTATGCATGCGAAGGTACAAAGGCTCTTCTCCTCGAAGAAGAAAACAACTTTACGCATAGAAAATATCAGCATGTTAGTTACACGAACCCCCAAACGAAAGGGAGAGCGTCATAAATACCTGAGGAAGGGCAAAGGGGCACTAAAGAGACCGATTGCACTAAAGGGTCTCGTTCCCCACGTCTTCCACGAAGTTAGGAGGCGAGGATTGTCATCTCCGAGCGAAAACAGGAGCAAAAACTATGAGGAACCCGGAAACGTGGGAATTGACTGGTCAAAGCCCTTTATGACCCCCTGTTTTTACGTCTTGAGGAGAAAAGCATTGAGCGGTCGTTGCTCTAACGCATCGTTCGTTTAAACGAGAGGGAACATCTGCTTCGTGAAAGTTTCTCGATTTCACGTCCGTTTAATTACAGACAAGTACGAACTGACGTAAATGAAACTGACACAATAACGTTGATATCTGGATTCCATTCGAATCAAAGTGATACAGCGTAGAGGTGAGTTGGAGAATAAGAAAAAACTATGGAGGGAGTTTTGATTACGTAATGGACTTCTGTTAGGAAAGATCTGCCAAGCAAGAAGGGTAGTATACATTTTTCAGTTATTCCAACATGAACGCAAAAAGTTAGTTGTGAACAATACGACTTAAAATGATTGAATTATAAATAGAACAGTAACATAGGTAAGTGTCAGCATGTTAGCATGACCTAGGTTTTAATTCATAATTAAGGGTGATAACTTTTTTCCAACGTATAATTTTTATTTTTTGGTACACCAAATTCTGGACAGCTTGGTATAAAGAAAACTTGAAACCGGATGACTAAAAGGACGGTAAACATTTTTTGGACATTTTCCATGACCATACCTGTTTGACAACTAGGGCATCTTCGTGATGTATTACATGGGCAATAAAAACTTTGGTACACAACATGGAACTAAAAGGGTTTTACACGTAATGTACTCGTAGTTTTAGTCAGGCACATAAAATCAACATCATAAAAGGTATGCGGCTTCATAATGTTGCCTGCGGCTTCTTCTGTCAGAAAAACAACTAGGCTGAGAAGTTACTCTCTTTTTTTTCAGTTTAGCTTGTTTTTTTCTTCTTCTTTTTTTACATATTCACATAAATGCAATTTAGAGGTGGTGCCTATGAAATTTCGTTTGTAACATTCATGCCATAGATCAAAAACATGCATAGTGTGTCAGTATGCCACTTTTTTTTTAGTTTTGTGTACATCGGATAAAAATCAACGGACGTTTTTGCTCAAAATCCCTGGCAGCAATGCTACTACAAACATGGAAGAAGTAAGCGTAAAAATTTGTATAAGATTGGTGAAGCCTGATGGTAAAAAAAAAACAAAAAAAAAATATGAAAGTGTCCTATTTTTTTATTGGTATTAAGAAAAAATGTTTTTTCTATTTTGCGAAAATGTTTTCCTTATTATCGAATCAGTCCAATTGACAGAGGACATGCTTCCAGGTATGAAGAAAAATTGAGGAAACTCTGATAGCAAAACGAAAAAAAGCTGCATGGGGGGCGCTAAAACCACACTACTTCCCTAAAGCAAGATCATCATGAAGATTCATCATGCCAGAGGTGTTCACCATGACAAGGTGTATGGTAGGTACTAACTGAAACTCAAATTGCTGAAATTCCAAAAAGTCATGAAAATCGATTAATTAGGTTCAGATATGCAACGAATTTACATTTTGGAAATTCAATATAATTTTACTCATCTGATTGCGTTCAAAATCGCGGAGAATACTAATGGTTAGTAACGTGGAACTCGTACCAAACTGCCTCTTGAATATTACAGGGTGATTCCCTCTTAGTGTACGAAAATTTGTTGGGTAAAACTAGACTGAAAATGGAGCAAAATGCCGCATACTGCACTGTTCTATCACAACCCATTCCGGAGATATGATTTTTCAGAGATTTTTTCGAGGAAACCTTTATTTTTATTAAAAGCTATGTTATGTGAACTTTGCTCCGATGTTTTTCAATTTTTTTAGTACATTTTCGGATTCAGCATTAAATTTCCAATAAGATGGTAGTACAGGTTACCATAAAAGTCACTAACTTTGCATCGAATGAACAGCTCAAACTTTAACTTATGTAGGAAAGTTACATTTTCTTATTTTTCATTATCGCACATCAATTTGGCCATGTCCAAGGCCATGTCCAAGAAGGTGTATCGACAAAGTGAATATTAAACTCGTCCCATTTTAAAAGGAAGAAGAACTGCTAATCTACAAGCGGCAATGTTAAAAGTACTCCGAAGATCGAAGTTACTGTTATTATGATACCTTTAAAGATGGTAACCTGTACTACCATCTTATTGAAAATTTAATGCTAAATCCGAAAATGCACTAAAAAATTTAAATTTGGAGCAAAGTGCACATAACACAGCTTTTGTGGAAAAAAAAACATGTTTTCTTCGAAAAAATTGTTGAAAAATCATATCTCCGGAACGGGTTGATTTTCGGTCTAGTTTTACCCGAAAAATTGTCGTACACTACGAGGGAATCACCATGTATACAAAATCTGTTAAACTATAGGAAATAGAGTTGTAAGAAATTAAAGTTTGCACCCGCTGCTGCTGACCTGTCATTAAACTAAAGGTAACGTTGGGCTAACTCGCTCGAATCTCCTCTCCCTCAAAATGTAGGTAATGAAATTTTGAATAGAACTCAGTGTAGTGGAGGGCATGACGAGAATTCGCACTGACACCCTTGCAAGCAGAATCGAAGAACCAACATTTATCAGCAAGCTCTTCAACCCAAAATCAAGTGACAAATCAAAGAGACCAAACCTTTCTTTCTACATTTTGCACTATCACAAAGCTTTCATCCCTTTGGTTATGAGTTGGCAAAATGAATGAAAATTATACGAGTCACTTTTATCACCGGGCAAGTTTGAAACCAATCGCTTCAAGATTCAAGGATTCTAATATGTAGGAAAAAAGTTTGGGTGCTGCACAGAGATTCCTACAGTGCAACGAGCACCCTAAATATTTGACGTTTAAAGAGTCGATATTGACCTTACTAAACAATATTTCATCTCCCTAGAGGGATTATAACGTGAACAAAGATCGTTACAGGAAATAGTTACCAAAACGAAAATTTTTCATGGGAATTCTTCGTAATACCATGATTGATTCATCCAACATCAAAAGTTAATTCAATTTCAAATTTGAGAATTCGGAAGTTTCGAAAAGTTCATCTGAATTGTATTTGTTCGGAGAATAGATATTATCGGAAAATGCTGTTTACTTTCTGGCAGTGATGCAATCGAAAAGCAAATGGTTGAGGGTATTTTGGACGACTTGGTATTTTCCTGATCGATCGCTGATTGCCAATTAGTTTGCGTTTCCAAACCGTATCGGCTGTTGTTTACATAGTGTTAGCCGCCTATTGTCTCCTACAATAACAGGAGGAAAAAACTGTTGAAATCCCATTATAAAAGATGCCACTGATTTGACTCTCACCAGTCTGGTCGTGTGTTTCAAGAAGATTGGTGCTCTTTCGGTGAACATGAGGCATTTTGTATGGTTCATGGCGGTTTTCGCCGTCACTGGTGCAAACCAGGTCAAGTTATTCAACCATTGCCCGTTCACGGTTTGGCCGGGTATTCAAGGTAATCCGGGGCACGCGCATCTTGAGGGTGGCGGCTTCGCTTTACCAGCGTACCAAGCTAAATTCGTTAACGTCCCCGGCAATTGGGGAGGACGATTTTGGGCGAGGACCAAATGCGATGGATCTGGGCGTTGCGAAACCGGTGATTGCGGAGGCAAAATCCAATGCAACGGTGCCGGAGGAACTCCTCCAGTTTCACTAGCCGAAATCACCTTCGCCGGCCACGAGGGTCTCGATTTCTACGACATTAGCCTCGTCGACGGGTACAATCTGCCCATCAAGATGGCTCCGACTCGCGGTTTCAGAGTCAGAGACGGAAGCAAATTTGACTGCAAGCCCGCTGGATGCAACGCCGACCTGAACGCCATCTGCCCGCCCGAATTGGCTCAAAAGTCCGGCGAATGGACCGTCGCCTGTAACAGCGCGTGCATGAAGTTCGACACAGACCAGTACTGCTGCCGCGGTGCTTACGGTCTTCCCACGACTTGCAAAAGCATTCACTGGCCGAAGAACTACCCAGCGATCTTCAAGAAGGCCTGTCCTGATGCTTACAGCTACGCTTACGATGACACTACCAGCACTTTCACCTGCAAAGGCAATCCAGCCACTGACTATGAAATCGTCTTCTGCCCATGAGCTCCTTCTGTCATGTTATTGCTTTTGTTTTCAATTAAATAGAAGTAAGTCAATCATCATCTATGTATCAATCATTTTCAATCCCTTCTTTTTGCTTAGAACAAGACGATTTCTGGCTGAGTTGATTTCTGAATGAACGCTAAAAGCTTATTACTAATTACATAATCGGCAATGATTGAAATCTCTAAACTATCAATACTTTTATCCATATAAACATAGACCACAATACAAATATTGACGGAATATCCGCTGAAGCCATACTAAGATACTAAGAAAAATAACAGCTTCACCACTTTTGGAAAAAATTTCCACTTTGCTTTGAAGTCCCTTGGAAAATAGAACAATAATTGCGAATTGGTCTGTTTGGAATTAGCATTTCGTTCGAACCCGCTTTGGGACAGTACAGCTCGTATTAGGTACATCAGCATGAACTTATGTTTGTAACAAATTTTTTGTTTGTTGATGTTTTCATTCAGAAGGTTTGTACGACTATTTTGGAGCACTAAAGTGATAACATGTAGTGAATGGAATTATTGGGAAGATTCGTAATCTAATAATACTATCGAAAGTTGCTTGGCTGCAACTAATTCTTGCGTATTTTTCAATTGGAATGCAAAGGAAACAAAGTAGTGGAACTACCGACACCTCTGCGCAATTACCTTACTTTCAAGTCACTGTCAATTTTCCAGTGGTTAACTATTTCTAAACATGTGGTTTTTAAGGGTAAAATCCGTCTCATGGGCAAGATAGGATAAAAGCTCTGATAGTGTTCCGGTGAATTGTTTAAAACATTCACTACTGCAATTGACAATTGAAACGGTACTTAGCCGACTTCTGTGTCATAAATAGATGGAAAAGAAGGTGGGATAAATATATTGTCGTTGACTTTCTACCAATAAACATGTTCTGAACTAGAATACATACCCTGAAAATCGAAAGGCTATATAGTTTTTGAGATCATATCCAGGTTTTTCAATAATTCACCTCACTGTCCACCATCGCAACGAGCTTGTGTCTTCTGCGTTGGATGTTGCGAAATTTAAAATAATTTAAAAGACGCGAGCAGAAGAACTGTTATGAAACTTCAACAGACTCCACTTCAGACTTCACTTCATCTCCTCTCCATTCCAGGAAAATTTATTTCATATTGCAGCCTGGTGTTGCTTTTTTTGCAACCTTTCAATGAGTTAAAGCTCATCGGACGTAGAAATTGAAGGTAGAAATCATCCATATTTCCAAAAAATTATGCCCTGCTTCAAGCTTGAGAACATCTAGCTGTTTCATAGAGACGCAAACCAAAAAACGTTCATTATTTTCATGTTTTATTGGTATTGTTCAATGAAAAATCTACAATGTGCATTCTAGTGTGTGAGTATTTTGGGCCTATACTGAGTTTTATTTCACCTGATGAATGTTTTTCGAAAAAGAGGAAATGTGTCTTGCGTTGTTTTGGGTTGAACAAACCAATTTAGAGAGTTGGAGGCGTTACAGTTTTTGTTCGGCCGATTACTTAGGTTCATAATTGAAAATAATGAACGAAAACTGTTAATTTTGTTTACCAACATTAGATATACATTTTAAAATGGAACAAATCTGTGTAATTGTCTCGTTTTTAATTTAATTGTCTCGGTGTTGTTGACTGTTGTGTATGAAGTTGTTGTTATATATTCAATCTGTATATTTCTGTTCCTTTTCCTGTATTTTGACTCGTCCCGTACCTGTATATAAATAAATAAATAAGAGAAGAAAATATATTTAGTTATGGACGCGAATATATAAAAATGATATGAGAAGGTCAAATGTGTGAAATGCATTAACAATTTATCTTGTGCACGCATCCACGATGTCAGCCGTATTACGTTTATGGCCAAACATAAGGGGAGTTTTTTCGGTTCATTGTACGAACAGCGTATTCCAAGTTGTGTAAATATTTGTCGAATCGTTAAGATCCAACGGTGACACAAAAAAAGGGTCCATTATTTCGAGTCGAAGTATATTTTTAAAGACGGCGCGGAATGCAGAATCAATGTTCCCAAGTCAGGTTGGGTGAATCGTCGTTTTTTCTCCTTTCCTGGTTTCGCGTGATGGGCGGTCGGTAGCTCCTTCTATTTACCACCAGGCAGATAGACATCTCTGAGGTGTGATACATAAATCTGTCGCAGAGCTCGAGGAGGTGTCCCCCCCGGAGACACACCCCGCCCCGCCCGCGGGGTATCTGGTCAGAAGATCGTCCCGAACCCCTCCACCCGGCTCGTGACTCCGCTGAAATGCTCCATTTAGAATATCTTTGGAGCCGATAGCTCTTCACTTCTTTAATTGTCACATTCGTGCTTGGGGCGGAGGGCACGATTTAATTCTTAGCAGAGGTAGCACCTTTGGGGGAGACCCCTTCGGGGCGTAGTCTCGTAGTTTCCGAGACGTGAACGGCCTTTTGCGTGTTGTCCTATCGCACAAGGGTCGCTCCCTTGATTGAAAGGCAGCTTTCCGGCCGGAAACGCCGTTGAATGACGTCAAAAGAAGTGGGAGTGAGGTATAGCTTCTAGGGAAATCCATTGCACGACTTGGATACCAAGAACGACACAATCTTTCGCAAATACAGCATTACACCATATGTTCAATACATTGCTCACCCTTACCTATTCACTCTTGAATAAACCACTGCTCTTGTATCCACTACTTCCATAAAGTAAAATAGTTTTACAAACACATAAGTATATCAAGCTAGAACTTTCTGGTGGAAGAAAGGTCAGTAGAAGGACTTGCAATAGAGAAGTACGTCCGTTAGAAGGAGATTTTTACAGGGTGTCTTAGGGCCTTAGGTTAACTGATTGAAGAGCAGCATTTTAGTAGGGAACACCATTGAATTGAACGCCTTAAAGGCTGAGAGTGAGGACTAGTCCTGGCTTCTTGGGAAGTCCATTGGGTATCTAGAGCCACAAAACCATTCGCTAAAACCGCATTTTGCCACATGTTCAACACATTGATCTCACTCATTAGCTCAAATCACTGCTTCTTGTTCCACTTTTTCCTGTTGAAAGAGGAACATTATGCAGTTTTTACAATCACATAAATCTATAAAGCGAGAACTTCTTGGAGGAAAAAAGGTCAGTAGAAAGACTTGCAGTAGAGGAGTATGTCCGCTAGAAGATGATTTTTTACAGGGTGCCAAAGGGCCTTAGGTTAACTGATTGAAAAACAGCTTTTTGGTAGGGATCACCGTTCAACGACACCTTAAAGAGTGGAAGTGAGGAATAGGCCAGGCTTCTTGGAAAATCCAATTGGTATCTAGAATTATACAATCATTCGCAAATACCGCATTATACCACATGTTCTGCTCACTGTTCCCACTTATTTTCCATGCTTCAATAAATCACTGATTCTTCTTCCACTTCTTCCAATTGAGAGGGAAAAACTATGAAGTTGGTACAATCACATAAACATATGAAGCGAGAACTTTTCGGTAGAAAAAATATCAATAGAAACCCTTGCACTATTGGCGCATTTCAGGTGGAAGGGGATTTTGGTTCGTTAATTTCAATAATGGATCTTTGCTATCGGCCAAAAAAGTGTTTACCCACCCCTAAGAACAAAGTGCTTGTCTCAGATTTCCAAAGTCTGTATAATCCAGTTACTCAATTAAAAAATCTGTCAGAACAGCGGACCAAATTATACTGTAAGTATTAAATAAATATATAAAGTGGAAATATATAAAGACTCACAATAGTGGGGTGCGTCCGGTGGAAGGAGGTTCTTTTACAGGTTGTCGTGGGCATTCAGGTTATTTTATCGAAAGGACATATAAAATAGTTCGATTAAGGAATAGTCCAGGCTTCTTGGGAAATCCTTCGGGTATTTAGAATCAAACAATCATTAGCAAATACCGCAATTCACCACATATCCAGTAAATGTATCTCACTGTGTTTCCTCCGATAGATCCCTGGAATCCACTATTTCCATCAAGGTTGACAGAAAAATGAATGAGTTACTTAAAACCAACTCAAAATACAAAATTAGTCATTTCTCAAAAGACATGCAGTAATACTACAAGGCGGATCAGACCTACAGATCTGTATCTTTTGGAAAGAGATATTTCTATGTTGTTACCGCTATACCGTTTCACCCTTTTTATTGAAGACAGCTTTCTGAATAGAAATGACGTATAGTGATGTCAAAAGAAATGGCAGTATGCTATCTTCTGATGTCTTTTTGATGTTTTCGTCTGATTAATATAATTAGTTTCGCATTGTTTTTGTTCACGAGGGTTCAAATGTAAAATTGTTCACCTTTCCTCGAAGCCAAACTCGTGTAAGTCGTTCTTTAGACATGAGATCCTTGAGAATATTATATTCTCACACGATGTCCTGGATGTTTATAATAGGGAGGGAAGTTAACAATTAATGTAACAGGTACATTGTACCTAGATGTACCTTAATTTTCCTACGAATCACTGCTGTGGTATTTGTCACGGTTGAAGCGAAATTTTACTAATGAATTCATTCAAATTGTAACAGTTAATTTCGAAAGATATTTAACACAATCACACCAAATCAAACTATTAAAATATCGGTGTATTAATGGAAATAATTGAGAAACTAGGGAATGATGTATACCAGGTACAAGACTTATGGATTCCGGGTAGGAGTTAGTCTTGGCACTATTCTGGGTAGATGTGATGGCATCAGGTGTTGTATATCAAGCGTATACATTATGCGGCAATCCTACGATTCTGGTTGAAACAAGAGGAAGGATTTATATTGGACAGCGGAAAAGAAAGGACACGGAAACGTCCCGGAAAAACGGGGGAGCCCTGAGGGAGACGAAGGACGTACAGGGCTCCCGATATCAGAAGCCATACTGAATATAAAATAGAAGCGCTTTTACCCTCGGCCTGCCAATCAACCCTTAGGTTTGGGGAAAACTCCTGAGAATTGGAAGAGAGAAAGTGACCAGGTGTATGCAGAGAAAAGGGAGGAAGGGGAAGCTTCCGAAAAAAAGGAGATGGCAGCAGATATATCAAGTCAGGGTGTATCGCAGGGATGTATTCCGGTCCCCGTGCGGTTGGAAGATCGTGTCAGAGAGGGGCAGCTCCGACGGAGTCTCCTAAAAAATACAAAGAGAAATCCCCGGCTGCGGGGGAAGGCGAATTATTCTGATTGGCCTGAAGCCTTCAACCTTTTTCGGGGAGGTTTTCTTTTATTTTTTTCGGCGGGCTCGCTTTTTTTTGTCTTGGGGGCCCTTGACAGCTTCGGAAGGGTTGTATGTTCGCATCTGAAAATCCCTCAAGAATACAAGATTTTCCGTTCTGGAGATTCCGCAGTCCGAATCCTCGTCGATGTAACTTCGACCAGAGCGGTTGGACTTGAATTGATTTCCAAGTCAAATGGCGCAACAACGATTCGTTCAAGAAAAACAGAGAAAAGAGCCTTTCTATAAGTAATTTCAAAGAGATTAAACGTAAAATGAATATTTGTTGATTACAGAGATAATTCAACCCGAAATAAATTCATAAGCCATGACTTCACACTTTCCTTATAATGCTTTTGGAGATGGATCATTATAATGAAAAGAATGTGGTAGAATGGCTTCTTCAAATATCTACAACAATGTCTATACAATTATTCGTTAATATGATAATACTTTGAAAGGCGTTTGAGGTGTGTACTTCATGAGACAGTAGTTGATTCTATCACAGGTAGTAAAAGTCTTACAAATTAACTGGATCTATCAACTGGCACTTCATAGATGGATACATATCATATTAATATTTAACACTAACGTTATTTGTACGATATGGAGGCACAAGTTAAGATATTTATACTGCAAATCACAACAAGTTGATTTGTACTAGTCAGAGGTGAGAAATACATGGTCTCAGATGAGGGACCCTTTTGGGTAATTTTTTTCGAAGTTTATGGGGCTGGAATGTAAATTGAGCTTTTTTAACAGACTTATATAACAATTACCCGACGGTATAGATGACCGAAGCATTTACTACTTCTAATGATTCTGTGTAAATTAGATATCACTGGTAAATGGGACATCTAATCCACCGATAATTAACCTTCAAGTATGTGGATGAATTGATAAGGTATTTATTTGAAAAAAATCTTGCTGTCATTAAAAGAGATTAACCTAATACCTAGTCCTGTCATACATTCTGCTACAAGGAAAAATGCATGCAGACATAATTTTGTTCTTAAAGCTCAACTTGAGTTATTTTATTTCGAGAATACAATATGTTACAAGGTGAAAAAAATATGAATCACCCAAAATGCCAGCCTTTTTCCTTCACACAGGCTTGTAACCTGCAGGGCCAATCATCAATGACAGTACGCAAAACTTTCTGAGGGAAAATACGAACAGCATTCACCAGAGACGACTTCAAGCTCTCCGAACGACAAGCTATCAGCTAAACATGGGATTTAAAACTGGCAGTTCACTGGGTTCATATTCAGGCTTCCTGAGGGTTGCTGGACAATCCGACATGGTGATAAATTTGGGTACGTTCGAGCATTTTGGCCTGAAGCTGAGTTCTGGTCCTAGCGCCATACCTGAGTTGAACACTGAGTCCAAAAAAGGCTCAGCTTGAACTTATTTTAGCAGGACCGTACTTCCAATGTTTTTAACAGAACTTATGGCACTTACGGCATTTGTAAATAGGTAAGAATTTGTGATGGGGGAACAACGAAATAGAAATATAAAAGGTGCCAATACTAACACACGGGTTTATCATTTTTTTGATATATCCCACTACGTTTTTCACGTAGAAGCGTGTGATGCGATCGGGTTTACTATAGGTTAGGGCGAACTAGACCACTTGTGGAATCCGTAAGAGAAAGAATGGGTTTTTAAATTTACATAAATTCTTAGGTCTTAGGTCTATGGACCGTACGGCGAAAAACTGACGGGCATTGCAGATTTGGAATCTACGAACCTTGAAACGTACAACAACAAAATGAGGGGGTTTGTAGACAATGTTTGCTATACGATCACAAATGCTTATTATTGAAAATAATAAACCAAAATACTTATATGCTCAATTCATACATGGTGATGCTACATAATGGAATTTCCAGTTACAGGTGTGCCATGATAATGACACAACACTTTAGTATTTTATTGTTTTACGGGTACCGATGTGTCTTCCCTCCGTAGTTTTTATCAATTTCTACAAGAATATAATTTGTATTTTAACTCAATAAGGGTGAACGAAACGCGACGAGGGGCGGGTTCCCAGCTCCTCCACCATGATTCTGTATTACCAGATGCACTGCAGCATGACTCATGGCATGGCACTAGAGGCTGCTGAATTTAAGTGCATCATCTTTCAGCTGCGTCCACAGATTTGAACTGTGAGCTTCATAATATAAATGTGATCGTATTTGTGATCAACTAGATCCAATAATTACTCAATTGTTTACTATGCTCATCATCTTGAAAGGTGAATCAACAATTTAGACGGGTTATTTTAATGGTTATTTACAACGCAACGTCAGAACGGTTCATTATTGAATATAATAAACAAAAATAAAACGAATTTCTCCCATCTCAATTTGAAAAACCTACACAGTCCAGAGACGGAGAGGGGCACCTCCGGAGTTGTTTTAAAACGGCCAATTATCCCATTTTGCGGGACCGTAAATCTGTCACCGCATCTTCGGAAAGCCGCCCCCCCAAAAAAGAGGAGGAACCGAGAAACCGAATGGAGTGAGGAGGGATAAGAACGCGTCTCCGAGAGATTTAAAACACACGAAATACATAATAAAATAGCGACAAGCCTTCAGATAAAAAGGGCGATGGAGGTGACGGGGGGGGGGGGGCTGTGATTAACATTGCTAAAGCGGAGGGAATGATGCAGAGAGTCCGGAGAGAGATGTGACGGCTGAGATTAGAGTGAGCGGATTATGCGTAATGAAGCTCGAGTGTAGCGATAAAAAAACATTAACCCGTATAATGATCTTGCCGAGCACAGCAGGGCGAGAGGAGGCCTGAAGAATTGATGGTGGCTTTTTTTAACGACACGATGCAGTCACCTTTTTTGCGTCGGTGAATTGATATATGATACAGTTGTATCGATATCGGGAGAAATTTGAAGACAGTGAAGCATTCAGAGTGATGATGTAGCGATACTGCACGAAGATGAACAATTCGAGGCAGCCCATAGTACTCTGCAGGAGAGTTTTCAACAAATCCACCGATGGAGTGATCAATGGAGGGTAAAACTAAATGCTCTAAAATCCACGGTTGTTCCATTTACACTGAAGCGGAACTGTTCCCAACTCCAAGCTGCAATGGTCACAATATCCAATTAACCAACCTCGATCATCATCTAACATGGGAGTCCATATTAACTACCTGGTTGGTACCCCTGGTAATTAGAGAATAATTCATCCAAATTGAAGCATTTTTAAAACCATCGTCCATTATTATAAAAGGGGAAGACAATATCCAGTCACCTTGTGGTGCATTTCTGGACTCCTACGTCTTTACTCAATCTAAATATGACTTCTAAAGTAAGTATCCGGCTTCTTCTATTCTTCCGGCCCCTAATCAATGTATCTAGGTACATCCTTTATTCTCAATCATAATTTACAACGTATTTTATTTATTTTTTCAAACTTCTCCGGGTCTTAACAAACATAAACCCCTTATTTTCGATCATAAATATGACAAATGCGTTCATTTTACAAAAGTTTGAGGTCACTAAGCAACAGTAAACAATTACCACACCTTCTTTGCCTCTATACTCCTATGGCACCACCGATTCTGGTTTGTTAAATGCGAAAATACTGGTACTGAACCAGATCATGAATTTCTAACATCGTTAATACGGCCAAAGACCGTGAATTCCGTGTACTTCATGACCGAGTTGACAATGTATCTGCGTATGGGTTTGGCATCATTTTTTCCAATCGATCAACGAATCCAAAATGACTTTACTTAATATTAGCTACTAGAGCGAATCCGCTTCATCCTTACTATTCTCATGGCAGATATATGATCTGTTACAGTTATGTTAGGAGAGGTACTGGAGTGTGGGTGGGTGGCGTGCACTCGGAGACAGTGATCAATTCTATCAACTTAACTATTGGTTATAATGTCTGCTACCAGATCGAAATTCCGTCGTAATTACTAACTCCCCTGCCAGATATCTGATCTGTAATACATTTTTTGGATGTACGTAAGGGTGAAAGGGTGGATTACACCCAAAGACAGTGATCTACTCTACCAAACTATTTGGTTCCAATATCTGCTAGCTACCTGTTATGTTAATAAGTAGGTATTCGATCCGAAATAGCTCGCTGACAGGTCAGAGCCTTCTGGATTGGAGTCAGACTTAGTATAGCAGCATGTGGATATAGGTAGATGATTTAGATGACATCTCAAAATGGTCATTAAAAGAATGAACGGTATGAAATATTGATTATAAAACGATGGAGACATTCCGAGAACTCCAGCGGCGGTTTGAAAAACCAGGCCGAAGGCTACGGATGGACCTACATAACCATGAACTAGGAGTTATGAGCAAGGGCATTTTGTATTACAGAGAGGCTTCATTTGAAGCATTCTAGATTACAGATAATTATATTTGTGTTGGACCGCAAAAACCTTAGGAAAAGGCTTCTTCTCCATTGGATCACCTCCTTGCCGTATGGTAGTAGAGTTAAATTATTCTGTTACGACCGGTTGAAATTGGATGATGACTGACAAGAGAATTAGATTTGCCTACCTACACCTTCCTCACTCTCCGCTTACCTGGACTCAGTATTCTAGAAAACAAGGGGGCTTTTCTCAGGGGGTGGGAACATGTTTGTACCTCTGGGACCTTCCGGAGAGGAGCAGCCCCTCCAACTCGGATGGTGAGTTTTGATAGGGGTGGCGCCGGGCGGGCGTCTACGCAATAAATTTCATCTCCTATCAGAACGGAATTAGGACGAGAGGGTCGGCCGCAGATATGACGGAAACATGTCATCGTAAACCCCTCGGGGTCGTGTTTTTCGTAGGAGCTCCTCCTGCCCTCTCTAAAAGTCCTCATAAATTCGGACCCTCGCAATATAGTTGGGAGATAATAAGTCAACTCGGGAGAGGAGTTTGTTGGTCGTGAAAAACAGCTTGGCCGAACCGCTGGTGGCTGGAAACTGAAGGCCGGTTTCGCCGACAACACCTGACCATGGTTGAAGCAGATCATTGTTTTACGGAACTAGAGATTTGAACGTTGACTTGAAACAAACGAGTAATAATGTAATAAATGGGTACAATATTATCAAATATAGCATTTCAAAGTCAAATTCAACCTTTTCACCATTATTCGGGAAATGACGACTAGTCATGGACGGAGAAGCAGCGGCGTCACGTGAGCGAAAACGTGACTTTATTGATAGTGGACAACGCTATGTAGAAACTGATATTTGAGGTAGCATATTTCTTCTAGGTAATCTTTAAATTTATACTTATTAAATTTCTTTCTTTCAATTTGCCCACTTTACGGACTGTTTTATAAATAAAACTACAGAAAGTGATAGTTACGGTGAGGTTTTTCCATGTTTGTTGAGTCAAGAAATCAATATTCTGGAACTAAAATCCGGAGTGTAAAATCTTTTTTTGTAATTATTTATTCATTGAGCCTGTTTACAATTAACATACCTCATTGATATGATACACGCTCTACATATAATTATACTATTTACTAATATTTATTCTATGTCAAACATGGTGACATAGATGGATTGTCGATTTGTTTAACAAGTGTCCTTTACTGTCCTTTTAATATAGTTAATTCACATTTGACGCGGGTTAAAAAAGATCCATGATATGTCTAGGCCGTGACAGACGTCGGTTTTCTTGGTTTCCGAATCCAGCTATGACAAGCTCGAGTGTAAAATCTTCATCATTTTAGTCTGGCTCGCTCTCTAGTAACAATGGCCCAATCAACCTTCTTTGTCCGTTTTTTTTTCTTCACAAATCAGCAAAAAGAAAGAAAAAAAAACTTCAGCTACCTTTGTGTGAGCAATGTGTTGAAAGTACAAAATGTTTGATTTCAAGGATAGTGAAAGAAAAATGTTGAGTGGCATAGGTAAGTTGATGCCAATTTATTGTTGAAATCGACCCCCGAATTTCTGGCAAATATGAATGTTGACACGTTGTACCAATCTTGTTCAACTACATTCTTTGTGGCGAACAGCTTCGAAGGACAACAGAGATTGTCGATCTTGGAGTTCTATGTCAGGGGTCTCCTAACTACGTCCCGCGGAAAAAATGTATGGATGGAAAAAATTGGGCTAACGCCAGAACATGATGACTTCAAAGGAATCGAGACTTTTCCCAGAAAAATGATGACGATTTTTGGTTCAACGTATGTTTGCGAAGAAACCTTTTCAAATGACACATGTCAAATCCAAATATCGAGCGATACTTTCAGAAGAACACATAAAAAATTTGCTTATAATCGGAACAACAAACTTTCGTCTTGAGTGGAAAGACATTGTAAGCAAAAGACAATTGCAAACATCACGTTAGATAGTTTTAAACTTTCTTTTATATTCTCCTTTCTGAAGTGTCTCCTTATTTTGATGATTCTCCCCTTAAATTGATTTTTGTAACTACCCCATCTTCTATACAGTGTACCTCTTTATTTTCATGTTCTACCAATTACTTTGAGTTATAATATATCTGTGAAACACTATTATATATATTTATAGCTTTTTCTCAAATGGTGGTATGATGAAATGCAGATAAAACACGATTCGTCCTACGAAAAAATTGGGAGAGAAGGAAACAAACGGAAGATTCTGTCACGGAAAATCCTGAAATAACCTTTTCTAACAAAAATAGGTATAATATACTATAATATATCTAATAACAATGATATTATCATTGTTATTGGATAGTCGGAACATTTTCGAAGAATTGAATTGACCAAATGAGTAAAGCGGGAGTAAGCTTGTATTTTTTGAAAAACGTGACACGCGTTCCCTCGCGGACGATAAAGATGTCAGTTTGGTGAAGGGCGTATCCTTTCACTGTATACGATGTCCGTGTGTGAGGATGGAGCCGGTGGGGGAAATAGCGTTCCGATATTTGTCCGGACGTGTATATTAATGCTCCCTCGCTGGGACAATCTAACGGAGTATTTAAAAAACCAAAAAACACACGAATCGCTGGGGTAGAGTGCGATGGGTGTTCGTAGAGAGGTGTGGGCGGGGATGGCACATCTGAAAACTTGACTTTACAATGGAAGAGGTGGTGGCGGTTGGGGGGTGCAACGGAAGGGGTAAAAAGGAGGGGTGGAATTAAAATGAAAAAAAAAAAAAAAAAACTCAATAAAAAAAGGAAATGCTACGGCGCGAGAAGGCAACCAGGGGTGGCAGACTGGCTAGGGGTTTTTTTTACGAATCCTCCCGCTCTTACCCTATCACAACGTTGTATAAATCTGTGGATACGAAAAAGAGAAAAAAACACAATTTTTTTCGAAAAAAAGGGAGATAGGTGGAAAAAAGTGCGATTTCAACCCTTGCAAACCTGGTGGACTCGCCGCGGAGGTTGTAAGCTTCTCTCGACACGGGCTCGTAGCTTTGGACGGGCGAAGAGATTTATGTGTTTTTTGAATTTGGCAAAAAACCTCGCAACCACCACCCCCTCCTGTCCCGATGGACCAACCCTTAACCCCCGTACCCGCTGTCAGCTCTCGGGTCCGGTCGTTTCCCATCGTCTAAAAACATTATACTCTTCCCCGTCGTACAGAACTCCGGGGAGGAAGCGATTTCCATAGAGTTTGATCGAGCTCGAGTGACGCGGATCTCGGAGATCCGTCAGGAAGATAGTATTGTGAAGATTCTCGGTAAAAGGTGGGTGGTTTTGTTTTTGTTTCGATTCCTCGCTGAGGAGGCGGTTGACATGTGATTCCAAAACGCCGCCTTTAATGGCTGGGCACATATTTTGTCCATGGTTTTATCTATAATATTGCCAAAAATAGCTTTCGTACCAGTGTAGAACCAATTTTCTTTTTAAACGAAAGCTCGTTCACGGTCATGTCCTTCAAGATGGGCCTCCAACACCTCTTACATAGGGCTGCAACAGTAATTTATTAATTTATATACTGGCCAGCCCAAAATACAATCCACACTACATTCAAACGAGCGGAAAATAACAGAAATTAGGAGAACCCACTATACAGGGGGAGGGTTACAGAAACATTCAGCAGGGGGATTCAAACTTAATTCCAATTTACTGAATTCAATGGCGTAAGAAGAAATTAAGGATTTACGTGTCGATAGAAGCTTCCTTAAAACTGTTGGCGCAGCGGATATCTTATCGCCCGCCTTAAATTTTGAGGTTTTCAAGGCAGATGATGGTGGTTTTTAACCCAAATTTCATCTACTTTGGTTCAGTAGTTTTGGAAAAAAAAAAACTCCGGACGGCGAATGGACGGATTTTTTAAATTCGATCTCCGGATTCTACACATCGTGAAAGTAAAAACCACAAATTTTGAGGAGGTTCAAAAACTGTTTTCTCAATTGATTACAAAGGTTTATCATTGAAAATTATAAACCAAGATCGAATAAAAGAAAATCCTTCCGTACAGGGGGCAGAGTTGGGGCTGAATTCCCGACGTCACTTTTTTCTGTACTAAAGGATGAATTTAAAGAGCTGAAATATCCAAAAATCAATACTTTCAACATAGCTCAAATGTTTTCGTATTTGTTATCGACAGACATTTCTTCGAATGATTAAATGAGCCCACTTTAACTGCTTTGCGTTTATCCGTTCTCTCTGCCAAAGGGCTAGAGCTTCACAATCAACATTATCAAGAATAAAAATTACATTAAGCACCTAAATAAATGTTTAGGTACGTTTGAAGCAACCAAACCTTTTTAATAGCAGCTGGTTCTCCTGACTTGGACCAATAAAACAGGTTCACACTTATTATTATCGCACTAAAGTTCAGATGAACTTCTCTCATTAATTTTTCTGTTTCCCACTAACATTTCCATAATTAATACGTACTTGTATGTATACAATCAATAAAACAGCAACAATAAAATTCATGAAGGCTCATAATGAAATACATAAAACGTTTCTAAAAAACAATATTAACTACTTATATTCCAATGTTTCGATCTTAACTCGAAATTCTTCAAAAATTTACGAATCGAATTCACAAAGTCGTACCGTCATTAATTTTTAAATAAAAACTGATGAGATTATTTTCAAAAAACTGTTTCAAGTCAGTATTTCAAATCCATCTACCCGACAGCTCACCAAACATTAGGGATCATTATCGATATTATCGAAGAAATGTTTTGCTTCGATCGATTTGGTGCCACCGTGCATTCGATAATATCGATATATAGATGTTTTGGCTCCTCTTCACCCACTGAGAAAATTCCAGCTAGTTTGCTTGCTACCTAACGTGAAAAAAAAAATTTTATCTTTTTTATGTAACGATTCTTTCAACTGCTGTAGTATTACTTATGGAATTAGAAAAAAAAAAACTATTGTTCTCGGTCAAAAATATTTAAGATGAGAATTTTCAAAAAATGTTTGCATCAAAATCCGTTTCAAACCATTCTAAATCTACTGTCAACAGACACCAAAAACACATTCCAGACGATTAATCTCGATAGAATTGAGATTAAAAGCTCAAAATTTGCACAAAATACTACCTAGACTTTCAAAAGACCAAATCGGAATATGGGCACAATCGCTTCACTCTTAAGGGAGATGTGGGGCATTTCAAATGGGGGGAAATTACCGAAAACCCACAATTAGATGACCCTCTTTTTAGAAAGGGTTTTTCACGATGAACACGATGGTGAAATCGGATTGGAGATATCTCAATCCGTTCAAACTAGAGCATTTTGAGGATAATAAAACGAGGTAGTTAGGCAAAATTGGAAAAAATATCAGATTCTTCAGCTTTCAAAAATTTCCGATTAAAAAAGAGTTATCACACAATCCTCAGAATACTAAAAAGAAGCGAACGGGAGTAGCGTGTAATAAGGATACTGTTAATTGATAAGGACACCGATATCGAAAACATTGAAAATACCGATAATATCCATGTTTTCACCCGATATTGGAGAACATATCGATGCCGCTCTCAAACATCGACATCGATATCAATATCGATGTTTAGTCTCGATGTCCCATCCCTACCCTTTAGTTTTCTATACAAAATTACTGTAAAGACTGAAACCATGGGAAATTCAATGCTCCTTCCAACGGGATCCTCAGATTTGCAAATACTTCAAAAACGCCGGAGTTACGGCCGTTTTGGTGACGTAAGGTCGAAAACACGAAAAAAATCTTAAAACTGAAATAACTCTTAAAGGAAGTCTCTAAAAAACTCTCTTTGTTGGAGACTAGTTGTAGAACATGTGTGCGAAGTTTTTAATACTGGATTGTGTGAATGTGGATTCATGTTGGCACCATAAATCGGGCCATACATCGCTTGACACGGACTGGGGATAATAATTTAAACAAAAACGATTACTGCAGCTTAACTATAATAATTTTTTGCTGCAGCCGTTTGGGAGAAATCGTGCGTACGGCTTACGGCGGACGGAAGGATAACTTTGTATTGCAGATTTGGATTCTACACTCTTAGAAACGTAAACCATGAAATTTTCAGGGGGGTTAGATGATTTGTTTTTTTAAGAGCGATTACAATGGTTTTTTATTGAATAATAAACCATAATGATTACTGCAGCTTTACTATTATTCAACCAATCATGAGTAGATAATATCATTATAAAGGATACTATTTAGTATATCGTCAATTATTTTTGCAACACACGCGAAACAATGTCTTTTGTAGGCAATATTTTATACTTTCTGTTGCATTGTTCTATTTTAGTTAGGGATCTTCAATTTTTTAGAAAATGTACTCGTATACCAGTCTATATTACTCAAAAGATGTTCAACAAGCAAACAAATTATCGAAAACAAATCCAGTCCTTCTAATTTAAAAGATTAGTATAGTATCAACGCCAATTTTATGAAGAGTGTGTTTCATTCCTCCGACATACGCCATTCATACAATTTTCATTATGAAATTTCAAAGAGAAACCTGATTAAATCCAAAATCCACAGACGAAATGGCATTCCCACACCTTAACCCCCCGTACTCCCGAGAAGTCAAACAAGCCTTTCTTATGAGTTTTTCTCCTCTCCTTATCTCATATTTACAAGCCATTGTCTTCCGTTGATCCTCCAGTTTTTTTTCTCTTGCGTTTCTTTTGAACCTCAGCGGCGTCCGTCCCCAGGACTCCCTTCTGCTTATAAATTTCGCATTTTCTTCGTTAACTTTGATTTATATCTGGGATCCCGACACCCTCGAAAAAGGCGCTTTTGTTTTGTTATTTTTTCGGCCGCCTCAACGACATACAAAGGGACTTTTGCGGGAAGTATTTTGGAAATGGTAAACCGCGAAGTTATCCCAGATATGTTCGTCCCCACATGCGCCCATAACCCTCCTGTCACAAGTCACAATGTTTCGTAAAAGCTACCGCGGGGTACCTACATTTTTTGTCGCACTCTCCGATTTTTTTTTACTTTTAAAATCCTTCGGAGCTTATTCAAAACATTATGCCACGACCTTAGTTTGACTCCCTTTTTTTGCGTGCCGCGGATTTTCGCGTTCCTTCCGCGAACGTTGCGATTCCCGGCGGCGCCCGTTTCTTTGCGGGAGGTGAAATTTATTGGGGCGGACGGCCAGATTTATTATGCAGAAGTGAATGCGGTCCACGGTAGAACATCAACGACCGTCTAAAGGTACCTACCGGCTTTTAGGTTCACTGAGTTGATCCTGCGTTGAAAATCCAAATCAACTTTACACCAAAGTACATCGGTGTTGTAAATGACTGAACGTAGTGAAGATGGAGAGAAATTATTCAATAAAAGTCGCCACTGTTTCTAACATATGAGAATCATGTCATTGTATATACATATGTGGGAACATTGAACGACCAAATGCCAATTCAGAACTTAGGTGTAAGTTCTTCCCGAGTTCGCAATATACTTCCCGCGGAAACACACTTGAAAATCCAAATGAAATTGAACGCGATAAAATAAATACTCCGGCAAGTGTTGCCCAGCAACGCTGCCACGCTTGTGAAAAACGTTTTTGGGGTAACATGCCAACCTCACTTGTCTATCTCAACCCGACGTTTAGATATGATTTTTGGTTAATTATTCAATAACAAACCATTGTAATCGCTCTTGAAAAAAAAAAGATTCTAACCCTCTCTAATATTTCATGGTTTACGTTTGAAAGGGTGAAAATCCGAATCTGCAATAAAAAATTTTCCGTCCGCCTGCCGTACGCCGTACGCACGATTTCTCCCAAACGGCTGGAGCAAAAGATCTGAAATTTTCAGACAATGCCCCAATTCTTGAGCCAGCTCTCTCACTTAATTTAAAATGCCCTTTAACGGTTGTAAAAGTTTTGTAAAATCCCTAAAAACCTCAAAAAAAAGTCAAGGCGGAATAAATTTGAACTTTTTTTGAAGAACTTTCCACGATGAATCGAATGAGCCCCTCCCCAGGTCCGTAGGTCAAACCATTCCCGATGCATGGCCCGATTTATGGTGCCAACCATAAATTTGCGTTATTTTGTTAATTATTGTTTTTCTTTTGATATCAGTAACCTAGTGATGTAGTAATGTGGATACTGGAGTGAACTCCTAAAAGGCTTTGTAGCCGATACACGGGCTGAAGCATTCTGATATGCATGAAACGCTGCAAATTCTTTCACTGGGGTTTATTATTCAATTGGCTTGCGTTCATGATTTGAATTTCTACTAAGCTTTGGAGCGTGCGCGTTTCACAGATGATAGAGCGATTATTGAATTTCAGGAGGCACACAAATATGATCAACTGATCAATGCAAATAGGTATTCTGGTTGAGAACAGATTTACGTGCGCTATGCATACCTCCTGATATTCCCACATTTGGACGCAGAATCGATTGAGATGGGTGACAGACTACTCCGAGTACGTCTGCCTTCGATAATTTCATTTTAAGGGTGAGGATGTAAGGACCGAGAGTAAATTTTATTTCTTTAAATCTCAATTTGGGGGGAGAAGTCAAAAATAATACAGGTTTGCGGAATAATTCGCAGAGTTTGTTACATGTTGTAATGTCTGCATTTGGCAAAATATTAGGTATCTAAAATAGAAATCGATAGACCGGAGTGGAGGTACCGATCTGAAGGCACTTTTTTATTCGTTTCGAAGCGAATTCCTGAGTGAGACCCAGAGACGAGATAAAGAGCGTCGCCTAAATTCCTGATTTATTGCGGAGGTCTGGGTACGGAAGACATCCCCTGAGGAGGGGAAGACCTTCGAACTCATGAATGACCAGGTTTTTTCAACTGGATGTCTATCTGTTCGAAAGAAGATGAAAAGATACCTTTGAACTGAGTATTGAAGAAGGAAACTATAAATTATTATGAGAAACGTTTCGGATGGGTTGTCCCATTTCGTTGTTTGTAGTTAATCATGATAGGTACCAGCCGTATAAGTAAGTCGTCCAAATACAAATTTTAGGAGGATCATTTATAATAATCTTCAAATTATTCAACAAGGGGGCACATATTTTGCTAACCCTTTTTGTGGGTTTCGTTTCCAGCTGCAGCTTCAAGACGTTTGCCACAACTGAAGTATGTTCTGTTATCCACTTTACGTTATCCGGTTACACTCCCTGGAGAACTTGGCGAGGGGGGGGGGGGGGGTTGGACATAAAAAATCCAACAGGAACATGCTTCTTTTTATATGATTTTTTTGTGTACAATTTTTTCTTCTTCTTCTTCTTCTTCTATAGATGGCTAATCTACAGCTGAGAATTACTGTACGTGAGGGCAGCGCTCGAATGAATCGGCCATTAACCCCTTCATCTCCCTTCCAAACATCGAATGGCGCAAGAGTAGTTTGTTAAACTAAATCAGAAAAAATTAAAATACAGAATATACAATGAGTTGTCATTACATAGTTGAGTTAGGTGGTTAGTTTTTTTACTCTGCGAGGTAGTCCACTATCATGTGTCAGTTTTTGTGCTGCTCTCTGTGTTTTTTCGTTTTTCTTGGTTGCCCCTTCGTAGGTTCCCTGTATGTATTGGAATTTCTCTCAACAACGAGGGTATATCTACAAAATTCTCAACTTTCCAGAACAGCGAATTTCGTTTTTAAAGATGAAGAAATTTATAAATCGGTGTCGTCATACTCCTCCCTCTAAACTTGCCGCAGTTTCGCTTCAATGTACCTACCTGATGAACTGGAAGCCTAAAAATGATCTTACCTTAGCCTAAAGCTTAAAGGTGCTTCATTTTCGGAGCAGCTAGGATGCAAATTCTGACATTTACACCCTTGTGGTTAGTTTCCAGCGTTATTAGATACTCATCCTCGTTTTCGTCATTGGCTTTAAGATACCAAATTTGTCTTACACCGTGTCTTACTTGCAGACATTCCAACTTGAATGCAATAAATTTCCTCACCATTCGTACTTGATGCGTTGGACCACGTGGACAACACTCTCTAGTATTTTTGCTTTCGTCGAACGAAGGAAACTTATACACTTTATCAAAACTGTCGGAGCTTACGAGGGTACCTAGGTACCTTCCTATTCGAAATATCCTTTATATAAAAAAATATGATTACCAAAGTTGCTTGAGGACTAGACTACTAGACTAAATCACATGTACAAAGTCCCACATCGCACATGTGTAATGAAAGGGTCACATATCGAGCGATTTTTCATGCCCTACAATTAGAGCTGACGATCTTACTCCTAGAGCAAAAACTCTCCGCTAGAGAGCAAAATATGTCTTTATTGCACCGCTATTTGGAGTGGTGAGGTGAAGAGTGAGACAGGCGCAATACTAGTTGTGTAGTAGTTTATGTAGGAATAATGTTGTAATTAGTTTACCTGTGCCCCTATCAAAACGCAGGTTCTACTGATTTTCTGTACTTGTGCCTCTTATGATTTGAGAGTTTTCACTATGGGTAATGTGAATTGTAAACGTTTTTCAATACAATGAGTTGAGATATTGGCCCAATTAAAGTGTTCCTATTACTTCTACGTATGTAACTGAGTAATAACAATTATAATAAGTAATACTGTAATACAAATTATAAATGGTGAAATCAATAACATTACAATAAGATCAATAACACACATCATAATATGATACACAGCATAATATGCTCAATTAATCATCATATTGCTGTGAACTCAACTTGAAATATCAAGCAACTCAACTTGCATTATCAAACTGCAATATCCCTGTTAAACCGGGAACAACGGTCAAAACCTATGGATCTGGCAGAATGAAAAAGGCATAGCAACGGTTTTTTTTTTTTAGCAAAGTTATGGAATTTTTCCCTCCATATCTACGATTGTTTCGGGTACCTCCTTATAGGTAAAACTAGAGCTTCGAATAAAAGAAGATTGTAACGATCATCTCTGCTCATAAAGCCAGGGCAAATGTTTCAAAAGAATAAAACACTTTGATGTCTATTTTCCCAAAACAGCGATTTTGAGATGTGCCCCTTTCATCCCACATTGCGATATCTTTTTGAAAATCAATAAAATACGAACAAAAAATTCATTATACACATCGTAAACAATCTGAAAGGCACTTAGTAGGTGGGAAAGCAGAAAACACTGAGCAACCAAGTTCTCGTGGAAATCTCGATGTTATATAGGAATTTACTGAATCACGTTGAGCAACTCTTCTTTTCTTAGTAATTTTGATAGGAACAGGCCCAGTGTGAGCTTTTGGCAAATCAGTCAAAATGATCGGAGATAAGAAAGGTTTTTTGGTGAGAGAATGAGTCGTCCAAGGTGTACGATATTATGAGTAAATCTTCCATCATCACCACAGATCTGAATCAGACAAATTTTCAGCAACCTTGAAAGAACCTTTGTTCATAGAGTTCTCGATGGGACTGAGGTCTTTGAAGTCAGGTTTTGTCATGCAGCAAAACCAAGAACTTGATGCTGGAGTAGTAATCACAAATACCCAATGATGTGGATTGTATACTTCGGCTGTCGTCTTCTTATTTTCTATAAAGGCTATCCTATCTGTTCTTCTATCCTTATCGCACTGGTGAAAATTGTTCACCGTTCTAAACTAGAATCATTAAAACCAATTAAGGGGCAAGCACCAGTAGTGGACATGTTAAGAAAATCTTGTGTGATTGTTTGTGTTACCTCATACATTTTTAGCTCTCAAATTTTTTTTTTTTTTTTTTTTTTTTTTTGTCTACCCTACACGTTCTTCAGACATTTTTAGTTGAGTTTAATCAAAGGAAACACCAATTTTATAAATGTTTGAAGAAATAGAGTCAAATTTTGTGGAATAACAAAAAACGCCAGTAGTGGACAGCTAAAATTTTCTAGTGTTGATGTAGTGGACACTTCATGACCCAGTAGTGGACACGTCGTAGATATCAACAAGACGACGTAAAATCTCGTTTAAAATCATGTATATATCTAATCGGTAGTAAAACAAAAAGAATTCCATCCAACTGGAAGAATGAAGTGAGCACCAGTAGAGAACAATTCATGTATAAGTAGAAGATAGCCCATGGACTAGTAGTGGACATCTCTTGCACTAGTAGAGGACACCCCCTGTCCGCAACACTATATTCATTTGAAAATCGTACCGAGAGCTTGTTTCAATACAAATGAACAAATAGAAAATTAAGAAAATATCCTTTCGTGAAAAGGGAAGTTGCACCAGTAGTGAACAAGGAATGTCCACTACCGGAGCATCCGTCATTTTTGTTGTACTAGAAGTGGACATGCTTTAAAAGCCCACTTTATCAATATTAACGGAGTTAGGCGACTGGAAAATCGTCAATTTAGTTACTGAAGTACATATTCAAACCAATGGGCACAAATATTTGAATATTATATGTGAACATTGCTTAAAACATAATTTCTATTCCTTAGCATTTTGCACAGCGTCCTGCTCAAAATCACTCCACCCACAGCGTCAAGCTATTATTTTTCATTTTGGCCCTAACGTTTTCTTTTGGTTCATCACGTTTGTTAGGCTATTACTTTAGTTAATCCAAAAAGATTCAAGTGCCCTGCTCAACCCGAATCCTTATTCTAGAACTTTTTTTCCGAAGTGTCCACTATTGGTACAGTGTTCACTATTGGTGCTTTTCCCTTACCTACTTCATAGTTTTTGAACTACTGTAAACTCTAGTTGTCGGCACGAGGAAGCTGTGTGTCACACCCAGTTTGTACGTGATTTTGTTATTATTCTCGATTTTCAAATAAATCCAGTTTGTTGCGGCAAACAGATTTTTGAGCGGTTGCCGGGAAAAACCGGCTGAAAGCGGCGAATAGCGCGGGCGGAGGTTTATCGACTGCGCTGGAGATTTTTTTTACCTCGCCCACGAGCCTGAGGGTTGGTTCAGACGAATCTTCACAGAATGCGCGGGGATCAGCGGGTCAAGCTTCTCCGGAAACTGGCCGACCTTCCCCTAATACTCGGAAGGATCTGGTCAAATGTGTCAGTAAGCCAATTCTAGTAGGTGGGTATGCGGTCATTGTACACGATACATTTTGAATGTGTAAAGTAGGAATTAACATACAAAATCTCAATTGAAATTTGTTCTTTTAATAAAGGTTTCGTTTCACCGAGTAAACTCATCAACGACATAGATCTGAATTATGTTCCTACGAGGCGTGTTAAACAAATACTTGAAATTTTCGTTTATGAAAATATATTTATTTATTCACCTACATTGATGTTGTCCCCTACGTAATAGTCCCCACTAGATATTGAGCACTTACGCCAGTGCTTTTTCCGATTATCAAAACATTTCTGGAACTCGATCTTCGAGATCGCTTTGAGGTATTTCAGCAATGCCCTTTTAATGTCGTCTAAGCTTGAGAAACAAAGATTCTACCAGGTTTTTTTAATTTTTGGAAAAAAGAAAAAGTCATAAGGGGCCATGTTTGGTGAACAGGCAGGTTGGGGCATCATTATAGTGTGATTTTTATCATGAAAAAACCACGAACAAGTACTTAACGATGTGTTTTAGTTCAAAATTCAACAATTTTGTTACAAAATCTGCTGCCACGAGTTCCATACCCAAAACGTTCGCAAAAATGTGGCGTGACTTATCATGATTAGTCTTGTTTACAACATTATCAGCTGACATAATCGAGGTCTTTCTCTCTTTTTTTATCGAATAGAATCAATTTAATGTATTACAGAGAATTTGTGAGGGCTAAAAAGCTACTTCCCGTAATCGTTTGTAACAAATTAGTGCAGTTTTGACAATAATTGGATAATTTTAGGTACCTATTGAAAACGATTTGTAGATAAATCCCGTTTATTTATGATGGTATTTGTTAGATTAAATCACCCAAGTCATCTAATCCTTCAGTTACTGCAGAGATTGATATCAATAAAATACAAACTACAAATTAACCTATCAGAATGCTTCAACCCATGTATCGGCTATAAACCCTTTTACTCACTAGGTCACTGCATCACTAGGTTACTGCGATCAAAACAAAAATAAAAGAACTGCTCGTCCGGAGGCAAGGTGTGGGTTGCAAGTTGTGTATCTAGTGTCGCTCTGAGCGTGGCGGAGCATTATATCCGCATCCACCTCAATGGAAGGGGCAACTATACCATTTCATCACCTCACACATTTGTCCAGTAGTTTCTGAGTAAACTTTGGTTGGCAGACAGATTTTTCTTTTTTTTTATGATTTTTTGAATTTACCTAATCCAAACCAAACCATAGCATCCACATTTACCTACTTAGTTTTGAACAAACAAACCAACAAATTTTTAGGAGGGTTACATTTTTTGTTGTTGGTTGATTCATTTATAGGGAGAAATAAACCAAAAGCTACCTACGCATATTTTAAGAATGTTCTAAAGTATATTTCCATAAAAAAAATTATGGGAAGTTTTTCATTCAAAAGTTTTAGAGCCAATGAAAATTCGTTTGCATATCATGGCCGGACTTGAGAATGTTGTTATTGACATTTGCACTCGTCTTATTTTCGATGCTACGGCGTAAGGAACAAAACAAGGGACCCTAGTATCGTTCCAGAATAAAGAGAAAACAAAAAACAGATAAATTAATGTTCGGTGAGAGGATATTGGTATGGGCGGGCCATGATTCCCATCGAGTGGTTCCCATGAGCCGGTGATATTCCCAACCCCCGCCCGTTGGCGCCATCGGATAATAATTTCTCGGAATTGTTTTATTATTCAAAGTGCGGACTGAGGCTTGGCAGCAGCCGAGCTTATCCACTGACTCCTTAACTAGACCTCAACAAGACCAACATACCTTCGAAAATGTTGTTCGGCAATCGCAGGGGAAGTTAGTCCACATAAAACCTTTCGCTATACTTTCCCAACGTCTCAAAGATGACAAATGAAAGTTCCAGCTGTGCAGTGTGATCGAGTGTGCGAATTTTCGTAAATTGTCTTAAAATTAGCGCACTAAAAACATGAAAGAAGAAACGTCTGGAAGCCAGTCATTTCTATTCTAAAACGCTGCATATTTTAACATGAGGGTTTATTATTCTTTTAATAATGCTTGATTGCTCGTGGCTTTGTAGAGCGATTATTGAATTTCAGGAGATATGTTCTCAACCAAAATACCTATTTGAATTGATCAGTTGATCATATTTGTGTGCCTCCTGAAATTCAATAATCGCTCTATCACCTGTGAAACACGCACACTCCAAAGCATAGTAGAAATTCAAATCATGAACGCAAGTCAATTGAATAATAAACCCCAGTGAAAGAATTTGCAGCGTTTCATGCGTATCAGAATGCTTCAATCCGTGTATCGGCTACTAAGCCTTTTAGGAGTTCACTCCAGTATCCACATTACTACATCACTACATCACTGGTTACTGCGATGAAAACATAAACAATAATAAACCAAAAAAACGCAAATGTTGGCACCATAAATCGGGCCGTATATCGGGAATGGTTTGAGCTACGAACCTGGGGAGGGGCTCATTCGATTCCTCATGGTAAGTTCTTCAAAAAGAGTCCAAATTCAGGCCGCTTCAACTTTTTATGAGGTTTTCACGGATTTTACAAAACTTCGACAACCCTTAAAGGGCATTTTAAATTAAGTGAGAGTGCTGGCTAAAGAATCGGGGCGTTGTCGGACCAATATTGATTTTCCTGAAAATTTCAGATATGTTGCTCCAGCCGTTTGGGAGAAATCGTGCGTACTGCGAACGGACGGAAAAAATTTTATTGCAGATTCGGATTCTACACCCTTTGAAACGTAAACCATGAAATTTTCAGGGGGGTTAGAATTTTTTTTTTTTTTTTTTTTCGAAGAGCGATTACAATGGTTTATTATTGAATAATAAACCAAAAAGAGCGTTTTTTGCTATGGAGGAATTCCGCCGTAGCTAAAACCTATTATAATCGACTTTGCGAAAATTACTGGGAAATGACCTCCCCCTTGCTGTCAGGGATAACCGCAAAACCCCAAGTTTTTTTCACTTTTTTGACCAATTTTTTAACCATACCATTTATGGGTATAAAGTGATTGGTCCGGCGAGAAAAAAATGACCATTCAGACCACGAAAGGGTTTAATATGCGAAAGAACATAATTTTTAGATCGATTTTAAGGCCTTTTACGGTATGGCAAACAGTAAAAACACCTCCAAAATCAAACTTGTTCAAATTTGATATTTTGGCTATATCGATCACTCAAGGAATCCCAGAGTCATGATCCGTAACGGTTTTTGTCTTAAATTTTTATTTAGAACCAGTTCGAGTGATTTTTTCTCACCTCACTTCAACAATCCTAAAAAATCAATTTTGAGCTCAGTTTTGCAGAGATTTAAGCGAAATCTGAAAATGACAGCTGTACCCATTTCTTCTCTGGATGTCTGTTTAGGCAAATCGACGATTGTTGATGTCCCGAGCCGTCCTCGTAGTCTCCGATAAGATGACACACCTTCACGATCAGTACGATTTTAATGGCCACGCTGCAAGGACCTGGGTCTGTATTACGCTGTTTTTCCCAGCCTTTTCGTCCAAGGCGACACGTCGTTTCATTTTCTGAATCTCGAATCGTTTTCCTGTACCCTGAATTCTGAATCGTTCCTGTACCCAGGGTACCTACTTCTCTCCATGAGACCAGATCCGGTGACAGTCAAGGTATGCCATCTCATTGCCTATTTCATGCAAATGCCTACCTACCATACATCAAAAATCAACTCAACAACATTACTCTATCGATCATCGTCAAGCTCTCCATCATCGTCCAACTGTAAATTACCATCATTATTCTTTATCCATAGTCTAGTATCTTAAATATAGCGTCATCAAGTATATCAAAAATAGTTCTCTCTTCCTTGCACTGTCAATCTGAAATTACAAAATATCTGAACCCAGCGAAATTTCATTTGAGTATTATTGGTAGTGTAGACCAATATTATAGGTATTCGGTACTCTAGAGTGCTGCCCCAACTCAATGTTCCTCTTTAAATGTGAATCAAAGTGAGAGACGCATTCAGTTCTATGAGTTAATCAATTTTGAGAGATGAAAGTTTCGTTATTGAATGGTACGTCGGAATAACAATACAATTTTCTGTTCTAAACGTTTTTGAAAAACTAACTCGTTGAAGTCGATATGAAATTTTTACATTGTTCTTCCCCCACTACCATAAAAATTTGAAAGCGATCGGCAGACAAAAACCTTGGAAAATGGTGGTTGGTGGATTAAATTTCATTAGTTTTCAAATACATAAACTGATGTATTGATTTCAGAGCAATAAAACTCATATTGAACGTTCTACTGCCTGACCCTCACATTCTCTGAAAATGTAATTAAAATCTTATGGAAACTGGGTGAATTAGGATTGTTAGAAGGATCCAAAGGAGATAAACTGGTCCAAAACGATGGTTCTCGGGGTTTTTACTGGCAGGTGATAATGGGGTGTTATTTTCTGGTAATTTTGGACTAAAACTCGGCTGGGATCGGTTTCAGATCTTCAAAAGTTCCCTCAAAGCAAATAATCGCAATTTCTGAACCTGAAAGTGACTCCACAAATCTCACAATGACACAAAAAGTCACGAATCATTCAAAAAATAAACCCACTTGTTAGAATTGGCAGAGTTTTAATTTCAATGATGGATGATGCAAGGTAATTGATGTACGATAATGAAGATTGCTTGTTTGATAAAGATAGATTATCCAACTGAAGTTTTTCTGCTCATAGAAGTTGTAACTCTATAGTTTCTACGTGAAGATATGTTTTGTTATCAATATATTTTGGGTTCTTTGGAGTACTATGTACTTGTATATAAGTAAATAGTACTCCAAAGAATATATGTCATATCCACTGCTATAATTCCTTGCTTGGCATAGCCAATTGTATTCAAAATCTCATAATTATCAGCAGTAATTTATTCATGTTTATAGGAGAAACGTTGAAGATAATGAATACATTTCACGACACGCCGGTCTAAAATAAATTATTTCATTTAACCCGAACCTAGCATCAACCCAAACAGAATTATATTCCAGCTGTAGGAAGACCCATCACGATTTATAATGTCAAGGTTCCCTTCTAGTTTGATTGAGCGACGTAAAAATTGGAGCCCCAGCGCATGATAGGTACCAACTCGTGGCTCGTTGGTTGTTCGCTTTTCCATAGATCCTCCCGCGGCTTCGTGAACGCTATGACTTTTAGGACAATGGCGGAACCTCTCGACTTGTAAAATTTACCTCTCCGTCCACCGCCACCCCTCTCCCTCCCCACCAATTACTAGGAGCACCGGCTCACGACGGGCCAGCTAATTCAATTGTTCACAGGGAAGGAGCATCGCCCATTCGCCCGGCCTGGATATGGCAGTTTCCCTGAGAAAACCATTCTCTTCGATCTTCCGACCTGCACCACTTCATTGTTTTCGCCTGACCCCAATTAGGGTGAAAAACGCGATGCTCTCCCCTTATTTTTCGAATAGATTCCGTGGGACAGTCCGGAATGAAAGGTGTGTCTTGAATTAAGTTGTACGTAAGCCTGTAACATGTGTGAAGAATCAATCTACAGCACAACGTGAAGTCCTTGTTGCTACAGTTTGCTGAAGAAATGCAAATAAAACCTCCTGCACTCCGCTGGATCCTGAACTGCCGAAGTTGCATCTTTCCAGTGTGGGTGATCAACATGCACTGGATGGTTTAAGTTGGCTGTAACGAACACAGTCCCCATTCTCTGCAAAACATCAAATAGTCCCTACCTTTCATCTGGATTCATGAACCAACTGAATTTTATCATGAAAGTGACCAAGTGCAAGTAGAATACAATACAAACCAATACAAACAAACAAAACTTGTCATCTCGCCAGGCAATGCCGTTACATGAACCACTTTGAAGTTGTTGCCGTACCCTCATTTATTCTTGGAGGAATGTGTGCTTTCAATCTAGCAGGAGATACGATGAACTTTCTTTGCTCATGGACACCTGAACTCCAGAACCAATACCGATGCACCATGATCGGTGGTCTCACACAAAAAGCATTGAGTTCCATGAAAAGGGTCTATGATGTAAACCAGTAGTGTCTTGTAGTAAGATTCACATAAAGCGAAATTGAGACCTACAAACCCTGTATTTCTGCCCTGCTGCAAAAGAAATCCCAACAAATGATGTCATTCAAAATTGAAAAAGAATTAAAATGGGGAAAAATGACATTTTTCAATAATTCCGTCACAAATTGAGACGAAATTCATTCTTTCGCCAAAAATTTGGTAAATGAAAAAGGGATGACCTTGGTTTTTACACAAACCTTTGCTGAAATGTCATAGAATGAGTGTGCTGTAAAAAATGGTTAAAAATAAAAACAAAAGGCTAAAATGATTAGCACGAAGGATGTATTCTCTACGAAGGGTACTATTTAGAAATAGTTCGTAAGACAACTATATAGACGTAAGGGAGGGGGGGGGGGGGGGTGATAAGGTCAACACGCAGATTTTTTATTGTTACTTTTCTTACCATTGATGCAGACAGCCGCTACTTTTCAAAAAGCCTTTCAAATTTGATACAATTGAGGTAATGATTTCGTGAATATATAGAGCTCTTTTTATGTGGATTTGAGAGAGAACAAGATCTGAGAAGATGGGAAGAACAAAATTAAGTTAATTATTTTGACTGCCAACTGTCAATGGTGATTGAGGGCTTCAGCAATTAACTGATGAACTGATATTGTTCGTTGTGGCTGATGCGTGACGATTTTCGAACGACTCCAACAAATGATTTAATCAAATCGCCACTACATTTTTGTTGTTAAGGACAGTCTCAAGGACTATCCGACACGTCTGACAAGCCGAGATGAGCTCTTAGGAAGCCGGCAATTGCTTTTTCGCCCGGATCAGTCCTGGGGAGGGGGAACCGGCAGGCAGCTTCCTCGAGTGGCTACTAGAAATCGCACGTCTCCCCCTTCACCCTCGTCTCAAAAACTTAATAAAAGCCCGTTATTATGCTCACTCAACATTCTCCTCGGCGGAACCATCGGAGCACAAAACCTTCGGGAGAGGCGGATTCTGCCCACGTTCATCCTTTTTTCCTTCAGGAGCAATCAACCGCAATCACATTTTCCACGTCATTTCCCCGGGAAAACGCTCTTCCCGGCGGCCACTCGACGGGTTTTCGAGGCCTCTGAGGGTGTTCCCGTAGGTACTCGTCGCTCGACCGGAAGACTTTTTGCTTCCAATCAACGGAGGGGGAGCGCCCAGAAGTGGTCGGTACTTACGGTCTGCCGATGAAGTAAGTAGCCAAGCCACGTCATTCTTGTTGCCCTTACGCTTGAGGGATTTTGACTCAACCAGAGTATACCACCAAAACATATTGGAAATTCAACAGAGAAAAGATGCAGCCAATAAATCGGATTCATTGTTCCCCAGTCCTTGATGGAATGCTTATTAAATACTGCATAGATTAGTGTCTGTACTGGAAGCACACAAGGTATTTTATCAAACCACCTTAATAAGCAACCCTTAAACATCGTTGAATCCAGAATGATTTGCCATACAACGGATCGGTAGAGCACAAATCCAACCATTTTACACATTAAAAGCATATTGACAAGTTCATCAAAAAGTGACTTGAAGACCCTGTAAATCAGATGTGTAGTTGTCTCTCGGCAGGAAGGTAATATCAGTCATTTCAAAGAAGAAAACGGAAGTCAAATGAAGAATTTTATGTTTTTCCACGAAATAAATGAGTTATAATGTTAAATCGATTTCGACGGTTAGGTTTCCATCAATAACAAACAATTACCGCACATAAAATAGAAAGGAGACAATAGGAGGAGGAATCTCATAGGTCAAATGGAAGGAGCTGGGTGATACAACCAATCAATTGCAAGCTAAGTGAAAAGGAGGATTGTCAGATAAGGTGTACCAACTAAGTTGAATATTACGAAGGGATAATTCAGACCGAACAATTCATCAAAACGCTGCAAATTCTTTCACTGGGGTTTATTATTCAATTGGCTTGTTTCACAGGATAGAGCGTTCATTGAATTTCAGGAAATATGCATGGAGCACGTAAATCTGTTCTCAACCAAAATACCTATTTGGATTCATCAGTTGATCATATTTGTGTGCCTCCTGAAATTCAATAACCGCTCTACCCTGTGAAACACGCACACTCCAAAGCTTAGTAGAAATTCAAATCATGAACGCACAGCCGATTGAACAATAAACCCCAGTGAAAGAATTTCCAGCGTTTTTTTATTGAACCTCAATACTCCTCCACAATAAAAACATCTATAATTTATCAAGTCCTTTGGCACTCGTATTGCGTTAAAACTTCCCCAAATCCAAATTTAAACGATGTACCCAAAGGTAGACAGATGTAGAGGAGGCACACAAATATCATCAACTGATCAATCCAAATAGGTGTTTTGGTTGAAAATCGATTTACGTGCTCTATACATATCTCCTGAAATTCAATAATCGCTCTATCACCTGAGAAACACGCACACTCCGAAGCTTAGTACAGATTCAAATCAGAACGCAAGCCAATTGAATAATAAACCCCAGAGAAAGAATACTTATTTACCCCACTAACAATATTGAATAATATTTACCTATATATCATCAGCGTTTCATGCACATCAGAATGCTTCAACCCGTGTATCGGCTATAAACTACAAGTATCAACATCGGCTATCACTCCAGTATCCACATTCACTACAACTAGACGCTATCGGCATCACTAGGTTACAAACAAACAATAATAAACCAAAATACCCAAATGTTGGCACCATAAATCGGGCCATACATCGGGAATGGTTTGACCTATGGACGTGGGGAGGGTCTCATTCGATTCCTCATGGTATGTTCTTCAAATAGGTAAATATTTAGGCCGATTCGACTTGTTTTGAGGTTTTTAGGGATTTTACAAAACTTTGACAGCCCTTAAAGGGCACTTTAAATTGAATGAGAGAGCTGGCTCAAGAATTCGGGCGTCGTCGGACCAAGATGGATTTTTCCTGAAAATGTCAGATCTTTTGCTCCATCCGTTTGGGAGAAATCGTGCGTACGGCGTACGGACGGAAAATTTGTTATTGCAGATTCGGATTCTACACCCTTTGAAACGTAAACCATGAAATTTTCAGGGGGGGTTAGACTTTTTTTCCCCCAGAGCGATTACAATGGTTTATTGTTGAATAATAAACCAAAATTAGCTCAAAACAGCTGTAAAGCAGATATTTAGGTGTCAGGAAGACCCAAGTATACCAACAAAACATATCGAAAATTCATCAGAGAAAAGATGTACTCGATAGATCGGATCCATTATTCGCTAGTTCTTGATGGAATGCTTATCAACAGATCACACACAGATCACATCACACATCACAGATAACTGTGTTTACTGGAATAGTATATTTTTCGAAACAACTGAACTGGTACCCAGAATTATTTTCTATATAACTTACCGGTAGAGCAGAAATATAATTTTTACACGTTCAGAGCATATTGACAAGTTTATCAAAAAGGTGGCTTGAAGTACCTGCGAAGCTGATATATTACTGTCAGGTAGGTAGCAGTCATTTCAAAGAAGAATACGGAAGTCAAATGGTGAATTTAGTGTTTGTCAGTATTATTCAAGTGGGTAGGTACTTCAGCTCTGTGATGACGAGATAGGAAAAACGAAAAGGAAGTACCGCAGTGGAACCATAACCCCCAAAGCCAGCCAAAACCTCATTCAAATGGAAAAAAATGCGCTTCAAAGTTGCCAAATTCAATGACCATCTCCTGGCTAAATTTGTACCTGAAGAACAGTCTTGAATCTTCTACAAAAATTTGGTACCTTGTGGAAATGTCAACTAAACTGAGGACGAATTTGTTGATGAAGTCCCGATCGATGAAGACCAAAAGTGAATGGGGCAAAATGCTGGGAAAAAAGTACAATGGCACACTTTTTCAGCTTACGTATACATATATTTTTTGACAGGTGTATTTTTGACATAAAGTGATTTATTCCTTAAATTAAAAGTGATATTGCAGAAAGTTTACGATCATTTGTACTCGAATAGGCTACTAACCATGAGTTAATTAATTTTATTTTTGCGTTCCTAAACATTTTTTCATTTTGGATCCTTACACTTTTTCCCTGTGTTTCCAATTTAGGGCACTCAGAACTCAACAAAATTGAGGGAAAATTTGGTTCCACACTTTTTTTTGGTATATATTATTTCGTTACGTACATTTTTGTCATAAAGTGATTCTGTCCTTAAATTCAAAATGAGGGGGGTTACATGATGTTGTTGACAATTTACGCTCATTTTTACTCGAATAGAATATTTACTTACTATGAGCTAAATAATTTTATTTTTTGTGATCCTGATTATTTTTGTATTTTGGGTTCTTATCCTTTTCCCCTGCACCCGTAATTCGGGATACTCAAAGCCGAATTTTACCATGAGGATTGTACGCTTTCACATACATGAAGCCTTTTTATTTTGGTAGAATAAAGTGGAGAAGTAAAGTGATTAGAGATTTCGATCACATTTTTGGGATTATGGACTGTGTGTGGTGGAAGCTTACGCGGCCAAAGTATTCATACACCTTGCAGGATATTAAAAGTTACATTGTATACGTTGAATATTGAAAACTTTGTTGCCATCTTTTTTAAACTTTGGTTTGGTGTTTTATTTAAATTGACCATGTTTTAAACTGAATGTTTCACTTGAAGGAAAGTGCTGTTCAACGTCCGTCCACTCGCAGTCTGCGGTTTCCGCCGGCAGTCACATGAGATCGAATGGATTTGGTTTGAACCGATGAGAAGCTTCACTCCATCAACCCGCTTCGTCGCTGAGGCGTCGGATTCCCTCCCTCTATGATAATTCGGCCCTCGTAGACCCACCTAATGAGCTTAGAACCCCCGTTTCCTACCTACAGGCTACGTACGACCCAAAGCCTAAATGGGATAGGAGAACCATTAGTTCGTAACCCTCTCTCCGCTCCCCCGTTCGTCCCGTAGGTCCTGAAGGCTATTGACACAAGTGCTGAGCTTGACGTGGTCATAATTGCGGAGCGCCCCTGGATGGCGGGCTGTTCCTGTTGTGCGGTGCTTCTCTCCAGCTAAGTGGGAACTCCTCGTCGACACTGTTCCCCGATAAACCTGCCGCATTAAACCCAACCTGAATCTGCATATGTCTACTGAATTAGCATCAACGAAACCAGAATCAATTGACTTACCTAGTGCTCTCACTACTCCATTGTTTCGGTGCAGGGACTTTAATACCATCATGAAATTGCTAACTTCATTCCAGTCCAGGAGCCACCGCATCAACTACGGTGGGCAAAGATGATGAGAGAGAGGAAGGAATATGTAAACAGAAAAACGTCAGGGAAACCAGGATGCATACAGGGACGTAGACCCTAATAAAAAACGGAGTAGGATAGAACGTGAAATACGGGAAATATAGACAACGTTCTATCCTACTCCGTTTTTTATTTGAAATGGGTTTCCACAACTTCGTCGCGAGTGACTTAGTCCGGACTTAGTACGTAGACCCTCGTATACAGGGATCAGTAATACAACTAATTTACAGCAAAAGTTAACCTAGTACATTTTTTCCATTTTCTTCGCATTTCTCTAGCCGACTCTAGCGGGACCGAAAACCAATACATTAGCCCCATACAGGAATTTTTGGTGATGTTTTCATTGAAAATTCGATAAATATCTTCCTAAATGTATATAAAAATGTTTAGATTCATAGGGGGGCGATTATGACTTTTTTTTGGACCATGGCACCAGTGTGGTGCCTCATGTGAGCGGGGATGACCGAAGGTATTCTAACGCACACAACTAACTACTTTGATATGACGAAAAATTCATTTGGAATACACTTTTTTAGTTTGTAAATATATTTTTAAGCTATCTGGAATGCTTGACTACCCCTCCCCCCTCCCATAAAATCACAATAAAAATAAAAATAGGATTCCCGAAAATTAAACTTAACTTAATTTATTAGCATAGGGCGATATCGCCAGGCCACCTTACTGAAAGTCACAAGTTGAGGCCACGCACCTTTGTCGAGAAAAACCACAGCCTTGTCATGAGACAGCACTGGCTTCCCAAAAGCGTCGATTCTGAATTCAGCGAGCGCTGGGCAAATACAGAGGAAGTGAACAGACTCTCTCATGTCAGTTGCACAGCCCACACTCTTCATTGCGATAGGTGTCGTTAGGCCTTGCGTTCAGATGTAGTAACTCCCCCATGATCCTGAAATCCATCTCGCTAAGAAAATGTCCGTCGCTGGGTCACCAACCAAGCCTGCGGTTCTTAAGATTGTCAAGCTCGTTTTATAGCGTGAACCGCTCTGACTCCATAGTCCTATGCCAAAACCACTGATTTTCTATTCCCAGAACTTGGAGAAGAATTTCAGCTGCTCAAAATTGGATTGATTCACAAGACAGGGAACCAAATCCATCTACTACACCCAGGCCAGTGGCAAGTTGGTGAAGGTGCCCCGCCCTTGAAACTCTGCCTCTCATCACATTCCATACCGATTATTTCAGGGAGACGTATGTTCGGGAGATGAGCCACTTTTCTTAAATACTTCAGATGGGCATCGAACAGAATAAGTCAATATGGTAACCGATATGGGATTTTGATTGGAAAATGTTACTTCTTTCATAAAACTCTGTTTTTCCACATTGAAAAAAGTGGAAAATTCCAAATTAAAGGAAAGGAAAGCGTGTTTTTAAGCGTTTTGTCTATTTGAAAAACTGAGGTTTTACTTGGGAGATAGAAATTTAAGCGCTCTTTCCTATGGTGTAATCAAATTTGAAGTTACTCCATCAATTAAAAGGAGTTACGTACGTACGTTTTTTGATCAAAATCACAAAAATTGGAAAAAACGAGTTGGAAACTCGTGGAAAGCGTGTTTTTCATCCGTTTAGCCAATTTGAAAAACTGAGGTTTCCTTTGATTTGACGTCACCTCTTCAAGGAAAACTAATTCGGTATGTCCGTTATATGACGTAATAAAAAAATTTAAAAATCATTTAATTCACATAACTCGAAAACTTAGCGAGTTGTAAAAAAGAAGATGCATGTCAACGTTTGTTGAGAATTAGTTCTACAATCGATCCCGAGCCTTTGACAGGTACCTTATAAATGAATAGGGAACCCCACTATCTTACCCACTATCTTATTCCTAAATTTTCAACTTTGAATATTAGGGCGGCAAAGTAGTGCAATTTGAAATCTTTGGTTAAAAAAATGAAATGTTTTGTCCTTACAATTGGTCTTTGCCGCCCAACTTGAAACGAACATGAAACACATTTCTTGTTTTACCGTTGACGCTAGTGTTGATAATTATGATTTTTAATAGTAAATTTGATGCGGTATTAATCAAGAAGGCACTGACGATCGCAAGGAGAATCGATAATCGAGACCACCTGCAAGGACAGAAGAAAAACACCACCTGCCGATGTCATCACGCATTCGCATTTACGAGGAGGCAATAACTGAAGTTGTCCGACTTCTATCGACCCCGCATAAAACCCACTAACGTCACCGGTCAACGATTTCGTTTGACTTATCTGATACGCAGCGTTCCCTCCTTTTACCATAGAGAAGACATAACTGTGTATTTCTTCGCCGTGGACAGACCCCCATCTAGCTCTATTTGGCGAGCCCTAGACTGGAAGTTGCGTATTTTCTCCGGACTTTTATGATTCTTTTTTTTTCTAATTCGATTTCTCCCTGCAACCGAAAGCCAATAAAATCTTGCATCCATCGCTGACAGTTACCATGATGAATGTTCTCATAAACCTCTTCTGGATCAGATGATGTTGACCATTTGGGGTCAAGACATAAAAGCTCGGGGATTATAAATTAAAAAATTGATCCATAATTCAGAGAGTCTCACTTTTCAAACAAGGAACGGAGCAGATGCGTCATCTTTTTTTCCTGAACCGTATATTTCTGCAAGATAATTTCCATTCAACTTTTTTCTTGGACAGTTAGAACATAGTAGGTTGCTCTGCTGCTACATTTGATGCATCAATGACCGACAAAAATAGTGCTTCTATGGGTCAAAGCTCATTTTGGTGTTGATGGCAGCATCAAGGCGGACGAGTTGCCCAAGCAAGGGGCGAGGGTCCAATTAATATTACCCAGCCAAAAGAGGATATGTACCGGGTTAGGTACAGTAGGGAGGAACGATTGAGGAGCTTACTTTCAAACAGGCACATAATAATGGATATTATCCATTCCGACAAAATGTTCAGGAGGTGAAACAAACGATTTGCAGATTAGTGGAGATGTTTTTCTGCGGTTTCTCATCGGAGTAATGTGTGGGAAGGCACAGAAAATCAAATCAAGATCAATTTTATACAAAACTCGAGGCTGTATATCCATTTTCATTTTGGAAATGTGCCCTTTTGATCAAAACTCATGGATTTGTGCCTTTTTGAAAAAGATGAATCCATTCTCCATTCTGTAGGTTTTATTGAAAACTTTACCTGACTCCATATTTCCATTTGTCATGCCTGCCATCTATCGAGTCTCGTGTAAACATTCAACGTCAAGACGAAGGCGCAATGCTTCTTTTTGGATGTGTGCCTTTTTGAAAACCCACGACTTATCGCCTGACGAAATTCGGAGGATATGTGCCATTTCGATTGCAAGGCACTGAAAAAAATTTAGGGGACGGATTTTTTACCTTTTGATGCAAACACATAACTTTAGCCCCGGAACTGACGTGGTTGTGTTCTGTTTTGTTCGGAAATAATAGGGGGATCTAATTCAACTCATATTCAGAGATAGAAAATTGAGAAAAAACGTCTGCCAAGTGGGTGTGGCACATAGCTTCCTCGTATCCATAACATGACTGTATAGATCATTGAAAATTATTATTGACTAAAGAACTTCGTTCAATTAGGCGAAGTAAATATTGAATTAGGGTAAATTTATTGCTATGCAGGAACATAACTTGAGAAAATAAAGGTAGGCATGTTCAACTATTGAACAAACTATAAAATATACCTACCTAATAATAAAAATTGACATTGACGCTGAATGGATAGATGACTGAAGTGATAAATAATTATTATGACATTTCTAAAAATAAAATCTATGCATCGTTCAATGATGGTTCGATCCAAGCTCGAGGCTAAAATTTTATTTTCCCTTTATTACTCACGAGGACCATCTACACATCAAACCGAACAATCCCTGAAAATTTCATCGAAATTGGTCAAGAACTCCCGGAGTTATGCGCGTAACAAGGATTTCCCGTTTGCGCATGCGCAGAGGCTACTATTGATCCGGGGGTCATGAAACCTATACGAGACCATCTACACCCCAACCCGCACAATCCCTGAAAAATTTCATTGAAATCGGACTATAACTTCGTGTAGTTTTGCCCGTTACAAGGATTTGCTGACAGACAGACAGACACGGAACCAAAATTGTTCAGAAAGGTCTAAAACGCAGAACCTTAACTTCTTAAAAATTATAATGAAACTGTCAGGTATGGTTAAGGCTATGGACCAGTAAATCATGAGGAATCGTGGTTATTAAGAATTCGGTAATTCATATTTTGCGCACGGCTCCGACGACAGCAATATTTTTGCGACCTAACAGTCTTTTTAGGACCTAACCCGCGTAATTCCTGGAAATGACATCAAAATTCGCCCCCTAGTTTCGATGTTTTGCCAATGTCAAGTAATTGTAGTTATGTACATAACGCGACAGCTTTAGCTCGGGGTAAAACTACTAACAACTTCATCTAACTACTTCAAAAGATTGGACGAAATCAGACTGATAGGGCAGAAGAAACCGACGTTACGAAGATTCACGACTGCTCTCGCAGAAACGTTAATATTGGTCATTAGTAGAAGCCCATCTAGAGATTATCAACAAAATCCTTGAAAGCTTCCATGAATGAAAACTTGGAATAGTTCAGGGAGCCAAATATATCTCCATGCTCAGAAACGCGTAAAACAAGTGCCAATTTCAATTTTCAAGGCGAAATCCTATTTCGGTTTCTTATTATTCTTAAAGACGGGATGTTGTGAAAGTAAAAAAGGTTTTTTGAAAATAAGTAAGAAGTAGAGAAAGGGTGTACAGGAGCTCACCGGGCAGGATGCCTGGTTGCGCGAAGAACGATGCGGTTCTTTCTTCGTGTTTTATGTTCATGACCAGACCTGGATTTACGCGTAGGATTGGACGCCGTTACACGTTACAAAGTTTTTATATGACGATTCTAGAGCAAATTGACATACCTCACAAACGGTAAACTCAAATAAAATTATTTTTAATCAAGAATAGTCAAGAATAGTCCTAATAATTTACGATACAATTTTTTTTTTTTTTTTTTTCATAAGGCTGAGAGCGCGCCCCTGAGAACTAGGGCCTAGCGGGTCTATGCGTAAATCCAGGCCTGCTCATCGAGAGAACGCTGTAGAATACATCTTGGGGGGGGGGGGACCGTGAATTGAACTTGATCTCGTACCGGACTCGGACGGGGGGGGGACGGGTCAGATATTGATAAACAAACATAAATCGAACTTGTGGAGCGGAAACGGCGACAAATTATTCTAATAATAATTATTAAATAATTGAATGAAAGTAAACTTACCCCATTCTGCAGTGACCCGATCAGCACAGCACATGAAACAAAAGAAAAAGAATATTAGTAAGGAACATTTATAAAAGTAATACAAGACTAACACGTAAAACAAACAATAAACAACCAAATAATCACAAATTGATTGATCACCCAGTTGAGGGAGCTTGTTTCCAAAAGGTACTATATCCGTTTTGGTCATAAGCGAGAAATTCACGGAAAACCATTACAAGCTGAAAACTTGCCCCATGTCAAAAAACTTTCTTTTTTTAAATTTTTTAAACATTTAATATTACAAATTTCGCAATAAGAAGCAAGTTTTTTCGGGACGTCAATTAATTTAGTTGGAGCTTTGAAATTTCAAGATTTAGGTTGTCAAACCTAGCGTTTAGCACTTTTTGAAACCAAACGAAGTGGATATAGTACGTTTTGAAATCATATCTTTTCATCCTTTCAAGGACTATACTGATCTCCCCAAAGCTGTTGCAAAGACCTTCCCAAGTTGTAGTTGCCCCCCCCCCCCCCGTGGGAATGACCCCGGGCCGAGAAAAGTAAATTTGACAGTTTAACCATACTTCGCTCTTGAAATTGGAATGTCCAATCCAGGACACATTCCAATCAATCAAGCGTCCAAATTTACAACATACATCGAAAACGATACCCCTCACAACTTTGTCCTCAAAATCCCAATTTTTGCGCCCATTTTGGTTTATTATTCAATAATAAACCATTGTAATCGCTCTGGAAAAAAAATCTCCAACCCCCCTGAAAATTTCGTGGTTTACGTTTCAAATTGTGTAGAATCAGAATCTGCAATAAAAAATTTTCCGTCCGTCCGCCGTACGCCGTTCGCAAGATTTCTCCCAAACGGCTGGAGCAAAAAATCGGAAATTTTCAGGAAAAATCCGTGTTGGTCCGACAACGCCCTAATTCTCTAGCCAGCTCTCTCACTTAATTTAAAGTGCACTTTAAGGGTTGTCAAAGTTTTGTAAAATCCCTAAAAACCTCAAAAAAAGTCAAGGCGGCCAAAATTTGGACTCTTTTTGAAGAACTTTCCATGAAGAATCGAATGAGCCCTCTCCAGGATTAATGCTGCCAACATTTGCGTTTTTTTTATTATTGTTTTTGTTTTGATCGCAGTAACCCAGTGATGTAGTGAATGTGGATACTGGAGTGAACTCTTCAAAGGATTTGTAGCCGATACACGGGTTGAAGCATTCTGATATTCGTGAAACGCTGCAAATTCTTTCAATGGGGTTTATTATTCCTTTTTATTCATTTGGCTTGCGTTCAGGATTTGAATTTCTACTATGCTTTGGATTTTGCGTGTTTCACAGGTGATAGAGCGATTATTGAATTTCAGGAGGTATGCATAGAGCACTTAAATCAGTTCTCAACCAAAATACCTATTTGGATTGATCAGTTGATCATATTTGTGTGCCTCCTGAAATTCAATAATCGCTCTATCACCTGTGAAACACGCACACTCCAAAGCTTAGTAGAAATTCAAGTCATGAACGCAAGCCAAATGAATAAAATTGAATAATGAACCCCAGTGAAAGAATTTGCAGCGTTTTTCACTTTGAAACTTCGACAAAACTGTTAAGTTTCCGTAATCATTATTCATAATGTTATGTATAACTATAACTGCTATTCCTTTCAAGTACCCGCACTTGCATCACAAACAATTTTATGAGCCTAAATTTTTTCTCAATCTACCAAAAACTTTGGGAAATGCAGAAATACCTACCAAATTCTTCAAAATTGTAACATTATGGCACACCGCACTTTTCCACTAGGCTAGAATGGTTAAACTTCACAAGTTGCCATTTGGGTCGATTTCGCAAAGAAAAACTACTAAGTATGCCCACACGATTATCGAAAAAGAGTTTCAGTTCTTCTAATTCTTCCAATACTTTTCTTTTCTTAAATGGCTTCTTTTTTATCAAATTCGCTAAAATCAGTTGTGAACTACGGTCAATAATATCCTTTCCCATGGGTAGTTGGTTGGATAACATGGCAAATTGATCGTTCAATAATAATGGTACCTACTTGTGGTAATTTAAAATTGGAACCAAAAGTACCTACTAATTTAAAACCAAGAAGTTAAAATATGGAAACATCGTTTGATTTCGAATCTTAATTTTTACTAATCTAAAAGGCTGCAAATTCTTTCACTGGGGTTTGTTATTCAATTGGCTTGCGTTCATGATTTGAATTTCTACTAAGCTTTGGAGTGTGCCTGTTTCACAAGTGATAGAGCGATTAATGAATTTCAGGAGATATGCATAGAGCACGTAAATCTGTTCTCGACCAAAATACCTATTTGGATTGATCAGTTTATCATATTTGTGTGCCTCCAGAAATTCAATAATCGCTCTATCACTTGTGAAACACACACTCCAAAGCTTAGTAGAAATTCAAATCATGAACGCAAGCCAATTGAATAATAAACCCCAGTGAAAGAATTTGCAACGTTTAATGCATATCAGTATGCCTCAACCCGTGTATCGGCTACAAAGCCTTTAAGGAGTTTACTCCAGTATCCACATTACTACATCATTACATTACTACATCACTAGGTTACTGATATCAAAACAAAAACAATAATAAACCAAAATAACGCAAATGTTGGCTCTATAAATCGGGCCATAGATCGGGAATGGTTTGAGCTGCGCACCTGGGGAGGGGCTCATTCGATTCAAGAGTTCAAATTTAGGCCGCCTTGACTTTTTTTGAGGTTTTTGGGATTTTACAAAACTTTGACAACCCTTAAAGGGCACTTTATATTAAGTGAGAGAGCTGGCTCAAGAATAGGGGCATCGTCGGACCAACATGGATTTTTCCTGAAAATTACAGCTTTTTTGCTTCAGCCGTTTGGGAGAAATCGTGCGTACGGCGTACGACGGACGGACTGGAAAATGTTTATTGCAGAATTGGATTCTACACCCTTTGAAACGTAAACCATGAAATTTTCAGGGGGGGTTGGAATTTTTTTTTTTTTTTTTTTTCAAGAGCGGTTACAATGTTTTATTATTGAATAATAAACCAAAACGTAATTTTTATTAACTTATTGTCTATTTTATTGTTCTTTTATGAGCTATGCCTGCTTCTGACTTTGTGTAATATGCAGATTTTTTTCAGGGTTTATTATAAAAGTCAGTTTTTATTAATTAAATTCAGGCAGAAGACCCGGCATGGACCATTGTAATCGGCAAAAGTATTCGGATACAAAAGTAACCGATTATTTTGTAATCGATTACAATTGTATTCGAATACTTTTGGCGATTAAAAAAGTATTCGAAAAAGTAATCGCATATTGCGAACACAAAAGTAATTTATTACTCTCGTTATTCGATTACTTTTACGAATACTTTCGTAATCGCAAATGTAATCGTAAAAGTATTTGTTAATCAGGGACGCCCATCTCTGGTGCCCCCCCCCCACAAGCGTCATAATGCACCCCCCAAGCTTCATAACGCTTCATAACGCACCCCCCCAAGCTTCATAAAGCACTACCCCCCCCCCCCAAGCTTCATAACGCACTCCCCCCCCCCCAAGCTTCATTACGCACCCCCCCCCAAGCTTCATAACGCACCCCCCAGCTTCATAACGCACCCCCCCCCCCCCCCCCTCAAGCTTCACAGCCCCCCTGTGGGAAACCCTGCCACTAACCGAATTATAACTAATGATAAATAACTAACCCTATAATAATAAATAATAATCACACCATCAAAGGAAACAGTTGATTGATTGATCTGATTCACGAAACAGTACACGGCAGAGCAGAAAAACAGCAGGGAAAAGAGAAGGTGATGGTGGTAGCTAGGTGATGGTATAGCTACCAAGATACAGATAAGATGCGAACCTCTATTTATACGTGCATAATAATATTTAAGAACGTATTTGCACATTGCGGGAATAGTCTAGTTAGAATATATACCTATAATCAGGGAACTATTTTCGATATGCTGCCCGTTTCGAAGTGTTACTTGTGTTTGTTCAACCACGGATAGTCGTTAAACTCATAGGTAGTTCGTGCCACAATCACACTAGTGAATGTATAAGTGCATAATTGCACATTAATGGAATACTCTAGTTAAAATATATACGTATAATCAGCGAACTATTTTCGATATATTGGCTGTTTCGAAGTGTTGTGTTTGTTCAACTAAGGATAATCGTTAAGCCCATGGGTATTGTAGGTAACGATCACGCTAGTGAACTTATACGTGCATAATACATATTTAAGAACGTGTCTGCACATTGTGGGAATAGACAAGTTGGAATATATTCGTATAATCAGGGAACTATTTTCGATATGCTGCCTGTTCCGAAGTGTTATGAGTGTGTGTTCAACTACGGATAATCGTTAAACTCATAGGTAGTCTAAGCTACAATCACACTATCGAATTATTTCGTGCATAATAAAACTTTAAGAACGAAGATGGTTCGAGAGAAAATAGGAGTACTATCAGAGTAAAGAAAAACCTTTGGTTTTTTTTCCACGAATTCGGTCTGAGAAAAGTCTGAAACGGATTTGTATCATGTTATTCATTCCTCTTGGGCTTAGCTGGTACTACAACCTCTACTAGACCAATTATAATCTATTACCTATCCTTCTATTGATAAATCATTGCATGGGACTTCCTAAACATGCGGCACCTACCTAATCTCAGCGTAGGTATATGATTTTTGATTAGAGATTTTGTAGGAAAATACTTGGTACTCACCAATCCATGAAGATTCACGTTCCGAATAGATGGAAGATGAAGATGGAAGGCTTTTTTCGCGAACACGACACGGAGTAGACTGCCGGAGACGCGCGCCCGAACACAGACAGGAGAGAACTGGTCGAGACCTGTCACTGTCTATCCGAGGTGATAAAAAATTGATATACAATCGCTAGAATTGGTAAATAAAATCCACCCGTCATACTTCATCAAGAGTTCTGTATAGAGAAAGTATTAAGTATTAAGAAAAAAAGGTCCTACCAATGTGAAGTTAGTGTAATGTTTTTATGTAATACGCAACATTATCTATTATTAATAACCAAAAATGTTATTATCAAATCACTTTTATTATTGTACCTACCCACTTAGGGCAACCTAACTTCGTGTTTTGGGAAATACAGTCATCTACTGATAGAAAAATGTAAGTGGATAAAAAAATATATTACAACCTTCCTTGAATTATTTGAGTGTTTGCCGTACTATTCCCTTATTGTAAAAAGAAAATCGTTGTTTTCGGAAAACAATTGTCAACGAAATGAGCAAAAAAACTTGCAAATTGTTTTCCGTCAATGGATATTTTGGTTAGGAAAAAGTTTTCCGTACGGTTTAAAATGACCTGAATTATCACTAAATTGGTTCATTATTCAATAACAAATCACTGTAATCGCTCTTGAAAAAAAAATCTAACCCCCTGAAAATTTCATGGTTTACGTTTCAAAGAGTGTAGAATCCGAATCTGCAACAAAATTTTTTCCGACCGTCCGCCGTACGCCATACCCAAATACGCCGTGCCCGTATTCCTCCCAAACGGCTGAAGCAAAAAAGCTGAAATTTTCAGGAAAAATCAATATTGGTCCGACAACGCCCCAATTCTTTAGCCAGCACTCTCACTTAATTTAGAGAACCCTTTAAGGGTAGTCAAAGTTTCGTAAAATCCATAAAAACCTCAAAAAAAAAGTCAAGGCGGCATAAATATTTGAAGAACTTTCCACGAGGAATAGAATGAGCCCCTCCCCAGGTCCGCAGGTCAAACCATTCCCGATGTATGGCCCGATTTATGGTGCCAACATTTCCGTTATTTTGGTTTATTATTGATTTTGTTTTGATATCAGTAACCTCGGGATGTAGTGATGTAGTAATGTGGATACTGGAGTGAACTCCTAAAAGGCTTTGTAGCCGATACACGGGTTGGAGCATTCTGATGAATATAAAAAAAACGCTGCAAATTCTTCCACTGGGGTTTATTATTCAATTGGCTTGCATTCATGATTTGAATTTCTACTAAGCTTTGGAGTGTGCGTGTTTCACAAGTGATAGAGCGATTATTGAATGTCAGGAGATATGCATAGAGCACGTAAATCTGTTCTCAACCAAAATACCTGTTTGGATTGATCAGTTGATTATATTTGTGTGCCTCCTGAAATTCAATAATCGCTCTATCACCTGTGAAACACGCACACTCCGAAGCTTAGTAGAAATTCAAATCATGAACGCAAGCCAATTGAATAATAAACCCCAGTGAATGAATTTGCAGCGTTTTTGTAAAAAGCATTTATCGTGCCACAATAGTCATCACATTCTGTACTGTCAAACAGTTTTACACACAGTCCTGTAGTGAGTTAGTCATATTTATTTCATCATACCATATATATCATTGTCATTTGTTTTTATGGCTATGGTCACCATACTATGATGACCATTTTATGCCTGTTGGGTCAGTTTTACGTTTGCATGGCAGGCAAAAATCCGTGTAAGGCTGAAGGAAACCAGACCTGTTGCTCTGCACATTGTTACGCAAATGACGATCAGAAACTCGTGGATTTTTGCAAGAAGGCTTTGCAATTTTAAAGTCGATGGACCACTACTCGATTACATTTCCCACAGATGACCACCCATGAAAATCAACGGGAATCCATCGATCACTGGCTTTTGATTTTGAATTTTAGGATGCGTTTTACTGTTGATCTTGAATTTCCTGCGATGGACGTTATAATGTCGTGCAATGTTCACATATTGCGACGTGTCGGTAGGATTTATTATTCCACGAGCTCTATAACAGCTGTGAAGGCTTCGAAACCTCCGCGGGCCGGAACTACGGAAGCCGGGATGAATGGGCGCGTATTAGCAGCCCATATAGTTCCCCTCTTCCGGTTTTCCTCTCCTTCCCGCGAGCCGCTATCATTAATAATGAATATTAATTATCCGGAGCTCGCCTATAGGGTAATTTACACTTGTATAGAGGTCAAGATTGAGGGCCTTCCGAAGCATTATGTTCACATCATCCACTTCCTTCCGGTCCTCTGTGGCGAATCGGCCACTGTTAGCTTGAATGCCGAGCCACTTGTTGAATACACCGGTAATAATAGCTATGATTTTTTTTTTTTTTTTTAATTCCTGTTTTATGAAGAGAATAACAATTGCAACGATGAATCTCTGGAATCTGTTAGTGTCTATCAAGAATTTTAAATTTATCATTTATTTGTTTCAGGAAAATGTACGGGCCAATGGGTCGACATTCTAAAATGTCAATCCAGAATAAGCTAACTTTGTACAATCAAGTCATTAAGCCTGTTTGGACTTATGGAGTGCAGTTGTGGGGCTGCACTGCTCAAAGCAACCGCGGTTCCAAAATAATGTGCTGAGGTGATGTGTAAATGCATATCGGTACACCAGAAATGTTCGGCTACATACCGACGATAAATGAAGTCATCAGGAAGTAAGCCGTAGGTTACAGGGACACGTCAATGAAGAGACAGTCCATTTTCTCAACGTTGACGACCTATCAGACGTCTCAAGAGGATTAGCGAGTGTAGTCATAGTGAAATCATTTGAGTGAAACATCATTGAGACTCAAGTGTCTCAAATGGCCACTACAATAAAAATAATAGAGACTTAGTTAAGTACCTAATCAATCTCTCAGTAATTTAATCAATACGATTAACAAATGTATGTTATGTTGCTCATACTTGGCGCAATAAATAATTGTGTGAAAAAAATTGTAATTTATTTAATTATAATCTTTAATGAACAGCCATTGTATTCGACCAAGACAAATAATTGTTGAAAGCCTTGTCGTTTTACGTATCAAATATGCAAAATTCGAAATTCTTATACGAAAAATCCGTCCAACTGCCATACTTTTTTGTTTTTCTTCCAAAACTACTGAACGAAATTTGATGAAACTTAGGGCAAAAATCACATTTGGGATCTAGTTGGGAATGAATTATCATCATCAACCTCAGGAAACCTCAATTGGTGAAACGGAAAAAAAGGGCTAAAATTTTTCAAATCTCAATATCGAAAACTTTTGAAATGACACTGTTGTTTTATAATAGTTATTGGTAGACGACCTCCACAGACACTGCCTGTCAGCGCTTTTTTCACTGTTGGTATTTACACAACTAGTTAACGAGAAGTTTTGAGCATCGTGGGAGATGTCGCGATGGATTCTGTTTATGTATAAATCCAAAATGTAAATGAACCCATAAGTGACCCCGGAACCACACAATGAAGCGAGCAATCACGCATTATCTAAAAAAATAATAGCCCTAGTGTTTTTGCATACGTGTGTTTTTTATAATTATGTAAATACAAATATATAAATTTTGTTTCTTCTGGTGCAGAAGTTCATATTTTTGAGTCTTTCAGCATGTATTTGAAAAATAAATACATGGCTAAAGTGCCTTCAGCGCTATTTTCACTGTTGGCATTTACACGACTAGTTAACGAGCAGTTTTGATCATAGTGGGAGATGTCGCGATGGGTTCTGTTTATACGTTGTTGTATACATCCAAAATGTGATGGAAATTCTCGCTGCGTCCACCAAGGACAACCAAAGGACATACGCTCAGATCTGTCAAGAAAGAGTTACCATGAATGGTCGCCCGATGGTCACACGATCCGCAGAGACGCGGGGGAAGACAACCTATAAACGATTCGAGAATGAACAAAAAAACACGAGAAAGTACGAATACAAGAAAGAAAGAAATAAAAAAACTCCCTTCCCGCCGCCCTCGATCCCCTCTCGCCTGGAAGTTAAGAAGATATTGGAGGCATTGTATTTCTCGAGTTCTCACGCGTCCTATGGACCAAGTCGGCTGACTTGTAATACGTACTATGTAACTGTGGAAGGGTTGGTGGATTAATGGAGGTGAGATACCATCTACCATCCCTCATTCCAACACCGATCTCCCAACCAAACCCCGGCAATCGCCTTTTATTTGTCTCCGCTTCCTTATTAATTTAAATGGTAGTAGGCACAACTTCGTAAGGGCAACCTGCAGTTCATTTTGTTGGGTTTCGTGAGGTATTTGGTTTTTTCATGTTTGTATACAGGGATGTGTCATTAGGTTTAAATCCAAGATAGCTTTTATGGATATAATCTTTGATAAATGTAGAATATACTCTTATTACTTGTTATTAGTGATTGAAAACGACCTGCTTAGACGGCGACAAGTTGCACGTTTAGATGGGGTTCTGAGTGATCAGGCTCTTTTGGATACTCGACGGTGGGTCCACACAATTGCCAAATGAGGATTGGCACTCGATTCAGGTGTTACATGGAGGTCAATGTTTTGTTTAGTTTGGACGTCTTGATACTACTCTTAAATCTCAAAAATAAGGAGGAACAAATGTAATAAATGAATAGTTTTAGTAACATACACATCAGTTGTACAAATAGATCGGAACCAGTGATAAAAGTAAGGCGGTGGAAAACTAGTGGCCTCTATGTTAACATCTAATACGTCGCGGCCTCCGTTTAATACCCAATGCAAAATTGAAATGGAGCTATTGCGCGATTATTGTGTGTACCCAGCTTCGAGTCTTTTGGATGGATTTTGTGTACCCCTTGGGGCCGCCGCTGTTTTTGTTATATGTAAATGACTTGATGGACATGGTGGATGATATTGACGGTGACATAGTTATGTTTGCCGACGATACTGTTCTTCTGAACTCTGCTGATTCATGGGATGAGGCTCGAGAGAAATCGGAAAGAGGCATAGCAAAAATTTATGAGTGGCTAAACATGAATCTTCTAACTCTCATCGTCTCAGAAGGGGGCTTTATCCCATTTTATCTTACGAGTGCTCATGTTCCGCAAATGGAGGAGTTACGCCTGCGTCAGACAGGTTGTGGAGATCTTCCTGCATGCCCATATATTGAAAGAAAATGCATTGAAGAAAATATGTAGAGTTAATTCTAAATGCTCATTTGAAATAGGGAATCCAAATGTCCAGTCTGGTGTCCATATTAAGAAAATTTATCTATGTTTTTACGAAGATTAAGATGTACCTATCACTTCAAGAAATGAGGATCACGTATTGCGCTCGCTCAATCTCAGCTGTTCTGTGCCCTCCCACCACGCGGTAGTGCGTACAAAAATGTATTTGGTAAATACATTCTGCAAAAAGCCTTAATTCGGTTAACTTCTAAATATCACTATCTTGCCCATACAGGGCCGATCTATCAGAAATGATGTATTCTACCGTTTGTTCTTCCATATAAAATGAGGTCAATTAAACTGTATTTAAAAATTACCAACCCATAGTTTCGGAACATTATGTTTTTACTCGTATTTCTTAAACTGGCACTTTTTTAATTCCAAGGTGCATTAATCAATAAATAGAATTGATACATTCTCTTCTGATTTACGAGCGAAATTGTTAAAATCTCCCTATAGTAATAGTTTTAAATTCAAATTCTTAAATGACTGGTACAATGAACTAGCATCATTTAGATTCAGTTCTGTAATCAGTCATATCAATTTCTGCTGGCGGAGCTTACTCTACTTACGCGAGGTTAAGTCTTTCAGCAGTGTCAACATGATTTCTGTTGCATTTAACCGTATCGATATAGACTACTGTGACCATTTTGTTCTGTTGTTGTTGTATTGGAAATAAGTTATAAAGAAAAAAAATCTTGTTACAACGACTCATGGGACAACAATGCTGTGGGACATGTCCACCACGCACCAACTCCTTCAAAAGGTTGATTGACGTACATTGCAGGTCTGTCTCACTAATTCTATGGTGGGTACAATAGCTGTCGGACAATAGGATCGAGTTGTCATTGCTATGACATTATGGGAGTGTTTACAAGATACCGTATACAGGGTGTCCCAGGAGTTATGCACAATCCGACTTCTACGTGTTCTACAAATCATTTCCGACCAAAAATGCCTCCAAGCAATTTTTCGCCAGAGGTCTCGTTTTCGAGATATTTGCGGTTTAAGATTTTTTTCGTGTTTTCGATCTTAAGTCATTAAAACTGTCATAACTCCCTTAATTTTGGAGATAGCTCAAATTTGATGACACCGTAGGAAAGAGCGTTACATTTTCTATCTATTTGATGTCAGAAAACGTTTTTTAAATTGCATTGAAGATGTGCGAAATGGCAGTTTTGTCAAAATCTTGAAATCGCCTGTTTTTCATCTCGCCTAGAAACCCCATGAATGCTTGGCGCAGAACTGTGCAGACCTGGTAAAACGTGCGCCAAAATGTCAGCTTTCGAATGGTGTAGTCGTTTTGGTTTTAAAAAATATTTTTAGTTAAGGAAATGGCGTTTAACTGCAGAAAAACGTGTGTTTTCTATTAAAATTGAGGTTTTCCCAAAAGTCTTGAAGTTTCCGAAGTCCTTTCCGAAGGCGGAAATGAGTTGTAGAACACATAGGAGTCGGATTGTGCATAAGTCCTGGGTCACCCTGTATCACTAAAAAGACCTAATGTTTGAAAGTTGGGAAAGCTACGGAGGAGGCATTGTATTGGTCAGGGGCAAGGATATGCAATGACCCGCACGACCCCCGGGTCATGAAGGAGGGGTTGCTTTGTGCGCCGTGTATTACCAACCCCAATCTGATTTGGCCGTAGCATTCGGTGTTGCAATGTTGATAATTTGTTGTTTCTGACCAAATTCGGTTTTAGCAAAATGTTTATTGACTCGAAAATGTTATCCAGTTATTGGACAATGGTAAGATATTGGGGTTTAAATCGAGTTCATACAAAGAGTTAGAGTTTAAACAAAATTGTTAAGATTTAAATCAAAAAATGAATATTTAAAATGAAAAATGAAAATGAATTCAATGAATGAAAACGTTCGTTTGTGATCAGCGTCTACGGCATTTCGAAGCTGTCCAGCCAAAGTCAGGATAATCAAAGATCCGAGAGACAGCTATGGTTTTTTTTTTTCATTTTGATTGCGATGATTTGTTTTCAGTTGAGTAGCTATACCACAAGTGAGTATGTTGACATGATTTTTGTGTACGGTTTTGCAAATGGTAATGCTTCTGAAGCAGCAAGGGAGTCACTTTCCTCCTGTGCACAACTCCTTAGCGAACACGTCGGATAGTATGAGGAAAACATTTTGGTAGATAATATTGTTTATATCACTGATCCTTCTTTACCTAGTAAACTATCTGTTTTTTATCTACTAATTGTTTTTTGTCACTAAGGTTTTGCTTATTACTACCTACCAGCTCTTCGATTATCCTGACTTTGGCCGGACAGCTTAGAAATTCCGTAGACGCTGTTCACAAACGAACGGGTTTATGCATCCGACAAAACTAACTGAAATCGTCACTTGAAAAGGTCAGGCGTTGTCACCATTCGATTCAGCGAGAAAAGTTACGTATATCGCCACCAACCTTTTTTCGTCGAGACTTTTGGAAAAACCTCATTTTCAACAGAAAACACATGTTTTCCAGCAGTTAAACACCATTTCCTCAACTAAAAATATTTTTAAAAACCAAAACGACTACACCATTCGAAAGCTGACATTTTGGCGCACGTTTTATCAGGTCTGCACAGTTCTGCGTCAAGCATTAATGGTGTTTCTAGGCGAGATGAAAAACAGGCGATTTCAAGATTTTGACAAAACTGCCATTTCATCGCACATCTTCAATGCAATTTAAAAAACGTTTTCTGACATCAAATAGATAGAAAACATAACGTTCTTTCCAAAGGTGTCGTCAAATTTGAGCTATCTCCACAATTGAGGGAGTTATGACAGTTTTAATGGCATAATATCGAAAACACGAAAAAAATCTTAAATCGCGAATAGCTCGAAAACGAGACCTCTGGCGAAAAATTGCTATGAATCATTTTTGGTTGGAAATGATTTGTAGAACACGCAGGAGGCGGATTGTGCATAACTCCTGGGACACCCTGTATCACGTTAGGTGATGCAAAGACCATGTAGAACCATAGTTATTTGATATTGTCAAGTCAAAAGACTTGTAATCAATCGATCCGACATAGCCACCTATCAATTTTCGCCGCACCTTTCCGAGTGTTATAGAGTGTAGCAGAATCTCTGTTTTCAATTTTGGGAAAGGTATTTTGTTTTTCTTAAAAATGGCCCCCTGTATTGTCGGTTCCTGACATTCTGAACAACTTTCGTTTCATGTCTGTTTGTCTGTAGTGTGTCCACAAATTCTAGTAACAAGCTAATATCTTCAGACTTCATCCGAGGTTGATGACATTTACAGCGCAAGAGTGGGTTCCCGGGAGGTTGGAGGCTCAAGAGGGGAAAAAATAGTAGTGTATACCTCACTCCCTAAAAAAGTTTATTTTTTCAAAATGGGCGTATAAGCAGTAAGTAAGTTATGGTTCAAGATTATGTGTGCTCACTCGGGTAATATGCCGAGAGATCGACAGTTCGGAAAAAGAGAATTGATCAAGTTTCAATTTTTTTTTTTTTTTTTTTTTTTTTAGAAAAGTCAATATCCAAATGTGACCAAAATTTTGAAATGACCCGTACAATAAATCTAGGTAGGTTTTGAATAGCGATAACGTCTCACGTTTATAGAACTGCAATTTGTATGTATATTTTTGCCGTAGATGTGACTCGAGATGTTCATATGGTTAGAGTAGTCGGTGTGATGTGGTCCATTCAGTTCAATCGCTGGAAAAAAAGAGAAAAATTGCCAAGGGTGGTGGAAGGGTTAATAGGAGGAGATGGGGGTTAGACCATTCAGCGGAGTCATAATGCCCGAAGGTTGAATCGAGACTGAAAAACCAGAGGGGTCAGGCGATTTGTGTTATATCCTCCGCCATTCCGTTCAAAAGCCATCGCATCGGGATATCCACACAAACACGACGAGGTCCCCCACACACGGGCCACGTATCGCGTGACAACTGTCCCGACACACTCACACGCTCACGGTCTGGATCCTCTGGGAGCGGTTTCCGTAGCTCGTATCTAAAGCCCCCTGCCGGAGAGGAAATTATGTTATTAGGCAAGTTTTATGGATCAGGGACAACAAACGCCATCGCATCTGAAAACGAGCCCCCGGGCTTCTCCCATTGTGGTCCTGATGACCCGGTATAAATTTGTATTGCAAATCGGGAAAGGTTTGAAGCTCTATTGTGGAAAAGCGGGTCGGCACGGCGAGGGGCAGGGGAGGGTAGAGATTGGCGGACAATAAGGGATGTGATTGGTCCTAAAAAGGGGGGGATCGGGATTGGGCACCGCGCCGAGCGCTGCTAAACGCGTTTGATAAGCTATGACGCGGCGCTTTGGGTTTTCGCCTCTAGTTGGCGGCAGACAAAGAAAGCTACGTCCGTTTCGTCAATAGACATTTCCAACGAGCACAGCTGTGGAGTCCGCAATCTGGGTCAGGATTACAATAAACCAATCAAATAGTCGTTAGTAATCATTAATTTAATTTGCACACGTCGAACCTGCCTACAGCAGCCGTACGTTTCTTTGTGGTCGGTAAGGCTTTCAATGAAGTGAAGATTTCTACCGTTCTAAAATAAGTTGGATTCCGCTGCCTCAAACTGAATTTAAACAATAAACTAATTAGCTCTTTGCTATTTTAAACTATTCAGGATCGATGATGCCAAAAGACATCGTAAATAAACAGAACTGTCAGTTTGGTTAATTATAAGCATAGGTATAATACCTGTGCTTTAAGATCAAGGCCACCAAGTGAGAGCGTTGGTTGGTGGAAAAGTATTATCATGGAAAACTCAGTCTTGGACTAACTGGGCGGAAAACGTTTCGTGGGAGCGTCACAAGGTGTGTAAAGACGTGAGTATAAGTAGTAAATGACTAAATGTAATAAATGAAAAAACAAGGGAAAAAAAACATATCAGTGGTCAAAAATCATGCTTACAGATATAGATTATAAGTCTGGCTGCCTGGGGTATGCACTAAACATTGTTTTTTAATCGATGCCGCATATGATACACGCCATAAAAACAAAATAATTTTGCACCAATTGAATTCCTCGATCAGCATTCTTCTGTACTTAGAGGCCACACTTCCATACCTTGCAAATGATACCCAATCTCCTTCATTTAACAAGTGCAGTATTTCCTCGCGGCACGGACCCCCTCGGCCAAAGTGAAGTATTGTGAATTCTTTGAGCACAGGGCAAATTGCGAGAAAATGGACGTCATCATCTGGAACAATACTGATCAGGGGAGTCATATGGTGACCAACCAAGCATCATCAAGAAGCCTCCAAATTGTAACACCCACCTCAAGATCCACAGTGAGTACTGTTGATAGTCCTTGAAAAGGTCTCCAGGTTTCACCTGGTAGTCTAGCTGCCTGTAGATCCGAGAATTTGACTGCTGTGCTCTCAATACCGTCTCGAACTCGCGAATTCTGGAGATCAGGCCACCCAGTTGAGTTTGCCAAGCGTCCACATCATTCAGGTTGCTCAACTGGGAACCAGCACTCTCTGCAAGACCATGAAAAGCAGCATACCAGGAGCATCCTGCACGCACGGTCTCCTCCGCTACCAAACGCGAATGTTGGTGCCCTGACCAAATCAGGGCTCTTATATTATGAGTAAAAGTGGTGTAAATATACATTTTCTTGTAAGTTTTTAAATGTCTATCAAATCTAGTTTCAGTTCCTGGCCAGTTGTTTCAACATACGGCCTAATAGCACCTATATCTCTCTAATATCAAGTTTAAACTTGAATTACAATTTCTCGAAACTATCTAAGCATGTTGCAAACTAGTCTTGATGGGGGTCTGTCAGTTAACGCAATGATTTCTCTTGGATTCCCATCGAATTTCATCCCTGTAGTCGTGATATGACAGTCAACCGGTATCCTCGAAGCGAAATAAAGAGGACGAGAGGAAATAACTCGAATTTGGGCAGGTAACGGGGGATAATCAGGGGCTGCGAGTCGTGATATTCGTGCCTTCATCGAGGTCTGAGGAAGGGCGAGCGCCGCCTGTTCGACGTCGCCATCTTGAGACCGCAGCTACAGTTCTCTGGCGGAAGGGATAGTTTTAATATCCACTCATGTAATGCTCGGACGACGGACGTGGTAATTATTGACGAGAATCACGATTTCGTGCTTCAAACCACGCCTCGCCAGCTTTTTTTCTTTTCTTTTCGTTTTCATTCGATAACCTTCGTTCCTCCATTAAAAAATTCTTTCATTCGACTGGCTCCGATGTCACTGGACCTATTTCTTTTGATGATGGAAAGACTCGTGAGTGAAATCCATCAGCCAAGGTCAGAAATGTATTATGAAAACCACTGAAAAGCAATATGAACAATATAGAAAGTATAAATTCGTCCAAAACTGTCCTGAAAAGTCCGTCCTCTGACGACGAACTGTGAAATTCAGTATGGCGAAGAATGAATTTAGTAATTCGATTGATTATAGTACGACGATCAAGGTTACGCATTACTAGAGGTTAGTTAACATCGATTAACACCATCAATTTTATTCGTTCTCATTCGTTAACATGAAGCAACACCACATAATTCAACCATTGCTCGCTGGCTGGTTTTGCATGCCTAAGTCTATGAAATGGGAAGGAAAGTTTTGGACTACACTCCTGTATTTGCTCATAAAGTCAGAGACCTTGTTCAGTTTGGTTTCTGCTGTGCCACTGATTCCAACTTGAGACAGTAAGAACTAACCTCTTCCGGGGGGTTAGTAGGTACTTTCTATCTTCGCTCTGGCCTTCCTAGGTCTTTTAAACATAGAATCAAGTATCTCCTTTCGGCAGAATCGGAAGTCCTGTTTCCCCAGGTTCGCACCCAGGAAGATACTCCTGGGAGGAGACTGTTATCCTATCCAGGGTCCTTTGATATTCCCAAGAATCTATGTTGGCCCACAATTGGAGGAGTGTGAGGACCAGTTGAGTTGGATGGTACCCGAGTTTTTGGCACAGCCACACAACAATGAGTGTACGAATTAACAAAGCAAGTTAACGCTAGCTAATACTGCCCGGCAACAAAATCTGCTCTCCTCTGGAGATAGTTGGGATACACCCAATAAATGACAAATGTTAACTAGAAATAGGTAACAGAAACCAAAGATAGTTCAAAATGCAAGTGATTATAGCCTTTTAAAAACACAAGCTTTTACACGTGAAATATTTAAATTCTCAACTCTCACAGAAAATTGTGGGCTCCCTTATTTTTTCTTTATTAGACTATCTATTTAATCGTCAATTCATTCAAGTAGGCCATTGTTTTTTTTTGTCCCCTCATTTACGTTGTATCGCATCCACTATTAGAAATGTTGCAATTTAACTTCGAGATTTCAGATGAATCCTTCCGATGGAAGATTCATGTATTCCGTTTTAGTGTCCACGATATTGGTCTAAATTATTCCAAAACGTTCAATCTTTGCTGTTAAACATGCGAAGTCAGTATGAATGGTTTTTTGGTACTTCCCATTGTATTTGATAGTAGTAGTATAGTGGTTGTAGTGATGGTAGTTCCAGGGTCAATCCACCTGACTGCTTTGGAATGTAAAGTTTTCATGTGAAGTAATGCTATAGGTATCGTCAATACCCTAAATTGTTTGGACAAAACTTTGTAATATTATTTAACACACTTCTGAAATATGACTTATTCACTGGCCTGTCAAGGAGTCTGCATGTTCAGTAAAATAACTGGCTTGCCATAAACTTCACTTCATCTCTGCATCTCACTAGAATCTCAGTGCTGAATGGGATACGATTTCTCTCCTGTTAAGACGGATCACTTCCGATTATGTTATTTGAAACAAAACAGGAATTAAGTATTAATGAAGAATTATTTTTTCTTATATCAATAAATTCAAGAAAGACGCTGGTGACGCAAGTAACTGGTCGAAATGAATTCATGTGATCAGAAATGCGAATCCAGAATTCAAGTCATTGATTGTGTGTTATTAAAAACACCAACATTGTGTGTTTCCTGAAGTAATGTGTTGGGCAGTTCCAGGCCGAGTTCCAACGTGGGAAAGGAAGGTGAGGTTTTAGTGGGTTTGAATCCTACATAACCCGAATAGCGGACCTTCTGGGTATGTTACGAGATCCGATTTCCACCTTAGGATCTTAAAGATTTCCTCACCTGCCTACCGAAAGAAAAACAATTAGAAACAATGGTCAAGCAAATTTTTGCCTGATCATCAATCAAAATACATAAACGGATTGTCCAAATGTTCTCCCATTCAAAAATGAAGGAAATTAATAAATGTGACTTCACTTCGACCAGTAACGAATAGGAATTCCCTTATTCGGCCCAAAACTCGTCCTCCCACTCCATCTGAAACTAATAAACATCACGTGAAAAAGCGTTATTTATCTTAATCGATCAATCCTCACTCATCAATTCCTCCCAGTTAAAAAGCTTCTCAGCTGAAAGACCAATGGTAGGTGTTTATGTACTGTAAACTCCAAACTAACTCGTGGGGAGCATCATCATTATTAGCGTGTTTACTTAAAGAATAACAGAATTGAGATAAAATCACGACGCATCGAATGGAAATAGGTTTCCTAAATAGACTGAGTATGGGGCGGGAGGCTCGAATGGATTTCTATGTTCTTCTCGCTGAAATATATGACGCTATAAATAAAACTGAAGATTTCCCAGAGCACCTTGGGGTTCCCCCAATTGTTATTCTTATTGTTCAACAATTTACCATTCTACTAAATACATTACAAAGAATAATGTTATGTTTGGAGGTTTTCTGGATACCCCCACTCTCCTCCTCGAGGGAAAAGGGGGAGGGGGCTGTCGATGGAGTTTATTATTTTATCTGAAACTCCCTCCGGCCTCTGTTTGTAAATGCATATAAATATACGAGGTGATAAGTCTATTGGTCCGATCAAAACGGTCGATGTTTCCCCACCTTCGGAGTTCTTGTTGGGAGGATTTTTATTATAAACAGACGCCGCTTTTCGAATGAAAGACGGCACTAAAGGGCCCATTTGAGCGGGACACCCCGCTGAGTTTGAATGAGGTGGTCTCTCTACTTTTCACCTCCTGCCCGTCTGTATTAAACGTTGATGAGGTTCCCTCCTAACACTGGTTTTTTTAATACTCTCATTCCTAATCAAATAATCAATTACAGATGAAATCGTTTGGAGTGAGGCTTCACTCTAGTTTCTCGTCAACTATCTTGTCATAATTATCATTAAACTGTGCTTCCAACAGCTAACATGAGGAATTAAAGGCATACAAACTAATAAAACCTGCCTCGTTGGGTATGGCACACGACTTACTAACATGAACATGTAGATCTTTTGAAATATTTTAAATTATCACGAAAGGTATATCTATAGTGGCAGAAGTTATCATGATACTGAAACCGGGGAAAGATCCCTATGATAAAAAGTCTTACAGACCTATATCTCTGCTACCTGTAATATCAAAGCTTTTCGAGGGACTACTTATTCGAAGACTGAAAGATATTGTCCAAAAGAAAGAATTAATCCCGGATCACCAGTTTGGCTTTAGAGAAAAACACTCCACCATTGATCAAGTTCATCGTATAACTGAAATTATTGAAAATAGCCTGGAAATGAAACAAGTCTGCGCAGCCACCTTCCTGGATGTTTCCCAAGCTTTTGATAAAGTCTGGCATCAAGGACTTGAGCACAAACTCGAAAGAGACTTACCAAAAGAATTTTACTTAATATTGACATCTTACCTAGCTGAAAGACATTTCAGGGTGAAACATGAGGGAGAGTATTCCAGTCTCAGGAAGATAAGGGCAGGTGTCCCGCAAGGTAGCGTGCTTGGCCCTTTGCTCTATCTTGTGTATACACGTGATATACCTACCAATAACGACACAATAGTGGCAACTTTTGCCGATGATACAGCACTTCTAGCAGTAGGAGATACAGTAGAGGATGCAACTAGGAAACTACAGGAGACTATTAATAACGTCAGTACTTGGACAAAGAAGTGGCGCCTCAAGCTCAATGAGCAGAAATCGGCTCACATCAATTTCACGAACAAGCATATAACTAAAATACCAGTTACACTAAACGGAAGAGAAATTCCTTTTGCCAATACAGCAAAGTATCTTGGGATGACTCTTGATGCAAAATTAAGATGGAAAGAGCATGTAATACATCTAAAAAAAAAACATAAATGAATGACCATGATGAATATAAATATGAATAGAAGAATTAAACCCTACATAACAAATTGCTTCTCTACAAGCAAATTCTAAGTTCCAAAAATGTATTGGTTGATCAAACTTGGAAGATACTCTAAACTATCCCTACATAACAAATTGCTTCTCTACAAGAAAATTCTACGACCAGTTTTTACATATGGAATTCAACTCTGGGGCTGTACAAAAAAGACCAACATCAAAATAATCCAAACATTTCAAAACAAGGTGCTAAGGAGTATCGTCAACGCTCCTTGGTACGTACGTAATGACGACCTCCATCGGGACCTCAAGATAGAATCAGTCAGTGAGGTGATCAAACTGTTTGCCGCTAAACACGAGCAGAGGCTTCATCAACATATGAACTTTTGAAAAAACCTCAGAAAACACACGTTTTTCTGCAGTTAAACACCATTTCTTAACTAAAAATATTTTTTTAAACCATAACGACAACCCCGATTATTTTACCAGACAACTTTCAAGATTTTAACGACCATTTACTTATAATGACCGATTCGAAAATTTTATGACAGTTTTATGACACAAGACCGAAAACACGAGAAAGGAAGGTAAATCAAAACTCGGAAACAAGGTGTCTTAAAAAAAATTGTTTAGAGGCACTTTTGTTCGGAAATGGGTTGTAGAACACGTAGTAGTCGGATTGTAACCTTTGGTGCTTTATTGTTATTGATGAATTAGGAAGCAATCAATCATGATCATATCGTTACTAATTTGTCTCGAATTCTTACAATCAATAGTAGACAGATTACAATAACTTCTGCAGCAGTTTTTCGCAAACATTCATGAAATTTGAATTCAATAAACCCATCATTAATCAAATGGCATTTTATGGATGTTCTGGAAAACATCGGATCTCAATATTATGCAGCTTTTGGCGCATGTAACTATAATGACTGTATTTTATTATTATTTTTGGCAAAAACGGTATTAATTTAACCATTAAAAAGTTGTTAGCTTAATTATTGAGCTAATAACTTTTTAATGTTTAAATTAATACCGTTTTTGCCAAAAATCCACTAAATGTGAGGAAAATTTTGCTCATAAAGTAATGCTCCACGAATGGAATTTGCTGATGCTGTCAACAATTGGAAGACAATGAAAGCCTTTTGGGAACAAAAAGTTTTAAAATTAGCGAAGTATCTCAACTGGGGGTAGGAACTCGACTGAACTTGGAAACCTGTATCTTTGTCCAGAAAAACCTGGATGGAAGAACGGGAAAAGTGGATGTAAAGGGGGAATTCGGTAGAGAATTAATAGGAACAGACGAGGAAAAGTGGGTGGGGGTTGAGTGCTCTTCTGGTGTGTGAACCCGGCGATTAATTACAGAAAATTGTAATTGTCTTGCTGAGCAATTAGCACAGGGGAGCGGCGGCCCTGGGAGGAGGCGAGTGGGGCAAATCGGCATGCATTTGACCTGAACTTGTCGAATTGTCTTCATCCAGCGGTGGAAAGGGAGATTGGCGATGGCTGGGGGGTTAGAAACGTTCGCTAGAGTGTTTGTCAAGTAGTGCCCCTATAGCGGCCCACACACTATCCAACCGTCGGCCGACAATCGGGACTGAAGGTGGAGGGAACCCGACCGCTTCATGTCGGGTGGTTCTAGTCATCCAACGGGCCCGACGGTTGGGTCCCTTCCACACACCGTCCAACTCAGGTGCGAGTGCGGAGAGAGGGTCGTCTTTCGGCACCCCCACCACCGATTGTCGGCCGACGGTTGGATAGTGTGTGGGCCGCTTATAGGTTGAACAAAGGGTCCCGCCGTGGGTGGGGGCCGGGGTCCTCTCTTAACTGTCATTACGACCTCAAGATATCTTTTATGCCACTTGGCCTACCCGAGAGCTACCACACTTCCTGTAGAGCACAACAAGATTATAGAAAATAACCTTCCACTTGTGGTCATGCCAGGGCGTTATGAAGTCTTGATACAGCAGCGTTCTGGTGATTTCACACAATAGCCATTCGGGCTATTACACTCTGCTTCTTTTAATCTTTTTTTTTTTTTGGTTTGTGAGGAAAAAACGAAAGGTCAACGCATGAAGTTCATGTTTGTTATTGATGATGACCTAACCGTCGAAATCGATTCAACTGTGTAACTCAATATTTTCGTGGGAATATAGACGTTTTATCTTACTCGATTGTTATTGCTTTTTAGTGCTTCAGATCTACTTATCCGTGCGAACAAATCTTTTCAAGGATGAAGTTCAAAAAATCTAAATGCAGCGCCAACTTAAGTAATGAACATGAACACAAACAATGCTAAACCTTACGTTGAAGTGCTCATCTTTTATGTCGCCATATTACCTGTTTAGTCCGTCTGCCTAAAATCTCTCTTTTTTTCTCTAATTCAATGTTCGCCTCGAGCATTATAGGAAAAATTACAATTTGCCCATCTTTGAAAAAGGTTGGAGGTCTCTGGTTTATATTACTCTACGCTCAACTGTAACGCTAATTACGTAATAAAGTTATATGATGAAAAAGGAAAAAAAGTGAAAAACCGACACGATCTTCATTTGGGCCCCATTCTCTTTTAGGAGAAAAGGCGAACTATTATGAGAAGGCAGAAATGATGAATGTTACATGTTGTTTTATTGATTACTTGCACAGAATTTCCTTAAATCTTAATTGTGGTATGGATATAAATACTTGGATATCCGACTCCAGGCTAGCTAGCTAGGTTAAATGAGGATTACTCAATTGGCGCACAGCTCTCCGGGGCAGAAGCAGCGCAGTTTCAGAATCTCCTCAACGCCGTCGTACCATAGACGGAAGGTCGACAGAAGGATTTTTTTTCGGGAAAAGAGCACGAGTCGAGAAACTTCCAGCTGTGGGCAGCGTTGGCATGCAGAATATTAAGGCACGCAAGGTGATCAGGCTGGTAGCAAGAGCACGCCGCGAACAGCTCGGACTTGATGCAAGAATACAAGGAATCCAGAAACGTAAGGAGCAAGTGCAACCTAGAAGAAGAAGAAGAGACGAGCCTTGCTTTTTGTACATGCTCCATAATTGAAGAATTCAAGCAGCAGTACTTATGAAAACCCTGCCTTGAATCGTGGGGGGTCATACAAATACTGAACGGTGAAAATTGGTGCAGATTGTTCCGATTTCTTATAGATTCATTGAAATACCGTGCGTTTTTCGTCGAGAACTTTAATTTTGTCGACTAAGCTTTAATTTGTTGTACTATTTTTGTTGTTGCTGTTGTTGTAATTGTCGCCCTATTATAGGAAAACTTTGTTATTTGATTGTTCGTATAAATAACTGAAGTTGGTAGAAAATTTCTGTTAAATTGAAATGTTGAATTATTGTTGGATTGAATATGAATCCAATTGAAATGACCAGCGGTCCTTGCCCTACATATTTTCAGCAACAAGCTTATAATAATAAATAATAATATTTCCTATTCCATTATACTCTACAGGTTTTAGGAGAGTCTTTCAAAGTAGTGTGGCTGAAGATTGAGTTGAATCTACGATTATACGCGTTTTAGTAACCTATGTTAACATATTATCGTGACTGATGAAGGGTATTATACGTGGACGATTCAAACGATCCAGGTTTTATTCTATCTCGGCTCTGAAGAGTTTTTTCCTTCGCTCGAGCGGTCTCTGTTTAGGCCACAGAAAACCCTGTTAACAGGTAAGAGTGATGACGCCTCTTGAAAATTATACCGGGGATATTTTATCAGATGGGGAGGGAAGTGACGTCTTGTATGGGCGCTTTGTCGAGGGCAGACGAGGACTCATAGCTTCCTTTTGTGACGAGGAGAGCGGACCGCTTGTAATTCAAACAGAGATGCCTCGTCGGAAGATCGAGATGTAGTCACATTTCGTGGTGTTGAGTGGTTCGACTCGTTAAGGGAATATTCCGATACTTAAAGAACATTTACAATATCCACATTCAAGTGTAGGAAACATGATGGAATGGACTATTACTCTTATCAGTTGCATATCACTCCAACGCAGCAACTACTGATAAAAGATCTGCCATCTTGAAAAATACATGTTTTAGTGGAGTTACGCTCTTCTGTGGAGAATTTAAATGTACGTCAGTGGAGTTCCTTAATTCCTCGTTGCTGGTTGCCACAATGAAACCACTGGTATTGCTCTATTATTTTCAATAATGAACCTTTGCAATCGACTAAGAAAAAAACTCCCCCTCAACACTCTCTGGTTTAGCTTTTTAGGATCCGCAGAATCGAACATTCGAGTAAGACTATCAGTTTGTACACTACGCCAGCCACCTTCTGTAGCTTTTTCTGTATTGTTCAATATTTTGAACAATTGAATTAACGCCCCGAATAGCTCTTTGTTCGATTTCCATACGGACTGAAACTTGGGATGGAAAAAAGGACATCAAGACGTAACCTTAACGACTTAACCACAGCCTTAATCATGTGAACCTGAAGAAATAAAGCAGGGATAGCGTTAGAGGGTGGTCTGGATTCCATTCTCCCGTAACTTTTACAACCACCAACATTGTCAGCCACAACACCACCACCATCGATTGATTGATTCATTCTAACGTTCATTCATTTGATTTGAATGATAGTCAGCTTATGGGACCAAGGTTTGATAATAGGTACATTTAAAGCTTATAGAGAAGCACATACCAGCAGATGGGTGATTCTGGGTGACATTCACAGGACCCTTATCAAGAAAGCTGTGGCGAGACCAATGCAGAATTGTGAGGGTTCATGATAGTGGAATTCATGATAAAGTTTTCAAGTGACTTTATACTCTGACTTCACTCCATCCCCTCAACCTTGTAAACGAAGTTTAGTTGAAGCATGTTATTTTGTAAATACATCCACTCACGTTTCAGATGTTCGGCAAAAGGTGCGGTATCTCCGTGACTCCTCTAGTTCCAGTACTTGACCGGATGAGCCGGATTCGGATATGGAGGAGGTCCATGACCGGGTATTGGTATTTGCAAAGTATGAGGCTGTTGGTTCAGAGAATGAAGTATCAATCTAACTGCTTCACTATTGAAAAGTCATCTACTAAATTGCAAAAAACTTGAACTTATTTTTTTCAACTCGTTTCACTTCCAAAATGGCTGATTCATTCGTAAAAAGTGAATTTCCAAAACAAGCCAAACACGGAAAATACGACAGAGTCGCTGAAGACGTCTTTCACGCCACTCGTCATTTCATGCGATGGCGCATCACATAAAGAATACGAATCCTTCCTCAAGAACGTTTCCTTACGCCTCGTCAAAAAGCGGTCAAAAAATCCTACTCCCAGGTGATGATGAAAACTGAATTTTCAGTTCATCGAGCAGTTTCCATGAGGCTAAGGGGCCCGAGGAAACACGCACGAGGACTTGGACTTGCACAAATCAATTTTAATATTTTTGGCACCTCAATTTAAACTTTCGGCGACTCAATTTCAATTTTTGGCATACCACTTCGAGCTTTTGGTATGTAAATCAATTTACACTTTTCACAAACCGAACTAATCAACATTCCACCCCATATAATGATCAATTAATGTTTTTTCTCTCTCATCCTGAAACCGGGAGAATAAATTTAAATTCAATGTATAGGATTGTAAGGATTTAATTTCTTTTGGGCCATTACCAGAACGGACTGGCTCATTGTGATACGTGTAAAGGGTAAACTGATATCTGCCTCTTCCCACACATTCCCCCCTCAAGATTTATCACATTCCACAACTCAGGTCTTATATTTTATGAATATTACCAACACTGATGCGGTTAGGGTTCAGCCCGTGAGAAAATACGTTTTGACGACATTTCTCGACCTTTCTCGTTCAAGGCTAAATCCCCTCTCCGTTCTACGGGGGTAATTAAGATGGAAATCGGCGGTCATCTTTCAGAAATATCATCCTCGGAGTCCTCGAATTATTGAACGTTATAATTTCGTTGTAGATATTACGGGCGGTTGAGATTAAAAGGGGACTTGCGATGACAATCGGTGTTTATTCCCCTTTCCGAGGAAGCAATAACCCTTGATTAAGTGTGGAAACTGAATCAGATAAGAAGCAACAAAGGGGTTTCGAGCCACAGGTTATAAAGTTATGATGAACAGCCTCTGATACTTCACATTCTTCCTAAGTCAACAGAAGAATTTCGTATTGCGGTCAGACTAAATATTTATGTCACCGCTGGAATACCTGAGCTTCGAGTGTGCACCGGCCAGAACTCAACTCTTACCACAGTTTTTCCGCGAGAGTATGCAAAATTTAATAAATACACTATCTTAACAACAACAGATTCAGCTGTTTTAAACACTACTCATATTTTAATCTCAATTTTGCTCGGGTTTTTATTTTTTATTCAAAATTTTACACCTCAATTTAGACGTTTAAACACTCCTCAATTTTATCCCCAAGTGAAATCGAGAAAAACAAGAAAAACGTGGTGTTGGGGTTTGAAAACTTCAAGTTTTTTCTTGAAAATCACGAAAAATCCATTTCAAATTAAAATTTTATATTTTATTTATAATTTAATCATGAAATACCTAGAGGCTTTGGTCAACGTTAGGAACCGAATGTCAACATTGGGAACAGGCGATGTCAACTTAAGGTTCCTCTTCGCTTAATGAAAAAATTCAAGAGTCTCGATACTATACTATATTATTTCAATCCAAATATTATCGTAGCAACTCAATCAACAGTTTTCTCAAACGTTGACAGGATGTCAACAATAGGACATGAACCTATTTCATGAAACGTAATGTTGACACCTGACGTAATCACATTTTTCTAATGAAATTGAAGCTTTTGATGCGTACATATTCTTCCATATAATATAAGGAAAGATAATATAATTATGCCTTAGATTTTATTTTTACACCGGTAGCGTTACTGATATAGCTGTCATCAGTTTTCAATCACCCTGAAAATGTCTTCAACGTTATTATAACCGATCGAGTGGGTCAACCTTAATACTTACATTGTTCTCTGTAAGTAGAATGACACCACTTTCGAGTGCCTACAGGGCCTTACTCCCTTATTTTTGCGTTTGGAAGTTGAAGTGTCAACCTACAAGCTTTAAAATTAATCAAGTTGAAAACCCTTGAAAAACCGGTAGTACATGCAAGTATGATAGCTTCAACAGGTTGAATGATTAATCTAGAACACACCAGTGGGGTGTTGGACACCCCAAGCCATTTTCAAAGTTCTCCACTAGAATAATTGTGCAACCTACCGCAATCTGGTGGCCACGTGAAAAACCACTGACGTCCCCACGTTGTCAAATTACCGCCCCTGGCTTTAGTAGCTCTTAGACTCGTGAACAGTGAACGTCAGAAAATGGTCTGGGGTGTCGGACACCCCACTGGTGTATTATTAGTGTGAATATCAGTGTTCCGTGTGTTTTCCTAGGTATTATTTGAACGTTTTTGATATGGCAGCTCCCCGTTTGATTACATCTGACGAGGAAATCAACGTTGTTGGAACTGGAAAATTTCGAGATGATGGACGATTTTGAAGACAAAGGATCTGATTTCGAACTTATAGTTTTTTAGCTATTCCTTTTATTTTCATGATTCCAAGTGATTCTGCTATTTCGTTTATTTGTAGAGGCTGATTCATTTTCATTTAGTCATTTCTAAGTCATTGAGGAAAGTTTTGTGTACCATTTTTGGACGTGTACGGGCCAAAAAAGCCTTTCTTTCAGCTGATACCATGCGGACACAAGATGTGATTTTTGCAAACGGTTTTTATCTTCATAGAGTTTTAGAGAGTGCTCGGGATTGAATAAATCGTGGGGTTCCGAGTAAGTAAAACTACCAAGTAACATTTGAAAATTTTACAGGGGAGCGATCTGAAGTTTCACCTATTTTCTTCTTACGAACACTGGTTGTGTGAGTTTTGGAATCTAAAAATACATTATTAATGGGTCAGGTATATTTTTTTCTCAAATTCGTGTAAGTAAAGGAAGAAATGTTATTTTAACAACATGATATCTCTCGTTGGAAGTGTTCGAGATTGAATAAATTACCATTTTACGTTGCTGTTTCACTTTTTTTCATTGCCTCTGACCCTTCCTAATTGCTCAGTCTTTTTACGGAAGAGAGGGAAATGCAAAAAGGTTTAAATGACTGATTGAATGGCGGGGTGCTTGACACCCCACTGGTGTGAAATCGGATGGAAAAACCACTGGTGTGTTGTAGGGTTAAGCGAAAAATGTAGGTTGAGACAGGTTCAAAAACTTCTGCAGGAAGTCTGAGGAAATCCCTTGCTGGGCGAATTTGAACCCTAATTGCGAAAAAAAAAATTACAAAATACGGAAAAGGCATCCCATCACATAAACCAGCAAAGCGTCCCAGATTTGACTAATACTCGCCGGGGAAAAGTCTTGGTGCTTGGATAACTCTAGTTTCCTTTGTGTGAGGACAAAAAAGCCCCTCCAAGGGGACCATTCACTTGGCAAATATTTAGTAGTTGGCAAATGCAGTAACGCCCGGCTAAACATTCGGAAATTTGGAGAACTTTTGCTGGATGTTTGCCAAGTACCGTATGTATGGCTGCGTCTCGACAATGACATCATCAGCCAATAATTGAAATCAATAACTAGATATAGGTGTCGGCAGTAGGTAGTCAGTTTTCCTTAAACTGATCGACAATTGAGTTCATTGTAATTGAAATGTTAAGGGATTCGTAGGTGGTTGATTAATCTTTAATCTGTTTAGTTCTATAGATCCTGTCCGCATTTTCAAATTATATCTCCCTCCCAAGTGTGGTAGCTCATACGCCCGATTCGACTGAACCTCATTATTTAACCGAATTACGGGGGAAAGGGGGAACTGTATTTATTCAAGGAACCCATTCCATCTCCGAGAACTCCCATTTCTCCCTGAAATTGAAGTAAATGAAACTGAAAGTTGATCTTGAAGCCTCCGAACACACGAGAATCCCATTCAAAACCAACGGAGCAAGATCCCAGCTCCGGCCCTAAACCACTCGTCAACCCTGGAAACCCTCTTCCAACATCACCCAACCCCCCCTCCAAGTTCCATTTCTGAAGTGATAAAGCGGTTGAAACCAGAAGCGTCGATTTTCTCTCTGCCAAATATACATTAATTGCGAAAGGGTTGCGCCGAGGTCCTCGTTTAGATTGAATTGTGCCCCAGATAGGGAGGACGGGAGTTTAAAGCTGGAAGAGATTAGGGTTGGAAAATGAATACGAACATGTATAAACGGGGAGGGTCGCTTGAGATGAAGGGTTGATATTACCATTGAAGAGAAGGCGGCGGAACGACAAAGGGCCCGTTGTTAATGAAGTAGTTCTCGCGCGTTTCAAACGCGCCGTAATGAAAAGAGGTGCTATGGGTAGAAACATGTATAACACTTTATATATATGTATATCGAATTGTAAAGGCGAGGAGAGCCACGCCTCCCTATACAAGGAATCTTTTCGGAGGGTTCGTTTTAATATGAAGCCACTCGAAATAATACAAATAATCGGACATTTAGAGGGTGGGATTCACTAACTGTCATTAGGGTACACACACATATATATATTTAAAAAGTCCCAGGGCGTATTTACAGAGTGGTCGGGGAGAGTTGGCGTGTGCCGATCCACAAATATCAATCTTGATGGCCCTGTAATAACATTCGAATATTCTCAACAAGTGATGACATCATCGGTTGAACATTTCTCCCTGCCTCACACAACTTATTATGATTGATTTGGGTCTTGTTTGTCTACAAACATCAATATTTTGCTACCTTTGGGAAGAAGTGGGATCATGAAAATAAATAAATAAAATGGAATGAAAGAAGTTGAGTTTGAGCCCGTGCAAAAGCCACAAGAGATTGTAGGAGGTCAGGTTTTTATTGGCCGCAAAATCCCTGAAAAAAACCACCATTAACATAATTTTATTTTTTATTGATTCATTTAAAAAAATTTTATTTCGCCTAAATGTTTAATATTTTACAGCCACATTACTGTAACATACTACTATTCCTTGATTATATAGGTACCAAGATTGTACTATTCACAAGATTTAAACAAGATTTTTCTCAAATAACTAAATTACACCGAAACATTGCATCGGTGTAAATCATCATATATGATATTTTTTGATGCAATTAAGGTTTTATAGTTAGGGTTTATAGGTTTGGCAAATTAATCGTATGTATAAAGATGAAAGTATCAGAGTAGGTATATCCGTTTTTCATCCAGAGGGTGGTTGGACGCTGGGCGGGTGGAATTCACCCCCCAGAACCCCCTCCCCCCCGACCACGCCAGCGAAGGGGAGAGGGCCCCAGCGGGGCGGAGCGTCTCCCAAGGCAACCGACGTGCTCCCCTCCTCCGGGACTTGGAATATACGATTTTTTGACTTTGAGTATTGTTTTTATACTCCCTCATTGTGTTATTCACCTATTTCTTTTTAACCTACGTGGCAGGGTCATTCATAATAGTAGTATCAACTAAAAGGGTTCTTTCAGTATAAAATGACGGGAACTCCATTATTCCATGTTCCAATGTACGGATATCTGATTAAAAAAATTTGCATTGCGATAGCACAGCCGGGTGTATTTGATTCAAATAGGCCTCACTTCAAGAATTTGTTAGCAGCCAAATAATGGTTCCGCACAACGATTTATGGACGAACCACCCAACAAACCAGGGTCAAAACAAACTAGACAAAATTTTCTACGAAATGATCTACTCAGACTTAATTTTTGACCAAGCGATCATCGAGATATAGGTACTCAAAGATTGGCAAATTTTTCCAAAATGGCCAAAATTAGCAGAAATCACTCTTTTCCGCCAAGTTTATTGTTATTAACGTACTTGATGATGATATTATAATTTATTTTCATATTTTGTGTTGTTATGCTACATCTCCCCCCTCCCCCCTTCATAGCCCAGCATCGTCACGCCCCCCTCCCACCCCAACCAGAAAAATCAGCCAGAAATATAGGACTTGAAAATTACTAAAAATGTAGGAATTGAAAATATGACACTGATGTATCTGAAAATTTAAACTCGAGTTTTTACGGATTAAACTCGAGTTTTAACCAATTAAACTCGAGTTCTAACGAATTAAACTCGAGTTTTAACGAATTAAAGTCGAGTTTTAACGGATTAAACTCGAGTTTTAACGGAAAGAATAGAATAAATAATAATTCTGGTTATGTCCAGTGGGTTGACGATTAGCTCCTCTTTGAAATCCCCTTCTTGAGTCAGTTAATAAACGATCTTGGGGCGCGTTCATGAAAACTCCCCGTCGTATACTTAGAGGTGGGTAATGAAGGCAGCACGTCACTCAGTGTAGAGCAGTGTAAATCATATCAGGAGCCGGCCAGGCGGGAGATTGAAACAGGAATAAGCACTCGAGATCCCTTTCGACCTTCTCTCCCCATCCTTTCTTCCTCGAACATATCGGGAAATCGCACGTCCGGAGGAAACAAAGGGAAGATTGGTCTGTCGGGGTCAATCAAACTGTAATTAGAGATTTCATCCCCTTTAGAGAGGGCTGCGCGAGGCAGAAGATGGGGTTTACGGCATACACCTACCTACCCTGGCCACAAAGCTTCTTTCAAGATTCCCATTAAGCCGCACAACCTTTGTAATATTCCATTGTTTTCGTGAACAAGCTATGACAGTGATGGAATTTGCAGAGGATGCCAAATTGGTTTTCACACCCAACTCATTCTTGCAGACAAATCAATCAAATGTGTCTTATTACGAGGTTATGTATCATAAAAGCTATGCTGAGGTGGCCTTCCTGATCGCAATCCTTGAACATCTAATTGCTATAGTACAATAACATGAAGAGCTAACCGTTTCGGAAGAGCGCTCTGAAGCCTGTTTTTGGCTATTAATCTGTACTGACCACGTTTCTGGAATTTAGGGTCTGAAATTTATATCACTAGCTGTTAACAATATTGCCTAAATAAATGTATAAGAAAAGTCGTGATTACTCAATCTGGAGCAAAGCTGGTAAACGTCAAATTCGGGTCAAAATGTTCCTCTTCAATTAAATAGGTACCTTTCCTGTCCTGATTTTTCAGTAAACCATTTTCAAACTTTCACACATCAAAGAGCATTTGTCTTTACGTAATCTTAGAACAAGAAATACCGTTACAACAAAACCGAAACCAAGATAATTTCTTCATCACTGCAGTCATAGGCTTTTTCGTTGCCAGTGTTGGCCAATGTAGACCGTTTTGGTGTTCTATAATCATTTGCGTTTGCATATTTGCATTGTTATCAACAAAATAGAAACTAAACAAAACATAATTGTAGGATTTTCCGAAGCTTAGAAATCTGTACCAGAACGAACTAAAACGTCATTCATGGGAACTCAAATTTTTATAAGATGCCCTCGTGATGACTGCTGAAGCACCTTGCTCCAACTCCACTCTAACCGAACTATTAATTGTTATTTTGAGGTCTCTACATTTTTTTGAAAAAATCTTCCTTACTACCTGCTTGACCAGAGTATAGTAATGAAAGCTTAGGGGAAGATGTTGATGTTGTTCCCCAGTACTATTGAACTTGCTACTTGCAGGCATGCTCCCTCGTTAGCTCTATTTCAACCGACCACACAATCCTACACAATCGACCGTTGCTACAAATTAGGAAGGGTCTTATATAAAAATTTACAATTCTTAAGCAAATGTGTACCCTGAAGGCTTGTCCGTTCCAAGATTCTGAAGTTTAAGATACAATTAAATTGTAAATCAACAGAATGAAACGCCCTAATTCAGGCGGGGATGATTCTTCCCGCCCTACCAATACCTGAAAATATCATGAAAACCGCAAATCCGATGAACTGTGTACCAGAAATTATATTCAGAAATTATGATATATTTCAGTAATAAGGAAAATATGTCATAACCGAATATGATGGTCTATATTGGACTACGATTCCAAGGTCGTCGTGGCCGAGTGGTTAAGGCGATAGACTAGAAATCTATTGGGGTCTCCCCGCGCAGGTTCGAATCCTGCCCTCGTCGAAGTATTTTTTGGCCGTTCTCCGCTCACCACGTGAGATTTATTCGTCTCTACATTTCTTTTTCAACAGAGATAATATCTCTGTATATATTATATTCATATATATATGCAGCACTTACATGTTTGAGATAATCAATGTTTTGACGTAGTAAGATTTTGATCAGCTTAGCAAACGTGATTAGTAAAATAGCCCTTCCCAATTCCTTATCAGGGTTTCCGTTCCTACCTACGTATTACGAAATATTATGACATCGTAACTTTTGTTTTTCAGTCACCTCCTCTTGTAAGCCCAAATCGGATGTTTTCCAAAATCTTTCATATTCAGTGAAGTCCGTATTCATTAAAAAACGTCTGCCAAGTGGGTTTGGCACATAGCTTCCTCGTATCCATAACATGACTGTATAGATCATTGAAAATTATTATTGACTGAAGAACTTCGTTCGATTAGGCAAAGTAAATATTGAATTAGGGTAAATTTATTGTTATGCAGGAGCACAACTTGAGAAAAATCCCTGAAAATTTCATCGAACTCGATCAAGAACTCCCGGAGTTATGCTTGTGGCAAGGATTTCATGTTTGCGCATGCGTAGAGGCTACTATTGATCCGGGGGTCATGAAACCTATAGGGGACCATCTAAACCCCAACCCGCACAATCCCTGAAAATTTCATCAAAATCGGACTGTAACTTCGTGTAGTTTTGTCCGTAACAAGGATTTGCTGACAGACAGACACACAGACAGACGCGGAACCAAAATTGTTCAGAAAGGCCTAAAACGCAAAATGCGAGTGGAATTTTTGATTTTGGAGACAAAAAATTGTTCACATTCCGAAAGTGAAATTCCGCTACTCTGGTAGACTCGGAAGCAAAAGGGTGTGAAGTCCTATTTCTTGGTTTCATCTATGTCTAATTTTCTTAACCAAAATCGATCGAACGATTCGTCTGCTTAGTCTCGAGGTAGAAATATTCTGAATCATACATAACCTATCGATGGTTAAATAAATAACAACTTCTTTCGTCACCAACTTTGAAATAGGAACGGGACACTAAATCAACTATTATCTTGTTTTTGGTTTATTATTCATTAATAAACCATTGTAATTGCCCTTGAAAAAAAATTTCTAACCCCCCCTGAAAATTTCTTGGTTTACGTTTCAAAGGGTGTAGAATCCAAATCTGCAATAAAAATGTTTCCGTCCGTCCGCCGTACGCACGATTCCTCCCAAACGGCTGGGGCAAAAGATCTGAAATTTTCAGGAAAAATCCATGCTGGTCCGACAACGCCCCAATCCTTTAGCCAGCTCTCTCACTTAATTTAAAGTGCCCTTTAAGGGTTGCCGAAGTTTTGTAAAACCCTTAAAAACGTTAAAAAAAAGTCGAAGCGGTTCTTTTTGAAGAATTTTCCATGAGGAATCGAATGAGCCCCTCCCCAGGTTCGTAGCCTAAACCATTCCCAATATACCTACGGCCCGATTTATGGTGCCAACATTTTCGTTTTTTTGGTTTATTATTGTTTATGTTTTCATCGCAGTAACCTAGTGATGTAGTGATGTGGTAATGTGGATGCTGGAGTAAACTCCTAAAAGGTTTAGTAGCCGATACGCGGGTTGAAGCATCCTGATAAGCTTGAAACGCTGCAAATTCTTTCACTGGGGTTTATTATTCAATTGGCTTGCGTTCAAAGGGTTGTCAAAGTTTGTAAAATCCCTAAAAACCTCAAAAAAGTCAAGGCGGCCTAAATTTGGACTTTTTTTGAAAAACTTTCCTTGAGGAATCGGATGAGCCCCTCCCCAGGACCGTAGCTCAAACCATTTCCGATGTATGGCCCGATTTATGGTGCCAAAATTGCATCCACATTCAGTACATCACTAGGTTACTGCGATCAAAACAAAAACAACATTCATGATTTGAATTTCTACTAAGCTTCGGAGTGTGCGTGTTTCACAGGTGGTAGAGCGATTATTGAATTTCAGGAGATATGCATAGAGCACTTAAATCAGTTCTCCACCAAAATATCTATTTGGATTGATCAGTTGATCATATTTGTGTGCCTCCTGAAATTCGATAATCGCTCTATCACCTGTGAAACACGCACACCCCAAGGCTTAGTAGAAATTCAAATCATGAACGCAAGCCAATTGAATAATAAACCCCAATGGAAGAATTTGCAGCGTTTTTTTCTTTTTTCATGGCATCTGCCAACCTATTTTAACATCTCAATTACTCTTTTAAACTTAATTTCCTTTCAGTTGGATAATGTTTTTTTGATATTATACCCATCGGTTTTCTTGGTACCCAACTTTTTTTAAAAATATTTTCTACAACGTTTTTATTTTCCCCTCAAAAGTCTACCTTATTTGATATTCATAAATCTCTGATTGGTATTGGGAACTGTCCCACGAGATGTGTTTCGAGAAACAAATTTTGATTTTGACCAGCTCAATGATGAACAAATTGTACTTAATACCATAATTTGATATTTTATATCTATCTGGCTCAAGGTAGTACTTCCTAGTTTGAAGTTTGATGTTGAAATTTAAGCTTTCAGTGCAAAGAAATAGTCGAAACTTCCAGAAGCCTTATATGGACCGTATTTGTTGAGACCAGCTAGAGCAAAAAACCTGATTTTGAGAAAATCCTAAAAAATAAAAATACGCCTACCTCTTTTCCAGTGCTTGGACCCACCTCCGTTTCTTTTTCTGGTTTTCCTCGTGGTTTTCTTCATCCAAAATCAAGGCGATCACAACAAGTTCATCAACTGAAAACACCACGGCCACGCAACTTCACTGCCACGGTACTTTAAGCGTGAACGTTACGCTGAACACTGTGAATAGCGATCACGGCCAGTGATATCACAGCACTGTCACGTCACGGGTGTGTATGGATCGACCTTTGGGGTTGAAAGGCTCGTGGAGCATCCGCGATTTGTCTGCACTCGGGGTAAGACAATAAGATTTAGAAGTATACTTCAGCTTCCCATTATTCCCCCAAGGGTTAATATTCCCCCCCCCCTAATCACAAACTTTCTTGTATTCGTAAACTTAGAGGCTTCAAATTTAGTTATAGATGGCTAATTATTTCAAAAATTGTATTTACCTTTTTGTCCTTCAATAATATTTGTCGATGTGACTCACCTAGAACAAGACAAAAAATGATATTAATTAATTGATTGAAAAACAATTATACCTTGAACATTTAAGAGTGATCCAGCAATCAATTGAAGAATGTAACATGTGAAAATGATGTAAATAAACTATCTATCCATCTATGTCATGCCACAGCGCATGACGAAACGTTCAATGAGTGTTTTGGCATCAAAATTCTGAAAAAAATTGAACTTCAAGATAACAAAATTACGTTTACAGGGTAACCACATTTCTCCATGGGAAAATATCTCTCCTCGTCAAACTAATTACGCTGTTTCACTCAGAGAAAGCGCATAGCAATGTGTAGTGTGAATGCAATCTTCCAGGACTGAATATTAAACGTTTACAGGGTCACCACATTTCTTCATGGGAAACAATCTCTCCACATCAATTTTAAGATTTCCCATTGCAGTTATTTTTCTCGTATTTTGAAAAGGCTAAAAGCCGAAGTATAAAAATTCGTGTTTTTATGTCAATTATTGTTGCTAAAAGTTTGTAAAGTTGTATATATATAGCTAACAAATAGAATCTGAGTAACTGATGCTGAATGAATTTTACATTTGCGCAATCATAAAATGGTGTATTCATAAGTCACCAATCGAATTGATGAGAGGGATTGATGTTTTGCTTAGTGAGGCCACGTTGTAGTTGTAATAGATGGATGTTGAGGTCAGAAATACTATTCATATGTGGGGCGCTTTAGATTAGCGAATCAACATCAATCTTCGGACGAGCTGGTGACTGATGAGATTCATCTCCTGTCTGAGGCCAATGGATTTTAATATCAGCGGCGGCGTGTCAGGGTCGAGGTCGCGTCCTTGCGTCGCCCATCCGATGCGCCGCACGTCACGGCAGATGACAACCCGGCTTCCACTCTACACCGTCATTCCTCCCTATTCTTCTCCATCTATAGGTAAAACCATCGGAAATAGTCCGGAAGTCATTTTTTATGGAACACTATAAAATATATAATCTCCTCTTTAAATATTCAAGAGAGAATTTCTATTAATTTCACGATTATTGTTGTTTCGTACCCAACACGCTGTAAATCATCACACAGACGTTCATTATTTCTGTAATATAATACATAGCCCTTATATCCAAATAACTGATCTGATTTTTGACAGCGGTAGAGAGAGAGGGGGGGCATTGGCCCCGATGCCCCCGGGCCGAATTCATGAGGGGGCCCGGATTTTCGGTCGTTAGAAGTTTTAAAAGCCGCCTTGTTTAATTTTAATTTGGTTTGGAAGTATTAATACAGAATTAATAAATATACCCATACAAAGCAGTAGAACTCGATCATTATCAATTTCCCAAAACGGTTACAGTAGTTCTTAGATGAATTTTTTATTTATTTTAGGGGTCCCTTCATTTCAACCTGGGGCTCGGATTTTGCCCTTGGGCCCCTCTCCCTCCACAGCCTTCCTTCTTACTATATGCATATTATTGTTATTACCAGGGACTCAAAACTGATTTCATGTTTTTGTTATTGGATTCGCCCGTTCATATGAATAAATAAATTACTTCAACTTGCCACCTTGCGCCTCGATATCCTGTAATTCCATTCAAGATGAAAATATTCAGCTGCAGTTAGCCATGCGGTCTAGCTTAAACTTCCGTTGAACGGCCTTAGTAGCACAACCGTCTACCAATTCAATGGTAAACCATTGTAATGGAACAAGAACAAAAATTGTTAACCCCCTCAAAAGTTGCTGGTTTAAAAAACGGTAGATTTCAAATATCTAATTAAAAAAATCCGCCTATCTGTCTGCTGGACTTACGTGCGAATTATGTGGCTCATAAATCCAACATATCTGGGACGAGCCAGTAATATCGGCATCTTGTTCAATCAATCATAAGGAATTATATTTAAAGAATAAGCGATCGAAAAGTCATACTCAAAAGCTTTCGATGCATGAGGGTAGTTTTTTATTTAATCCAGATAAAAATTAGTTCCGTGGATCGATATGACCATTCGGCGTTGCTGTACGATCATTCGAAAAATGGACCGACAGATAAATGGCATATACATATAAAAAATTGTACATATAAATGGTAAAATTTTGAACATGAGCTACTCGCCTTAGGATACTTCCTCAACAACTAGGCAATTCAATCATGGATTAAACTAGAAGGAATTTAAATTACTTACTTATACGACAACATAAAATATATTCTGCATTATGTAAAACCTCATTTTTAGGTAATGGGAATCAATCAAGTAGAAGGTCGAGATGGAGAACCGGGCTGCAAAGCCCGTTCTGCGGGGGTTCTAAGCTAGACCGCATGGCTGGCGGTAGCCGAAGTATTTTCTTGTGCAATTACAAAATATGGAATGACAAGAGGTGCCGAGTTTTGATAATATCCATAGACTACGTTTAAGATACATCGATCAGTAATTCACGAAGGGCTATTTTAACAAAGAAATAATAAACCTCTATGTAATGATTTGCAGCGTTTTTATTCGATTTTTGAAATCTACGTATTATCTAACGTTAACCAACCATTTTTTAGGGGGGGGGGGGTGCTAATTGGTTTTTCTTAATCGATTGCTAAGGTTCATTATTGGAATTGATAAACCAAAATGTGTACATGAAAGAACTCAAATTTAAGCAAAATTGAATGGAAACTAGAGGTGTGAATTTGGTGATTGACAAAACGTAGAGTATGTATACATAAATAAATAAAATAATTTTTTTTTACCCCCACCCCGTGACCCCTTGCTGTTCCAATAAACCTTCGCGATTAGCAAAGTACAAGTTTTACGGGTCAAACTGGTGTTGTACCTCATGGGTAGAATTAGAGCGGTACTGACTGTGAAACCCTTTTTGCCACTGCTACCTTCTACGCAGACTAAATGGGCAGACAGCTCATAGCTGGTAAACGGTGGATAATCGAATGGAAATTTTAAGAAACTCATTGACAATTTTCGATATCTCGAACGTTTCGAAATAATTCATCATAAAAGGCGAAATGTTTAAATAATGGCTGGAAAATCGTTATAAATCCGAAATGAAAATAACACACAAAACCCTTTGCATTGTAATTTTAAGACCTTGAACGCCTAATTCTACTGAGCAACTTTTTTTAAATCGCGTTTTTCAGATTTGCGGACGTTATCCGCCCGACAAACCAAATGGACGATCATACCGGGCTTTCTGCTGGGTCGTTCCGTTGTTCACTTTGTCACAAAGAAAATCAGACCCCGTACGTTTAATTTGATCGACTAGAACCGAAGATTTAGTCAAAAAACCATGTTTAGGTCATTCGTCAAAATATACTATATAGCTCCCGAAGTTCATTTTTGGAGGAACTGAAAACCCTGGCCGTCAAAGGTACACCTGATATGAACAGAATCGGAGGGGGTCACATTTCGAGTCTGTCTGGGTTTGGAATGACCCACATGGATTGCAGCTTCAATTGACATAATCGTAACGAAACTCACTTTGAGTTACCACATGTTTACCGCTCGAACGGAAAAACAAGCTGCACATCATTACATGTTGGTATCTTTATTATTTCAGTATTTCATAAATAAAGGAAAGATGTGAAATAGCCGGAAACAGTTTTCATGCTACTAAGCATTGAAAACATAAAAACGCTGCAAATTCTTTCACTGGGCTTTATTATTCAATTTCATTCTATTGGCTTGCATTCATGATTTGAATTTCTACTAACCTTTGGAGCGTGCGTGTTTCACAGGTGATAGAGCGATTATTGAATTTCAGGAAATATGTATGGAGTACTTAAATCGGTTCTCAACCAAAATACCTATTTGGATTGATCAGTTGATCATATTTGTGTGCCTCCTGAAATTCAATAATCGCTCTATCACCTGTGAAACACGCACACTCCAAAGCTTAGTAGAAATTCAAATATGAATCATGAATCGTCGAATAATAAACCCCAGTGAAAGAATTTGCAGCGTTTTTTTGAACCTCAATACCCCCCATAATAAAAATATCTATAATTTATCAAGTCACTCGTATTTTAAAACTTCCCATTTTTTTGTAGCAAAACTTGTATAGGAGACAAACTGATCAATCCAAATAGGTATTTTGGTTAAGAACCGATTTACGTGCCCTATGCATATCACCTGAAATTCAATAATCGCTCTTTCACCTGTGAAACACGCACACTCCGAAGCTTAGTAGAAATTCAAACCATGAATGAAAGCCAAATGAATAAAATTGAATAAAAAAACTAAAGAATTGCAGCGTTTCATCGGATCAACATGGATTTTTTCCTCCAGAAAATTTTAAATTTTTTTTTGCTCCAGCCGTTTGTGAGAAAACGTGCGTACGGCGTACGGCGGATCGGACGGAAAATTTTTTGATTGCAGATTTGGATTCTACAAGATTTGGATTCCTTTGAAACGTAAACCATGAAATTTTCAGGCGATCACAATGGTTTATTATTGAATAATAAACCAAAATGAGCGAAAAATAAGGAGTTTTAACTGGGTTCAAAGTCTTGGTTTGAGCGCTTCATTTCGGAAACCATTCTAAACAAGCACCAAGTATTCTAAACAAAGTACGAAGTTACGTTTCTTACGTGAGTGTTACCTGTAGCGTTGTTGGGTGGGAATTGTTGTATGTACCGAGTAAACCTTCACCCAAGAGTTCACTAATCACCAAGTTTAGCATGACAAAGGTCCGTCAAGCCCCGCGCACTTCTCCACAACAAGTATCAACAATGCGATCATCCGACCGTGGCCTATAGACGAATAACTGTGGGACAAAGTAGCGCCCAATAATCGGTATATTTTACCATAATATCCGTTTTTCTGTCGTTCGTATTATAATGCAAAACTTCACTCCCCCGCCCGGGGTTTTTTGATTTTTCGATAGACGCCCTCGTGGAGATAAGTCGTGAATGCGGACGGAAGTCATTTCCGATCTGTTTAGCGTGGACAATAAACGTTGAAATCCGGATGTTGGTGAGTCACCTCGGCGGTCACGTGATGTGTTCGGAGGATTCAGGTGCGAAATATGCTTAAATCACGAGACTCTAGTTCAATCAATCATTTTTCCTAATTCTTCCTGATTTTACCAAGAAACCAAAAGGTAGAGGCAATATTTTAGGGTAGAGAATTCTGTTATGGACAGCTCAGAGCTCAAATTTAAAGGTGGCACGCAAAGATTCTACCTGGGCAAACTAAACGTAGTAAGGCCTACTTACATTACATTCACCAAATTTTTGGTTTATTATTCAATAATAAACCATTGTAATCGCTCTTGAAAAAAAAAATCTTAACCCCCCTGAAAATTTCATGATTTACGTTTCAAAAGGTGTAGAATCCAAATCTGCAATAACAAATTTTCCGTCCGTCCGCCGTACGCCGTACGCACATTTTCTCCCAAACGGCTGGAGCAAAAAATCTGAATTGGTCCGATAACCCCCCAATTTTCTCACTTAATTTAAAGTGCCCTTTAAGGGTTGCCAAAGTTTTGTAAAATCCCTAAAAACCTCAAAAAACCAAGGCGGCCTAGGTATTCATTACATAACTACGTTGCTGCAATAAAAACGAAAACAACCGGTTTTTTTTTTTTTTTTTTTTTTTTTTTTTTTGCAGTAATCTAGTGATGTAGTGAATGTGGATATTGGAGTGAACTCCTAAAAGGGTTGATAGCCGATACACGGGTTGAAGCATTCTGGTATGCGTGAAACGCTGCAAATTCTTTCACTAGGGTTTATTATTCAATTTAATTCGTTTGGTTTGCACTAATAATTTGAATTTCTACTAAGCTTTGAAGTGTGCGTGTTTTACAGGTGATAGAGCGATTGTTGAATTTCAGGAGATTTGCATAGAGCACATAAATTGGTTCTCAACCAAAATATCTATTTGGATCGATTAGTTGATCATATTTGTGTGCCTCCTGAAATTCAACAATCGCTCTTTCACCTATGAAACACGCACACTCATAAGCTTAGTAGAAATTCAAATCATGAATGCAAGCCAAATGAACGAAATTGAGTAATAAACCCCAGTGAAAGAATTTGCACACATAAATATGTACACATATTTTGTTTCCCATCACGGGAGGGTTTAAAAATTTATTTTGAGTTATTTTGAGTCAAAAATCTTTAGTGAACCTTTCACTTCACCTGGTAAATTTATTTTTTTTTCTGAGAGATTTGGCAGGTTACGGTTTTGGTAGATCACCTAGTTTAAATTTCAACAATCGATAAGATCAAAAATTACAGATCATAATGGAGCCCGATTCTCTCTCTACGCCTGTCAAGAACAGTAGTTTGGGAACTTCATCATTTTTGGGTGCTCTCTCTATTCATGTTATAATTTAAAAAAATAAATGCTATCAGCCCATATTGCTTTCCCTTTCTTAGAAAAATTAAAAACGAACGAAAATTTGATGATTTGGGAGGGTTTTGTCACGTTTTGCACTTGTTTAAAAAAATGTTAACCCCTCTGAAAATTTCATGATTTACGTTTCAAAGGGTGTAGAATCCAAATCTGCAATAAAAAATTTTCCGTCCGTCCGCCGTATGCCGTCCGCACGATTTCTCCCAAACGACTGGAGCAAAAAATCTGAAATTTTCAGAAAAAATCCATCTTGGTCCGACAACGCCCCAATTCTTGAGCCAGGTCTCTCACTTAATTTAAAGTGCCCTGTAAGGGTTGTCAAAGTTTTGTAAAATCCCTAAAAACCTTTAAAAAAAGTCAAGGCGGCCTAAATTTGGACTTTTTTAAAAGAAGAATGAGCCTAAAATACAGAATTTATCACTACAATTATAAATCAGGCTGTATAATCTTATCATTTAACGATAAAAAACGCTGCAAATTCTTTCACTGGGGTTTATTATTCAATTGGCTTGCGTTCATGATTTGAATTTCTACTAAGCTTTGGTGTGTGCGTGTTTCACAAGTGATAGAGCGATTAGAGCGATTCAGGAGGCACACAAATATGATCAACTGATAAATCCAAATAGGTATTTTGGTTGAGAACAGATTTACGTGCTCTATGCATATCACTCAGTTATAGAACTATAGCTTTTCCGAGTCAAATTAAAGGTTTTCCGAAACAAATTGAAGGTTTTCCAATTCAAAATATAGGTTTTCCATTTAAAAATGAAGATTACCTTTTGTCGTTTGGAATACTAGGGATAGTTATGGTTAAAACTTTTACCATCTTGGAAAAACACCAAAACGACGACGTTATGCGCTGTCTATGGAACGGAGAACTGTCCAATACATTTTGTTCGTTGTTGTGACAGTTTTCTGTGTTTGTATCGGGAATATTATTAAATTAACGTTACTAAGTGTTACCTGTGAAAAATCGACTCTCAGTTATCCAACTATAGCTTTTCCGAGTCAAATGAAAGGTTTTCCTGAATTAACGTTTTGTGACTAAAATTAGGTTTTCCAGTGTTTGTACTTTGGAATACTGAAAAACCATCTTGGAAAAACACTAAAACGACGACATATTTCAACGTCATGCGCTGTTTATAGAACGGAGAACTGTGCAATACATTTTGTTCGTTGTTGTGACAGTTTTATAAGTTTGTATCGGGAATATTGTTATCCAAAAAACCGATAGCTTTTCCGAGTCAAATGAAAGGTTTTCCGAATCAAATTTAAGGTTTTCCAATTCAAAATATAGGTTTTCCATTTAAAAATGAAGATTACCTTTGATCGTTTGGAATACTTTCGGTTGGCAGCTGTTCGTCGACGAGATCGGACTCCTTCCAAATCTTCACCACTGGATGGTTCACTTTCGCTCGAAATTTGACGACGGACAACAACCACGGAATCACTTTTACTATCCACGTTCAAATTTCTCAGGATTTTTGCACCACTGCAAGATCGAAACGTTTAAAGCGACAAAGCGGCGAATCGATCGCAAAGAATACGGTACGTAATGAAGGGGTGCAATTGCGCGATAAGGATTACATAAAGTAGGAATGAACGCATCCGGCAGAAATCTCACTGATCACGCGTAAGGAATAGTCCATATCGCATGGTGAGAACATCAGTGACGTATTTCGATACCCCTGTGAGGTCATTAATGACGTAACTCGAAAAAAATGGAAATTCAAGTTTTGAATAAAACGGCGTGAAACATTTGGCGTAATTTGAATCACGGAAAAAAGTCTTTGGAAATGCAATAATCGATAGTATTGGAATGAAAATTAGTGGAAAAATTCAGGACAAAAATTAGGATAATGGAATTCTTCTTTTCTCTCTTAATTGCTGTGGAACTTCTTTTCTAGTCAAAACTTATGAGGAAAAAAGTTAAAACGAATGCGAGATTGTCTACAGGCATAAAATAAAATTATGCCTAGATGGGTGCAGCAGCCTTAAAATAATCAACAATTTAGAGAGAAATTTTTTTGCCGGTTGTTCTCCAGGTCTCATTTTGAGCAAGTTTTGGATTTCATTCTCTGAAAAATCCCCCCCCCCCCTTGTGTTCGGGATCGTTTTATTTGTTCGTTCCTATGTTTGTTCATCGTTTCAACCAACTCTAATAGGATGGGCCGAAAAAGACGATTTTGGGATTTCAGAATCCCATTACCCCTCAAAATACGGAGGATGATATCCTGAGTTCGGGAAAAATAATAAAAAATTCTAAATAGCGATCTTCACTTCGCGCAAAAGGCCTAAAGTTCTAGGACAATGAAAAAAACTGAAATTTGAAAAAAAAAAAAAAATGTTTAACGATGTTTTTGGTTTTTTTTTTTTGTTTACTTTTTATTAGTGATTAAATTAAAGAACAAAGTATTTAGTAACGAAAAAAGATATGTTTTCACCCTGGGTTGTTGTTTATGGTTCGCGCTAAAGCCCTGAATTGGCCTAAAACTACGAAAAAATACAATTTTATGGACCATGTTGTTTTATAATAATTATCTAACAAGACAACATAGGTAGTTACATTAATTTACTACCAAATTAATGTGTTATTTAGTATTACATTAAAACAAACAACAAAACGCATAGGATGGAAACTGAGTGAGATGTAAGGCGTGAGCACTTCGAGCAGCGAGCAGTGAGCTAGCGTTGTGTACCAGCGTCGACATGTCGCGAGTGCAGTTTCTTGTTGTGATGTCCAAGTTGATATTACAGAAGAGAATATCCCAAGTTGTATTAAACCATAGTAGATGAGAATTAAACGTTCTGCAACTGCATTAGCTAGCGAAAGGTGTGGGGTGTCGAGTAGGGCAACGGCTGCTATCGCCTCGTGTGTTTTACAGGATCTAGGTATAGTTACAGAAAAAGATCTGTCACTTGTAGTAGATAAAAATAAGGTTCTTCGAGAAAAATGAAAAGTTTGTGACAGTTTACAAAAAGAAGAACAAAACACGAATGTACATGGCATATACATTGACGGGCGAAAAGGTAAAACTTAAAGATATCCAATAAAGTGGAGTTATTGGATATAAAGTGAAGGAGAAAATTAAACTGATGTTAAAAAATCAGGTGCTAAGGGGAAAAGCGCGAAGCAAAAAGACCGATAAAGACAATACGGAAGAATATGAATTGGTTTTGACGTTAGATGGAGAGAAGATATCACTGTAAGGGAAAGGAATGGCGGAAGTACTTTCCTCTGGAAAACTAAACCTCTTCCGAAATCGGGGAAAACTCCATGAAGAAATGTCACCCACAACACACCTGGTTCAACTGGACCTGCTCGAGTCCGTGCTGGAGAGCCGTTTCATTGTTTCCTTCTTTTCGAAACATTAGAGGTGGTTGAAACGATGAACTAACATACGAACGAACAAATAAAACGCACAAGGGGGGGGATTTTTCAGATAATGAAATCCACAACTTGCTCAAAGTGAGACAGGCTGATTTGTGAGAACAACCGGCAAAAACATTTCTGTCGAAATTGTTGATTATTTTAAGGCTGCTGCACCCATCTAAGTATAATTTTATTTTATGGCTGTAGACAATCCTGCATTCGTTTTAACTTTTTTCCTCTTGAGTTTTAACTAGAAAAGAGGTTCCACAGCAATTAAGAGAGAAAAGAAGAAGAATTCTTATAGAATAATAGAATTATTCCATCATCTTAATTTTTGTCCTGGATTTTTCTACTAATTTTCATCATTCCAATACTATCGATTATTGCATTTCCAAAGACTTTTTTCTGTGATTCACCTGTAACGGTGATATTGTTCTACGTCAAATGTTCTGTAAATAGGCAATAGAACTACTGGGACTGACTCAAATGATTTTGCTAAAAATGCATGGAGTTATTGCGAAGTTAACCCAGGGAGTTGTTGGAGGTATTAATTTTTTCTTGAGTTTAGGTCAAATGCATACATATTCTGTAATAAAGAAAGAAGTTATTAAATATTTCATTTTCGAACTGATTATACAGGGGTGCCCCCCTAGGCTTCATGACGCACCCCCTCCCCCCCTGGTGAGCTGGTACCCAAAACAAATATTAATAATATCGTAAAATACATTAAAACATTGACAGTTTGAGGTCAAAAATTTTAAATTTGTAATCTGAGACCATCTGCAAGTTATCTAGGCACCTTCTAAGCTTGTTAAACAATATGTAATAGTTATATATATCTCTTTAAACCCTTCATTACAGGTTTTGTCTTTGGGATGAGGAAACAGAAAATCATCCGATTATTTCTTCATTAGAAATAGACTCAAGTAAGTACATACAACTTATTCTGCGGCTAGAACCATTAGATTTGACAACCGTGAGTCTCCCTTAGCTGATCTGAGTCAGTTATTGATAATGTCAACTCGACTTAATGCTCTTTCCACGGAACAACTAGTAATTGCTAAGGAGAGTAAAATTGTATAAACCACTTTCAGAGCAGTTTATTATTATTTACGTTCTATCTAGTGATGTAATATATTTTCTAATACCGTCTCAACAAACACTGTTTCAATCAACTGTACCCCCCAAAATTTTTCTTGGAACCCCCCCCAAGAATTTCAATGACGCATTCTGCGTTATAATCCCCCCTGGATTATACAATTATTTTTTCTAAGAAAACCCTTGTTTTGGGCGGATATTATCTTCAATTGAGCAGTTAAACATTGTTTCATTTCTTCTATTACGATTCTTCTCCATACAAACAGTATTAAAAAATCGGTTGAAAGCTACGAATTCGAGTGGGAGTCAGTTTTGACTCCGAACGATATCTAGTAATGAGGGGTTATGATTCAGCGATAGCTTTTCAGAGTCAAATTAAAGGTTTTCCGAAACAAATTAAAGGTTTTCCAATTCAAAATATAGGTCTTCCATTCAAAAATAAAGATTACCTTTTGTTGTTCGAAATACTGGCATCTGTTCGTCGACGAGATCGGATTTTTTCCTAATCTTCACCACTGGATGGTTCACTTTCGCTCGAAATTCGACCACGGACACCAATCACGAAATCATTGTCACTATCCACTTTTGCATTGTAGTAAGATCGAAACGTTAGGAGTGACAAAAGAGGAGAATCGATTGCTAGAATACGGTAAGTAGGAAGGGGTGGACGCGAGTGATAAGGATCACATAAAGTAGGGATGCACGCGAGCGATAAGGAATTACATAAAATAGAAATGGCAGAAATCTACCTGATCATGCGTAAGGAACAGCCCCTACGATTCGTGGTTTTCTTAAAATTGTTTAATGCATTTAAGTATTTAATAAAAATTTAAAAAAATTATAAATACACAACAACCCCAAAAAGAAAAGTTTCTTGTGCTGGGGGTTGGAGCTAGTTATAAGCGTATTTACGAAACGCAACAACCCCAAAAGGACTCATTTAGAAAAGTTTTGCCTAAAACTAAACAAAAGCTGGGGTTTTTTTATATCATATATTCTCTTTATATTACAAAGAAAAAAATTCAAGGTACATATCACTTAGAAAGAATGAAAAGTGAAATATTTCTTCAAAATTAACTTTTCTATTCTAATGAAATACATATTACGTAGGTATATTTATTTCTATATTCTTTTAAACATTTTTTTTAATTTTCGATTTGAATTGGTTGAAAGTTTTTCTGGGGCTTATTATCCTCAAAAGAATAGTTGTTGAAAATTTGTATACCTGCGTAGTCATAGCATTTCTGTCCTGCTGTAGTCAGTCTTCTTAGTAATATTATGTTAATTTTTTTATCTGTTCTGTTTTTAATTTTCTTTGTTGTAGAAAATTTTCCTTTCAATAAATATTTATATATGACTGCAATTGTCGTTTTATTTAATAGTTCTTAAAAAGTTAACATTTTTGTTTCATTGAAAAGGTTAAGTAGAGTATCTAAATGGTTTATTGAAGAGTACCTTTAGTAATAATTTTTGAGTTATTGTTATATTTCTAATTTTATTATTGTAAGCATTTCCCCACGCAACAATACCATAGTTCAGTAAGCAAAATGCTCCATCCGCCAAGCTCCTCGATTTTCAGGAAACAAAAAACCGCTGCTCAACCTACAGACAACTTATAACGATGTTTTTCAACTTAATTGTTCCGGGGTGAAGTAAATAGGAAGACGCTTTTGCAAAATAAAACAAAAACCGAATAGTTTAACAGGAAATCAGGACTTAAGTTTGTAGCTGGAGCATATTGGTTTGGTTTTGTGGATTAGGAACATGCAGGAACGTACATTATGCTACATAGTAGATACCAATCCTCATTCCCCCGTAAGTTGTGAGTTGTGGCTGGTTGACTTTCGTCTTCTGCACGGGGGCCCTTCACAAGCGACTTCCAAATGTCCACATAACCATAGAAATTGTTTTTTCTTGTCAGATTATAAAGGTTCATTACTGAAATGATAGGTAAACCAACAGAATCGTAAACGTTGGCTCGTGAAGTGAGGTCATGCAGCGGAACTGACTTTTTTCTGGAAATTGTTGTCAAGGGGTGAAACCGTGAACCTCAATTTGAATAACGGAAACGGGCGGAATTGGCTTTTATTGAGCCTAAAATAAGATAAATCTGACTCGGACGGACGGGAAATCGAAGCGGAAAAGACATTAAAACAGACCATAACAGTAAATTGAGCTGTGAATAATTCGGGGTTCGGTATGAAAATTGGGAGATGGATTTGGAAGGGGTGGAGTGAGAGGGTTAAGTGACTGTTTAGATGGAGGAGGGGTGAGGGGGTGACGGGAAGAGGGTGGGAAAGGGGCAAAAATACTGTATTGAACCCCATTATGAGGGCGGGATGGGGTATGGGGGGACCAAAAATACTGTGTCGTACCGTATTATGAGGGGCGGAGGGGCGAAAAGGGCGGCGGAGCCGAAATGAAAAGTGGTCCCGATGTCGGGAATGTCGGGATGCGGAATGACAGCGGGAAGATAGGATGAGGGGTATGAGGGGGAGGGTAAATTAGGCGCAAACTGCACTGAATAGGAAACACGACGATGAGGGGCGGAATGAAAGGCGGTGGAGGCGGCGGAGGCGGGAGTCAATCCGGTGAATTATAATATGAGAGGGAAAATACGGAAGGGCGGGTTGAAAGTCCTGCGGAACACAACGGGCGGGATGAAACCAGGCGGGGACGGTGCCCCCCCCTCACAATGGGCCCGACTTGCAACAATACGACGGCAATCAGTCATCCCTCGGTATTACACAAATTGCGCTCAACAGTCCCATTAAAATTACCGCTCATACCCCGCCCCGTGCCCGCCGTCCCCACCTATCTTCCCGCCCCTCCCCCCACCTATCTTCCCGCCACTTACTTCGAACCCCTTTCATAACCCCATTCAGCCGATGATCAGTTGGAAATGATGAAAACTCCCCGTGAGGGGTTGCGGATCTGAATAACCGGAATAATCTGAATAGAGAGGCGGCTTTTTCATTTGCCGAAATGATTATTGCAAATTGATGCGATTATAATTAGTTTATTGTATTTTTTAACATGTTGAAAAACATAATTACGGCGTAAACTTTCTACCCTCTTGGATAAACAACGAAACGACTACAGATTTTAACGTTATGCCCAGTTTTTAGAATCTAGATGCAATGCAATAAGTTTCGGTGGTTGTTGTGACAGTTTCCTAAGTTTGTATCGAGATTATTGTTAAATTTAAGTTACTAAGCGATCGATTCATCGGGAAAAATAGAACCCCAGTTTTCCAACTGTAGCCTTTCCAAGCCAAATTAAAGGGTTCCCGAAAAATGTATAGGTTTTCCATTTCAAAATAAAGATCTTTCATTTCTAAAGAAAGATAGTTAAGATACGAAAATGACAACGAGACAAGGACAGCTTGTGCTCCATGCGCAAAAATTCATAAAATTGAGGCTACATCGCCATTTTTTCTATTTCGGGTCATCAAGAGCAAGTTATTGCCGGGGATGGGCGAACTCTTGGTTGACTTTTGCTTTATTATTCAATAATAAACCATTGTAATCGCTCTTGAAAAAAAAAAAAAAAATTCTAACCCCCCTGAAAATTTTATGGTTTACGTTTCAAAGGGTGTCGAATCCAAATCTGCAATACAAATTTTTCCGTCCGTCCGCCCCACTCTCACGTTTTCTCCCAAACGGCTGGAGCAAAAAATCTGCCATTTTCAGGAAAAATCCATATTGGTCCGACGACGCCGAAAAATTCTTGAGCCAGCTCCCTCACTCAATTTAAAGTGCCCTTTAAGGGATGTCAAAGTTTTGTAAAATCCCTAAAAACCTCAAAAAAAGTCAAGGCGGCCTAAATTTGGACTTTTTTTTAAGAACTTTCCATGAGGAATCGAATGAGCCCCTCCCCAGGTCTGTAGCTCAAACCATTCCCGATGTATGGCATGATCTTATGCTGCCAACATTTGCATCCACATTCGCTACATCACAAGGTTACTGCGATCAAAACAAAAACAAACTTTTTTTTTTGATCGCAGTAACCTAGTGATGTAGTGGATGTGGATACTGGAGTGAACTCCTAGAAGGTTTTATAGCCGATAAACGGGTTGAAGCATTCGGATATGCATGAAACGCTGCAAATTCTTTCACTAGGGTTTATTATTCAATTTCATTCATTTGGCTTTCATTCATAATTTGAATTTCTACTAAACTTTGGAGTGTGCGTGTTTCACAGGTGATAGAGCGATTATTGAATTTCAGGAGATATGCATAGAGCACTTAAATCGGTTCTCAACCAAAATACCTATTTGGATTGATCAGTTGATCATATTTGTGTGCCTCCTGAAATTTAATAATCGCTCTATCACCTGTGAAACCCGCACACTCCAAAGCTTAGTAGAAATTCAAATCATGAATGCAGCCAAATGAATGAAATTGAATAATAAACCCCAGTGAAAGAATTTGCAGCATTTTTAAAAATTTGACTGCTTAATAATAGCGAGATAGAATAAATATCAAACCTCCTCATTAAACTTCATCACGAAGTTTATTGTCTAACTTAAGAATTCTCTAGATTTTGAAAAATGTAGATTGTTAATATTGTAGAAAAAATTGACGGAAAATGAACTTTGGGCTTCTTGATGACCTCATTTTGTAATTAATCAACTATTAGGTTATCGAATAGTGTTTTGAAACAATCGTAAGTATATAATTTTGCATTTTTTAGGAATCATGAATATTTTTAAGACGTACTTTCGACCCCAGAGTGACGTCCTCGTAGCCAATAAATATGAATGCACTGCTAGGGTTAATACGAGTAAATTTTTGGTTGTAATTTTGAAATGACAAAAGGATTGTGTTTGAATGAAGGTGTAATTAAGGATTCTGGTTATTCCTCATCTTGATGTAAAACGACATTTTCTCATTTCCAGTCCTTGGCGTCACCAGATACGGGCAGAGTTTCTCGGAAGACCGCGTGAACGACGCCGACGCTCCGCATTGCTCCACGTAGCCCGCTTGCAGCCCGCGAGAGCACCGCCGTCCGACCGTCTCCTGGATTTAAGAGAAGCGTTCGACAACAAAAGAAAACCCCCCACGTCCCGAACAAACCCGGGGGGGACCGGGGATAATTGTACAATAATTGCTGGTGCACTAGAAGAGGGAGTCCCAAGCTCGTGTCCATGCGCCCATCTCTCCTTTTTTTTCGCGAGTCTTAGCTTGCTTTATGACTTCGTTTCGCGGCGTTTCTTCACAATTAGACCTTCAGCTGATGTGTCCACTAAGGGAGGCGGATTCTGCGGCGGTTCGGGCCCGGATTGATTCGTGATCCACTGTCAATCCCTCCCGGATAATGGGGTAAAGAGGAATTTTCAGCTTGGGATCCTCTTCATCACATTCCAGCTGTCCATTGTTTCCACCGGACCGGAGATGCCGGGGTTTTGCTCTTTGTGAAATTAATGCGAAGTCGTGTTGAGCCCGTGATGGAACCACCTCGCCATAAATCTAAACCAAAGGATTGTCGGCGTTCCGATAAATATTATCCATATGCAGATCCGTAAAAATGTCAATTAAGGACTTAGCTGGAAGAAGGCGTGATAATCCAAACAGTGTTTCGAGATATCGACCATCAACGTTTTTCTAATGCTGCACTGTATTCCTTGACATCATCTACATTTAATTTGACTTGAAAGACTATTCATGAAGAGAGAAAAGAAGGTTGTATATGAATAAGCTTCATAGTTTCGTCTAAATTGGAGAAATTCAAAAACATGTTTTAACCCCTTTTTCCAGAGAACGCAATTTTCTTACCTCCTTCTTCCACAGAATATCTTATCATACATTTTTGTAACTAATCTAGCACCTATAGGTGATACTGATTCACTATTTTTGCTATAAATAATATTCATATTCTTGAACGTAAGACGTAAAAAAACTGGTCATTTAAACTCTCAAAACTTCATATATTGAAAAACTTTAAAAACTATAAACTCTTGAAAAAAAAAAAAACTCAAACGTCTCAAAACAACAATATTTCACCTTCCAAAACCGTGACAAGACAAAAACGCTGAAAACTCTTTCACTGGGGTTTATTATTCAATTGGTTTGCGTTCATGATTTGAATTTCTACTAAGCTTTGGAGTGTGCGTGTTTCACAGGTGATAGAGCGATTATTGAATTTCAGGAGATACATAGAGATCGTAAATCTGTTCTCAACCAAAACACCTATTTGGATTCATCAGTTGATCATATTCGTGTGCCCCCTGAAATTCAATAACCGCTCTATCACCTGTGAAACACGCACACTCCAAAGCTTAATAGAAATTCAAATCATGAACGCAAGCCAATTGAATAATAAACCCCAGTGAAAGGATTTGCAGCGTTTTTAACGAAAGTTACTATGAATTGCACACTTTCACTATTCGTAAGTTGAAGAGGTCAGCTGGGATCAACGTACCCAACCCCTAAGCGTGATGTATTTGAGTCCAAGATAAGAGACCATTACAATTTATATTATCGCCTACTTTTGCCTACCCTTGAAATACTGGATTTTTTTCTTCCAGAAATTTTTCCAGAACAGCTACCAATAGGGATATATTCCAAAGACTTTTGATCTCGACGGATCCACTCATCGCTAGTATGAGATCCTTTTCCCCCCATAAAAAAAAATGAGATAAAATTTGCCAGGAGATTTGAAGGCGCTCCTCTCCAATTCCAAGGGATTTGACAAATTCAGATGACAGTGATGACGACGACTTCGGCCTCGGAAATTTAGGGGTGGCGTAGGAGAAGTTCCTACCTACCTAATCAATTGTGATTTTATTGTGATTACCTATAGATGAGAAGTTATAATTTATGTTCCTGTTATTAATCATATTAATTATAATGACATGAATACATTATGTTCCTTGTCGAAATTATTTATGATGAATTTCACCCCCTAATATCTGCTCTATGGCTTGGCCTACCTCAAAACAGTTTACACCACTGTATTCAGCGTGAAAAAACCTTTAGAATGTCACAACGATTTGGAGGAAATTTGTTGAAATAGGAGCGGGAGAGGTTTTGGTCAGCTAGATTTTGATCTGGAAACAGCCGTGAATGGTAATAAAGTAATGTTAAATGCAACCCCGAGAACTGAATTATGTTCTCCTCTCAACCGTCATTCAACCCATTTTTTCCAAAGTTAGAAGGTTAAATGTATTTATAACAATAAAAATCATGAAAACAGTCAATAAACTATAGTTAAAATGAACGACGACTTAGAAATAGGTAAACTACAGTCTTGAATGTAGAACTTTTTTGAACCCACATTAATATTTAGCTTTTCATTCTTTACAAAATAATAAAACAGCCTTGCATACATCACATAGTCTGTGGTCAGGTCGTCCCATGGAACACATGTAGTGACTGCTGTGATTGCAGTGCTCGCAATTCCACTTTGGCGAATTATTATTTGATTTTTGATTTCGGACCACTGTGCGGCGGTTGTATCGCCATTACCTGCTCATTAATCATTTTGGGCGCAAAAAGTGCACATTACTGGAAAATTTATGGTATATAATATCATCTTTCAACGTATTATATTGAAAGTTACAAATGATTCGCTCCTGAGGTCATGCTGCGCGTAGGTTTTCAGTGCAACATCAGAGGATATTTGAGGGTACACACCGAGAGAAAGGGCCGTATCTAATAAATCCAAATCGTTCACGCTTTATTCGTGCCCTTTCATTGCGCCGGACAGAGACACATTGCGACCAACACCCCAATAATACCGACCGATTATTCACAGACGTTATTCAAATGACGTCTTACTAAGTTTATGATGATGTGTCGCTAAAAAGGGTCGTTTCTATTCTCCTATTCATCTTTCTTTTTTCGTTTTGAATACCTTCCGATCCAGTTGGGGGTCATTGCTCCGATCGTCCGCTGTCCGTTTGGAAAAGGGCGGACGGGGGTGAGTTGCGGGATGAAAGTCTTTTCGTGTTGCCGGAGCACATGTCCCGTGACGAGCACGCGACTTCCCCTTCGGGCCTGAGCTCAGGAGCGAGCGAGGAACAGTGAAGAATCGCTGGCACTACAGATGTTCGACTAGTCAACATCTCCCTCGGCTTCAAAGAACAATCATATTGTATTTGACTATGGTCATCTGACATTGGAATCAGATCGCATGCAAGCATCTAATTACGTGCACAAAATCTGCTAGACAATTAAAATTGTTCCAGTAGAACCGCTCATACAACCACCAAATAGTAATTTTAATCCAGTTTCGAAGAGTTTTAATCCTCAACAGAAAACAAGAGCGATTGAAAATAACTAAGATATGTATATTCGGTGCTTTAATATAAACTTCCAATAGAAGTAGGTTGGTACAAGGCATTGGCGCCGTAAACGCTGTTGTCTGAACTAGGGATTTCTGGCGTCCCTCTCTTGGCTTCAAAGAACAATCATATTGTTTCTGTATTTGACTATGGTAATCCGACATTGGAATCAGATCGCAAATTGTACCAGTAAAACCACTCATAGAATCACCAAATACTAATTTTAATCCAGTTTGAAAGAGTTTCAATCCTCAACAGAAAACAAGAGCGATTGAAAATAACTAGGATATGGATATTCGGTGCTTGAATATAAACTTCTAATGGCTGACTGACGTTTACGCCAGATAATTGACGAACCAATTAAATATTGTGAGGACATATGCGCCAATCTCGGATTTTACATGGACGTTTGCGCTAGACGTCTTTCGTTGTGAATATTGGACGTTTGCGCATAGGAATGTATAATATACATTATGTACATATTATGTATTATTGATGAAACACAATGTTTACACACTACTTATAAAAATTATTAGTAGTAGGTTGGTAAAGGGCATTGGCACCGTAAACGCTATTTTCTGGACTATGGATTTCTGGCATCCAGAATTAGGTAAGCTGAATTGGATTCCATCATAAATAACCAATTTTTTTAATTCTTCGCACCTTTACCATCTGATAACTAGCATTGCTTTAGAGCGTTTGTCTTGGAGATTGACAGCTATTCCAAAGTAAACAGTAACTTACGCTAAGGACTATTCCTAGGGTAGCTCAAGGATTTTGGAAATCCGTAGACAGTGTTGTTACTGCGGGTCAACACAATAAATTCAAATTCAACTCAAATCTATCAACATCAACTCTGTTGCAGATTCCTAGATAAACCACAGATAAGGAAGGTGGCTGGTACACCTAGGTAGGTGTACCGTAGCATGTATAGATATTAGCTTTTCGCACAATTTACATTATTTTAGTCAAGGTTTGGGTTAGGTTCACTTATGTTTTTCTCTACTCTCAGAAAATGCAGACTCGCACAAGTAAGTTGACCCAAACATTGCCGTCAGTTGAAGGGCGATTAGTTTCAGATTCGGATATTCATCTTCAGATATAAAACACAAGAAATTTGTATCAGATGCTGTAACTTTGAGATGTATATCTGATATAATCTGCACCAACTCATTTTCAACAGAACATGAGTTCATATTAAACTAACTTGCTACTTCAGTAGCTAATTCCTCAATGTTTTTACATGAAAAAGGATAACTCATAAATGATGCTATATCTACCAATTTACTGCAATCATAAGAACGCATTTCGAATTGTCCCAAAATATGCGATAATTCAGCCTCATACGTATCATAATTCAACTGAGGAATCCTAGCTTTCAAAGACGGAAAATGTTTATACAAGTATTTGATTTTTTTTTTTTTTTTTTTTTTTTTTTCAAGAGCGATTACAATGAAAAAATATTCTATTTGAAAATTTTAAATTTCGTAGGACGGAGCATGCATATCAGAATGCTTCAACCCGTGTATCGGCTATAAATCCTTTTAGGAGTTCACTCCAGTATTCACATCACTAGGTTACTGCGATCAAAACAAAACAATAAAAACGCTCTTGTTTTTGTTTTGATCGCAGTAACCTAGTGATGTACTGATGTGGATGCAATGTTGGCAGCATACATCGAAAACGGTTTGAGCTACGGACCTGGAGAGGAGCTCATTCGATTCCTCATGGAAAGTTCTTCAAAAAAAAGTCCAAATTTAGGCCGCCTTGACTTTTTTTTTGAGGGTTTTATGGATTTTACAAAACTTTGACAACCCTTTAAGGGCACTTCAAATTAAGTGAGAGAGCTGGCTAAAGAATTGGGGCGTTGTTGGACCAACATGGATTTTTCCTGAAAATTTCAGATTTTTTGCTTCAGTCGTTTGGGAGAAATCGTGCGAACGGCGGACGGACGGAAAAATTTTTATTGCAGATTTGGATTCTACAGCCTTTGAAACGTAAACCATGAAAATTTCAGGGGGGGGGGGGGGGGGGGTTGAAATTTTTTTTTCAAGAGCGATTACAATGGTTTATTATTGAATAATAAGTCAAAACCGTAGAGGTGTCCAATGGTATTTCGGATTCCTGGATTCGTTCCCCGTTATTTGACACGCTTCAACATAAACATTGGAGTTCGCATGTTCAATAAACGATGGCAATAAGAGACGGTGCGGGACATTCAATCCCATTGTTGAGGATTTTACGACTGGTCACGCGACATGGTGTGCGAGGATGACGTTTTCTCGACATATTGGCGGAAATGGTCTTCCAACCCCCTCCCTTCCATCTTTTCACAAGTCTTTTCCTCTTGTATGGCGGTACCGGAGGAAATCCAATAAATCCGCCCGGACCCTCCGGTCCGCCGAAGTCCTTTTGCCCTTCTCCGTGAAAGTTATTTGCTCCTGCGAAAGTTATACGCCGATTGTGAAGGGCTGGGATGACAGGGGAGGGAGTTTTCGTCTTGTTTGACACATAGGTCATCTGGGAAGGGCGCTTGACCGCTCTGAGTCACACGCAGGCCCAGCGGGCCGTCCCGGAGACTGACCGGTGGTTATATCCCATCAAGTCAAAACGAGATTTATGTCCGCAGTGGCGAAAGTGAGTCATTTCATCGGTTTAAACACCGGGAATCGTTAGCCGTTACCCTCACCACTCCTGCCTTTCCGGTTCCTGGGCTAATGATCTTCGGGAAATTTCCCCTTCGGCTGATCCTAAGTGCAGTTAGAAATAAACTAGTTTCAGTGGCACACCGTCCAGATGTGCGGATTTACGTGGATTTTTCCAAAATCCTTATGATTGTTATAACAATGTGCCGTTTCTACACTGGAGACCAAAAAAACCGGCGCACTTCAAGATGTGTGTTGTTCTATCTGGCAGAGAAATAAAGTTGGTCTATCGCCCTTGGAATCCCTGATCCCGGCCTTCTGGTGTAGCTACCAGTTTCACGGTAACTCTGAACTGCCCAAGAGGTTCGACGTAGTTTCAGGCAGCCCAAGGGCCCTGGACGTATAACGTTGGTTTCGGACGTCCTCTATCAATGTAACAAGTCTTGCGACCACACACGCGTTTCAAATCATTTAAACGGCAGGTAAACTTTGAAAAAACTTAATTCAGAAGGAAAAAGATCGAAAAAAATGTTATAAAAAGGCACGATGACAAAAACGGCCTGTGTTGATTGCACTGAAGGCAGACTGTTGAAAATACATCTTTCGTCCTTTAGGTTTCTATTGAGAATTCAAGAGAGCATTACAGGAAAAAACTGAATAGTTAAGGAAAAACCGAGATGGACCATGGCAGATAATCTCTGTTAATCTTGTTATTGACCTAACTATTTACTCAAACCCAACTGTTCAATGTGGAAACAATTCAACTTCGCCGGTTTTTTGGTCTCCAGTGTATAACACTACGAAGTTGTTCTTTGAACACGGGAGATAAGCTGAGAAGTAGAACAACGTTGCCTTGATCTAAGACCAAAAGGGTTGAACCAGGGATGGCCATCGATAGTCGATAGAATCGAAATATCGAAATTTTCCTCCGATATATCGATATTTCTCTATCGATGATGCAAGGGCCGGTAGTATCGGACATCGATTGTTAATGACCGATATTTTTTTGTTACCGATATATAGGCTTCATCTGATATCACATATTATGTTGACTCATAAAATAACATCAATCGTAAGTTCCATTTTTTTCACACTACATGAGTTTGAAAAATATTATGCTCACAAAAATGAGTTCGTCTGGCTGGAATATCGACATCTATCCATGGATAATATCCACAGGGTATTAAGTAGTGGTTTTGGCTGTAGCGAAGAGTCTTGGCCCAAGACGATAAAAATAGAAGAAGAAGAGTAGTGGTTTGGAGGTTCCATAGAAAAATTGGATGATTGCGGTTGTTGACAATCACTTGTTGGGGATTTTCAGCAAGGGTTGTGTTGCTCTTTTTGAGATTGTACCTTGTTCACGGTTGATTCTTTTTCTCTTCCTTTTTGTTTATTCTCAATTGTTTGAACCATAGGTATTTACATTCATTCAAGGAAGAACATAAGAACTACAACCCCTCTTAGAGAACTGAGGTAGCTTATCAAGCAATACAATTTGTAAAAACCTATTGGTAAAACAAAATTAAAAAAAGAATATATTAAACTGAACATGGTTTCAATTTAAACATATTTTATCTTAAATCAGAAAAGGCGTATTTTTCTAATTTATTGATTAGAATTAATTAACTTTTCTTTTTAAGTCAAATTTGAACTTCTGCAAACGCAATTGTGGTATCTGGTATACTCTGAATTTTATTCAACTTTTAACCAATATTTTTCTGAAACCATCGATATTTTTTAGTCGATACTATCAAACATCGATATATCGATATTTTATGTTTCGATGGCCATCCCTAGGTTGAACCCCAAAAAGGTCGTATTGGTGATTCAGCAGAATTATTCAAGAGTCCAAAATGTACACAAATCATTTGCTTACATAAGTTCCAGTTCTATTATTCTAGATTGTATTTTGAAATCAGGGTAGATGTTTACCAGTACCCATAACACTGTAGTCCTAGTGATTTTTCAATGTTATTCTTAATGTGATTTAGGTAACACCATATATTTTAGCGATGTGCTGTTAATGTAATTACCCTACAAAGTTGTTCTTTGAAGAAGGGAGAGATTACTGTAACAATGTTTTTCGCCCGTGAGCTAAGAACTGAAAGGGTTGAGCTCCCATCGTTGCTGATTCAGCAGTTTTATTCAATAGTTCACAATCCACAGAAATCAGTTGCTTGCATCAGTTCCAGTTCTGCTATTGGGTTTACGACTATTACTGAAAACAATAATATTGGTTTCTGAAACTAAGGGAGGTGTTGAGTATCTATAACATCCGTGGTCCCAGTAATTTTTCAATGTTTATAGTCGAAGGGCTTCAAGCCGCCCGAAGGGAACTCGCCTTTTTCATTTTTAAACTTTGATCTAGTAATATACAGGCCACAGCAATTAGGGCAGCAATTAATATGTATATGTATACATGAACTGGCACGTTGAATCTCCTTTACATTCTGTCCAGTTGATAATTTGATATGCACATAAGTTTCAGTTCTGCTCTTAGATTAACAACTGTTACAGGAACAATATTATTGTTCTTTAAAGCCATGGGCGATGATTATTCTAACATCTACAACCCTATCGATTCCTTAATGTTTCTCGCTCGTACCTTAACTAAGACCCGAAAGGTGTCGAGCTAATAAGAGGAAGCTGATCCGCATAGAGAATTTTGGAGTTCGCATGGTCCAAAAAAGTTTTTTTCTTAAAGAAAAACCCCGTTTCCCTTCAAGATAAAGAGCTGATAACAGCTGGCGGGAGTGTATATATATAATTATTTTTTGGTGATCAAGTTTTACAGTTTTGGTGGACGAAACAGGTGGCTTTCGTTGACAATTTTAACATTTTGCGCCGGCGACGCTTCAAGAATCCGTCTGAGAGTTATGAGCTGCGTAATGCGGTAGCCGTCCTCCGCCGATGGATCATATCCACATGTCTCTAATGACAGGCGCTGACAAGAGATGACGACGATGATTTCGAGGAAAAAGTGTTGAATGCCAGCTCAGTCCCGGGGGGTCGGAGGAGATCGAGGCGGAGATAGCGGGCGACTTCACAGGGGAAACGGAACGCGTTCCACGCACTCCCGACTTTCTGGGAGAACGACGGCCGCGGCCGCCTCTCTTGTCAGCCCCGAAACAGCTGTTGCGTCTGAGACCTCCGAACTGACACACTGCCTTAGTTCTGTCTCTCAGCTGTCAAAAGCGCCCATACCTACTGCTGTTGTAGCGAATGAGAACTAAACATTGGATAATTTACATATTTGGAACTTATTTTGCCGTCAAAATTACCACCAATTTATTTTACTACTATCAAAATCCTAAATCATCAGGTGTAAGAAGAAAACGTTTCTTTTATTCTATCATAAGAATAATGATAGTAGTTCACTACTTGAAAGAGAGCTGTTTATCAGATTTGAATAAATAATAAATACGAGGAATAGGAAAAAATATCAGCAAGAAAGAGTCACAGCCGTGGACCGTCACGTTTACGTTTGCAGATGCGCATACTGAAAAATCGCTCTTAGTTTAGTATTTTCAATAAGGTACATTTGTAAGCGACTAGGAAAAGCAAAAAGTTCAACCCCCTCAAAAGTTGTCGGTATAAGTTTCAAGTTAGGAAGATTTCAAAAACCGAATTAAAAAAACGTTGCAAATAATTACACAAAGGTTTATCATTAGACTTCATTATATAGACTCTCTACGTATATCACACTTCTAAGCTTATTAGACGTTCTGTGGTACATAATCTTAACTCCATACCTCGCACCTCCATACCTTATAGTTGCATTAAGTTCAAAATACTTGAGCGGCCGCCAGCCATGCAGTCTATCTCAGACATCCGATTGAACGGTAGATGTACTAAAGATGGTAGGGCCACTTCGTTATTAACATAACTCCCCAAACTAGTCCCATAGTACAGATATATTAATACTTACAATAGTGCAATGTACTTTACATCGACAAGGATGTTGACATACTAAACTAGTATCCCCGTATGAGCTGCAATAGCTCGTGCAGGGAATCGAGTTGCTATGAGCTCATTCTGTTAATAAAATTATCTCGATGCTATATTTTTAAGCCAAAGAACCATTTATAGTATATAATATATCATAAAACACACTACTCTATACTTTGTTAAGGTAGATACTTTTTAAAGTAATAATTTTGGTTTTTTTTCTGAACAACAGTTTTATCCTTTCTTCAAGACTTAACTTATCAAAACAGATTATACCCTTATTTATATAATTCAATGGAGCTAATTTAATTCGATAGAGAGGTAAATTCATTACGCGCGATTCCTGCGATTTCGCGTAGATTGGATGATCAGGCGGTGGCAAAGTATTTTCACGCAGCATTTGTGAAATGCAACTGACGTCCATCTTACAAGGGAAAGGTTAAATTTTCATTCTTCTTGAAATGGGCAGAGAAGACGCGTGGTATCTAGAATGTGTCGTTATCAGGATAATAAATTTCCGAGTAATAATTATGGCCTTGTAAGCCGTGGCGTATCCACCACACCAGGTCGGACGGCAATATTGTAACATAGATGGGACTAAAGCATCATAAACCATACGCAGGCCGTTCTTGTCAACAATAACTCTTTGGCTAAGTTAGTTTGGCAAAGATGTAAATCAACTTCCTCAATTTAATGTTACAGATTGGATTTTTATTTAATATTTAGATATGGTTTTCGATCATAAAGGTATAATATTGAGAAACGAATGATCACCAGCTTCTTTCAATCTCGTACCATAAATTTCGTCAAAATTGGGTGTTAACATTCGAGTGGCTTGGCAACGCTGGCCCCGGCAGACCCAGACCGTCACAGCCGTCATGACGAATCGATCCCGCACGCCGCGTTGGATTCGCATCAACCTCATCCTAATTTGTATAATCTAACGTTATTTCTATGGTTCGCTTTTTTCTTCATCACAACCCGGACTATATGCCGCCGGCCCGGCCGCCCGTGACCGGCCTCCCGGGGGTCGATAAATCCAGCAAATTCGATTTACAAAAAAGTCTTTAAACCGCTTTGGATTAGCCGAGCTCGGGCGATTTCGAGACCTTTTGTTCTCAAATCTTTCTTCATGGTGTAAACGCCCAAATCAAACCTCTCGCAGGGAAATGAGTTTCTTCTGGCACCTGTTGATTTCACGTTGTCGAAAATAAGATAAAATAATGGGATGAGAACACCGCCAATGTTCCGTTGGGGAAACTCACAAATTAAACAATGGAATTGCTGGCGAACAGAAACGTGACACCTTCAGCTGGTTTTCTCTGGTTCAATATTTCCAATAATGAATCAAATTATAATTATCGATCAAACTATTAGAATAAATTTAACGAACTTTGGGTCACAAATCGAAAATGGTAGTTAAGATCATGCAGGAGGCGTCAATTCGTAGTCACAAACTGAGTAAATGCTCTAGCGAGTGCATGAAAAATAGAAGTAGGTCCTGAGCAACCTCACGTAATTACGTAAAATTTCTTTACTTTCTCAAGTTGGGAAAAATCTTCATTTGAGTCATGACTATGAATTCAACCAATGAATGTGAATTGAACTCATGTCCCAAAATATACTTCATACCTATAGTAGGCATAGAAGGGTGATTCCTAAACTAGGGGCAATTTCGAGTCTAACCCCTGTGAAATTTCACTCGTCGGGCTTACGTCTTGATGTTTTCCCTAATTACATTTTTCCGTCCGTCCGCCGTACGCCATACGCACGATATCTCCGAAACGGCTGGAGCAAAAAATCTGAAATTTTCAGGAAAAATCCATCTTGGTCCGACGACGCCTCAATTCTTGAGCCAGCTCTCTCACTCAATTTAAAGTGCTCTTTAAGGGCTTGTCAAAGTTTTGTAAAATCCCTAAAACCTCAAAACAAGTCCAAGCGGCATGAATGTAAACTTTATTTTAAGAACATACCGTCAGGAATCGAATGAGCCCCTCCCCAGGTCTGTAGGTCAAACCATTCCCGATGTATGGCCCGATTTAGGTGCCAACATTCGCGTTATTTTGGTTTATTATGTTTTTGTTTTGATATCAGTAACCTAGTGATGTAGTAAGTTGGATAATGGAGTGAACTCCTAAAAGGCTTTGTAGCCGATACACGGGTTGAAGCATTCTGATAACCATAAAAAACGCTGCAAATTCTTTCACTGGGATTTATTATTCAATTGGCTTTCGTTCATGATTTGAATTCATACTAAGCTTTGGAGTGTCCCTGTGTCACAGGTGATAGAGCGATTATTGAATTTCAGGAGACATGCATAGAGCACTTAAATCGGTTCTCAACCAAAATACCTATTTGGATTGATCAGTTGTTCATATTTGTGTGCCTCCTGAAATTCAATAATCGCTCTATCACCTGTGAAACACGCACACGCTCAAAGCTTTTCAGTAGGGTTTAATTCAAATTCATTTGAACGCATTCCATGATTTGAATAATAAACCCCAGTAAAGAATGGAGTGCGTTTTTTAGCGTTATTGGTTATCGTGATTTCATTTTTACTTCGAGGAGGATTTATGTGATTTGGGAAACTACAAAGGCTGATCGATGAGGGACTGCCTACAAGTAGTATAATGTACTGCTAAATATTACGTAAGTGTTCATATTTTGGTTCTTGTTAAAAAACTTTTTCACATTAATTAAATGACATAAAAACGATTCTTCCAAATAAAATGCCATTTTTTCCTTTTACCTACCAAACCAAGAAAAAAATATGACTGCACCGAAATGAAAAATTTATTGACAGCGAAGACTGTCGTGTGCCCTAATTCACATTGTCATGGACGCGAATTTCAAATTGAAATTTTGGACTTACAAAAGGGATTCATGAGCCGCTATTGCGCTTTTTGACTTAGGGGGCATGACTAAAATCCATATTAAAAAATTCCAGAAATGTTGACAACTTTTTTTATAAAAAACTTTTTTTGATCGAAATCGCCAATAGTTTAGGGATCACCCAGATGTCGAAAGCTTGTCTAGTACAGAAATAGTAAATCTAATTATAATGATTAGTAGCGTGCTTCAGGTGGTAGAATTTATGAATAGATTGTGAAAACAATATTAAATAGATTGGGAAGAACTCAAACTAGGCACCCCAACCAGTTCAAGAAGGCACCTACTAACTGTAGCATTAATGAGTCTCTACTCAGACCCGTAATGAATTTTACTTTTGACCGAGAACCACAAATGCAGTAAATGAATGGACTCAAAAATGGCGTCTTAAATTGAATGAAGCAAAGTCCACTCACGTGAATGTAAAATTAGTAGGTAAACTACAAAAGGATACCCCATGTACCATTGTTCTTAAACCAGTGCATTATCCCACATGCCAACTCTGCCAAATATCTGGGTATGACCCTGGACGCAAAGTTGAAATGGAAGGAACACGTAAAGAAAAAAAAGCAAGAGCGACAAATCAAATTTCGCAAACTTTATTGGATTATGAAAGGCGATACTCACAACTCAACGTTTAAAACAAAATTCTTCTTTATAAGACTTTGCTAATGCCTATTTGGACTTATGGCATCCAACTATGGGGCTGCACAGCAAAATCTAACATGCAAATGATTCAAACATTAAAAAATAAATCACTGAGGTGTGCAGCAAACGCGCCCTGGTACATCAGAAATGACGACCTCTATAAAGATCTCAGAGTGGAAACCGTAAGAGATACTGCGAAAAAATTAGCTCGAAGATATGAACAGCGGCTTCACGCTCATACTAATTTGGAAGCCATTCACCTTCTTGGCAACTCCAGTACTATTCGGCGCCTGAAGAGGACCAAACCCTTGGACTTGGGATGCTGATACCGATGTGATAGTGTAGTGTGGGGCTAGTTAGTGAACTCTCACCATAAAATTGCGTAATTATGTTATAGCTAAATAACTTGATAGTTACTTACTGTATGTATGTATGATGTAACTAGTTGTTATATTCAATATATAATATATAATAAATATATAAATATAGGCTTAAAAAAAAATTTTTTTTTTGACCGAAAACCATCTCCCCTCGGCGCAGTCTTTCATCTTTACCGGACGCGTCATTTCAGAAACCGCTCAAAAATTAATACGCTCTCTCGATAGGTCGGGGAAAACACTCAGAAAGCCAACAAACTAGTCAACTCACCCCTCCGAAAATTAACTAAATTCAATTTACCGCAACCATCCCGTTTTCCGTCCCCTATTCCAAATTGAAAGATGCAGGGAAAAAATTGTATAAAAGAAGAGAGCTCTGGTGACGGTCTAAAGAAAGGTTTCTCCGGAAAAGTTGTAAATGTTTTCGGTAAAGTGGGATAGCTCTATCAATAATTCAGAAAACGACTGTGAAAGAGAATGGTAAGAGAGTGGGGAGGGGTAAGGTCACTATATATATATAAAGTCTTGTAAAGGGTCTTCTTCTATAAGGAAGAAGTGGACGGACGGAAATCTCAGTCGGGGAGAAGCGACTCGGTCCCTAGGGGTCACCACAATGGATTTACCCGTCTCCAGGGACAGCCCGTCAATTTTTCATGGGAGCGACGGGGGTAGGGGAGCTCTTTTGAAGGGAAAAAAGGACCAGGGGTCAGGGGTTTTAATAGGTTTCCAATTTACCGGATCCTATGCGAGCGGGAATCGGCGATATTGGGGACCCCCTTTTTCAAGTGAGTCAGATGATTTACTTTTCTCGATCGCCCACATTTCATAAAGACGGGGTATCGCCGGCATTCCGTATTCTTTGTCATCTCCTCGACCTGACTGGACGTTCGATATGTATTGATCAGCGTACAGAATCCACCACAAGTTGGTTCGGATCATTGCGAAGATTCAATCTTTATATCTGACCACATTCAACATTCGAGGTCCAATAGGCTAAGAGGTCGTGAGAAACGTATTCTTGCAAAAGCACAAATCTTCGTCCTTGTGGCGATTCCCTCTATAAACGTTTTCTATGATGAATTTTAGTTGAATATATCAGCGGTCTACAACCTTTTGCAAGGTGAGGCAAATTGAAATTTTCCCTGGAGTACGCATGCTAAACATTAAATAAGAGAAAAAAGAGAGATTTACAGGCAAAGAGGAATAAATGAAATTGAGAACGCTTAACAGGTAATATTGCAATATAAAAGGTGAGCACTTCAATATGAGGTTTGGCATTGTTTGGGCTCTGGCTCAAATTTAGTCGTTCCTATCAACATGCTCGGCCATCACTTAAGTTGGCCCTATATTCAGATTTCTTGAACTTCATCCTCGAAAAGGTTTTTCCGCACACACAGAACAAAAGAGCGAGGGCATTGCGAATGCTAATAGTCCAGTCATCTGGTGCCAAAATCTAGCTAAATCTAGCAAAATCTAGCTTACAAAAATTCCAACTTTCCGCAAATTTTCTGGGTTGTTTCTACCCCCCCAGGAGTGCTACACCTCATTTCGCGGACAAATTAACGTTGTGCTAACTTCAGGGGGGGGGGGAGAAAAACCGCGTTTTTTTCGGACTTTTTTCAGTTTTTCCGCTATGACTCGAAAACTACCCATCCTAGCGAGAAGACCACTATTATAAAATGAGGTAGACAAAATTTTCTACAAAATGACAAAATGACCTACTCACACCCGATTTTCGACCAAGCGATCATCGAGATATAGGAGCTCAAAGATTGGCAAATTTTCCCAAAATCGCAAAAATTCGCAGAAATCACTCTTTTCCGCCAAGTTTATTGTTATTAAATTTGTTGTATTTGTTTATTGTTATTCAGTTTGTTGTTTTTGTTGTTTAATTCGTTAGAACTAGAGTTTAATTCGTTAAAACTCGAGTTTAATTCGTTAAAACTCGAGTTTAATTCGTTAAAACTCGAGTTTAATTCGTTAAAACTGAAAATCCAAATACTCCAAATGCTAAATCCAATCAATGTTAGCTGTTATTTGTTGTTTTGAAACCAGAATTTTCCCATTTTCAAATAAGGGCCTCAACATTAAAATGACCCATAGAAGTTCTTAAAGTCCACCTGTTGAAGAATCATTGTGATTTTTTCCTTTTGAGTTGAAAAAAATGTTAATCCTTTGAAACAACAATAATTGTGTAATACCACACCAATAAAAATATAAAACAGAAATTGCTTTTATTACGAGTTCTAAATAATGTAGGGAACGAGTTTCGATGCTTGTGACCTTCTTGGCCGGCAAACAAATTTTCTCTTTTCGCGATCGGAATTGTTTCATCCGATAAAACCTCTTTGATGAAGATCTGATGTTTCACCACAATATGTTTTAAACTTGAAGGACATTTTGGTTGCCCGTGCATAGTTGAACAACGGCTTATTCACCATCTGAAGCAATTGCTTCCCTTGTACCTGACTTGACAGCGTAGTTCACCATTTGCTCTGATTCTCTTCCACCCTGTACACCTACAGCTCACTGTCTTATCCTCTTATTGTTCCGCGAACTCGAATTTATTCCTCAACCGGGAAAGTCCGACTGCCGCTCAAGCCCGCGGAATGCGTGGAAGGGGTCCTTCCCTCCGCCCCAAACCCCCGTAGATCTGTCAAACTGCCTTTAAAACCTCAAGAATCCCCAGCGAGGCTTCCCCCCTCTTTCTCAGGCCGACAGGCCTGACCGGAGCCTTTGGGCTCCATTGGAAAATCAATCCTAGATCAATCCCCTTCTCAGCGCGGGCTTCAAGCTTCCTTTAATTGCACTTGGAGCAAAAGGGTCGTAAACATGAGAGGGACAATGGGCAAGGAGGGATTCCACGGCGTTCCCGATAAATCAACGGATATCCCACTAGGCTTCGTCAGCCCTCCCTTCACCCTCTCGGTTCGTCGCTTTCTCCATCTTCTTCAACTTGTTCCATGGTTCCAAGGTATGCTTTAGGGATAGCGCCTAGAACGAAAAGGGCTCTTCCACAAAATAGAACACCAAATTTGGTATACTGTTACAAGTTGAAGGAGTGTCGAGAGTCTACAATTCTGTTCCTGAAATTCAAAATCTAAATACACCCACTGCTCTACTACCCAAAGATGCACCTACGCTTTTTGTAAAGATTCTCTACTAAATCTTAAGGAGTTGCTATAAAAAAAAAAAAAAAAAAAAAAAATTAAAACAGACCATTGCGTTTTTTCGAGACGTGAAGTTTGATTTTTGTAAAGATTCTCTACTGAAACTTAAGGAGTTGCTATACTTGCATGCCTAACTATCAGTTATTGACTGTTTTGTTATTTGTATCTGTCCTATTTCTGTGAATTTTTTATTACTCGTTTGTTACTATCCAATAATTTCAATCAATTCCTATTGAATGATAACATTCTTCTATAGTTTTCTTGCACATATTCTGTTACAATGACAGTTGAGAATGAATGCTAAGTAATTGACACAAGCCGTCTTGCATTATCTCAATACGGATCATGGAAATGTCTGAACAAGTTGATTTGGTTGAATTCACAACTTAAGAGTGGATAGTAATTATCATGAATAAAAGAGAAGGGTGAGTGGTTTATAGCTATCATTACATGATAAATCAAGAAATGACCACATTAATTAAATCAAAACAGCAAAAATGATTTGAGGAATTAAATGTTTTAAATATTTCAATCTTGTTCAATAGCGGTTGAGTTTTGAAGGTGGAAACGCGCATGTTGATATTGACATGCGCTTAGTAAACAGTTCTTCCCTTGGTACTCTCGAAATTTGAGAGAGATCGCAGAATAGTAACTTGGTAGAGTCAAGTTAAATTGATTTTTGTGGACTAATTGATCATTACTATTGATTTGCAATATGTGAAACTCGCAAATTCTCTAGAAGTTCTTAAAGATAGGATAAAGTCTGTTAAAATTAAGCTCGTTTTGAGAATTTCACACATTTCCATGATCGGTAGCTCACTGTAATCAAATTGAACTGAACTGGATAAAAAATGAGTAATCCTTAGAAGAACCACTTTCCGCGACTCCCCTCCAAATTTGAAAAAGATCGGATAACTAGAGCACGAGAAAATGATGTTTGACCTGAGTATTGATTTATGCAATTCAACTCTGCAGCTCAACCCATACATTCTCTGAAAATGCAATCAAGATCAAATGAGAATCGTAGGAATCGTGCCAAGACTTGCTGCCTCGGAACAGACAGACAGTCAGGAATCGAAAGTTGTTCAGGATGATTTACAACGCAACGAGAGTGGGAATTCAATTCTTGGAGGCAAAATGGTCATTATCCGAAAGTGATTATTTATTAGGAGTGGTTCAGTTCTTCTTAAAATGCAAGTGGTCTTTCTTTCTAGCACGTCTTATTTTGTTTGAACTAGGACGAATCGTGCCTTCACCCTCATTCATCCTGGGAGTTCTATTTTCCCACCAAGACGTTCGTTGAATGCTTCAGGGAAACGACAAATTCCAGAACTTTTTCATAAGGCTCTAGGGGTTTGAATGTTCCTTTGTGATTCTTCTCAGTACGGTAATATTCAGCATGCATTTGGTGCTAGTCGTGCTGTCTTTTTCCAGTCTTGAGGGAGATAAGAGGCAACATGAGCATCACCTAGTATTTCCAAAAAATTGTGGTCTCCAAATCTGTCAGACTCTGTTCACCATAATGTCGCCTAATATGGCCTCTCATATGATGATCACTTCCCCGCCATATGCAACGTTAGCAATTCTAGCTGCAATCTCCCTTTTTGCAGTTTAGGGCTTGTGAGAAAACTAAAGCAGATCCACAGACATCCCTAGTGTGGTATACGATAATACTCCTGGTATCGTATGAGCAGTATGATCAATATTGAGTGAGTCGCATTATTATCCGTACCAACATCTGATATTGCCTGAATGTAGTAGTAGCTCTGCACTGATTCACCACTGCAAGAAGAGAATTCTTGTTAACTGTGCCAGCGGATCTATAACTCCGCAACTTTAGAGTTCCCTGTCGATATGATTCCTCTCGTCTGCTCCGGCCCCCGGAAGAGAATATAAACCCTGCCGTCGAAAAGAGGACGAAGAGGGAAGGGAAGGAGGAATCGGCTAAATATTGAACGAATAACCGAATAGAACGGAAAACATTGCGAAGGGGGTGATGGGCGGGCGTTGGATAGGTAATATATTCTGCTCTGTCGATATAAAATCCGTCTTGTTACGACGTCAGGGCTAAAGTAGAAGAGGAATAAGGGAGATTGTTTTTTCTTCGTTCTATCCCTCAACCCTCAGGTTTCTCTCCGACTGCTTCACACTGGGGTTGGGGTATTTCTTTACAAACGGTTCCAAGCTCCGAATGGAAATTGTTAAGGAAGGAGGGTGTGATGCTCATGCGAGTGTATGTGTGAGACGAATAAGCATTGTTTTTCCCCATCCGATGGCCACTGGCTCTCCGTACGGCTCCCTGGTGGATTCCTCGCACGATGATTCAGTTAGCATTATTTCCTATGCAATTCCCCCCCTTCTCGTCTCAATATCCGCTTCTCCTCCCTTGCTGAACTCCAGAATTTCATCGAGTTGCCGATACTTGCAAACGTTCTCGTCTTCCTTGGTCATCAATAACAAAGCAGGAGGAGAATTCCGTATTCACTTAATAATACGTGGCGTTTGAAGAATCAACCAATCAATAAAGTAACATTGCTATTCGGGTCCCATTTCTCTGAAACATTGATGTACCTACTACCAATATAATTTTAATACAAAACTAGGCGCTCTACCTTACTTGACTCTCTTCCAACAACGGTGGTAAAAATTAATATTTATAAAATGGAACACCCGTTTATTTGCTGATTTCGGTGTTTACTTCCCAATCAATGTCCTCTTCTTAATCAATGTTAAAAAATCAGATATCGCATATTAAGTAGACAATGACAACCATGCTACAACCAGAGACGCAACTGAAATTCATTAAACTTGTGCTTCCATTTGTACAACATAGGGTAAAATCGGAACGAATTTACAGAATATCGTACCTTTTGATAAACTTCTACGAACGAATTTTTGGTCATTCAACCCACCTGTTCCATAAGAAAGGTAATTATTGGGCTTTTTTCATACTTGGGTGCGTACAAATAAGATAATGAGTGTAAAAAACGCAACGCAATGTTGCACAAAGGTTTATTATTTCTATGTTCCAAAATTATCCTACCAGAACTGGACTGTAACACTGGGGACAATGCTTTCTACGTACACTTGGGACAATTGTGTCGAATCGAACTGAAACCTAACAAAAGCTGATATAGGAATACCTATATAGGATACACTGCATAACGGCACGTCGTAGAAATCCGCGAATTGAACAACTGATATTTAACAAGATAAAATAAACACCTATCGACAATTGGATTAAACTACCAACAAATCGAAATCTCAAACTCCTTGATGTGATGTAAGAGGGTACTTTTTTGTTTGGTTAAGTCAAACATTATTTCCCTGAATCGAATGAGAGCTCTGAACGATCATTCGTTCAATGACCATTTGAAAAACTTCATCTTCGGGCAACGAACATCGGTCAGACTGCAGAGACCGTTCAGCCTGAAATAATCGCATGCCTGGCGGGCGCTCAAGTATTTTCATCTTGACTTCTATTGCGGGCGCAATGGCTGGTGAGTCCAAGCAGAGGTAATCCAACAAAAAATAGAAGAGAACGAAAATACGGTTACGTTATCATTGTCATCCCGTTATCAAGAAATTATTGCGGGAAAATACCTTCTTCATGCCGTAGAAATCAAGGTGTGAACTTTGGATCGACGCTTTATGGAAGCGGTGTAAATCGATGTTTGCAGATAACAGTGCAACTATTGATTACATTGGTAAAACCTTCTTGTTTAAAATCAAAGTTCAAATATCTGGTTTAGTGAAACAATGATCTAATGTAACCATGTTTACGGATTGTCGGTGACAACAGTCCTTCAAAATGGGAATCTTTTGGTCAGTTGGGTCATAGCTATTTTTTAGTTTACGGTCCTTGGAAGAGGTCGGCTGCACTCCCTGCCCACAATGAAAAAGATACCTGATGATAATAATGCTATAAGTATAATACGACCGTACTGTTTTCCATATTTTCCCCATGAATTCTCATCGAAGAGCGGAAGAGTTTCAAATTCACGCGCCAAACAGAACCTCAGGATTGGTGAGAGGTTGGTGGAGTCGTGAGTTTGGTGAGGAGGAGTAGGGGTTCGCTGTCCAAGAGCAACAATCGGCCCCTGCGCTTGATTGGCTGAGATTGGACGTGAAACACAGCGTTCACACTGTTTGATTCGATTCGGCCCCAAGGAATGAACCAATAAGAGCGCCCGAAATGAATGATTTCTGATCGCACAAATAGTTGTTTGCACACTCTGAAGAATGCTAGAGTGAGCTAGAATCACCAAAACACACTCTTATCCTATTATCAGTTGATTGTCCCCAACCCTTGTGACTGAACTGTATTAGCTGTAAATACGCGATGAATACAGTAAGTGCTATAAAACGTGAGTTCGCGAAATTGTCGGGGGAGCAAAGAGTGATTATTCACGATGCAGGGGGCCCAATGTCACCATTGACAGGACTGCAACAAACTTCAAAAGCAAGCAGAAATCGTTCCACGATTCGCAAGTTCAACCCTCATTACCACGAGAAAATATATTGGCTCTGCAGACGTGAAGTAAGTAATAAACTGTTCTGCTTCCCATGTGCTACAATAGTAGAAATGAAGCTTGGGATACAGCTGGAATTGGTCTTTCACCTCCATGATGATCCTTTGCTGGGCTGATATGAATTTCAACTGTTGCAAAACACGGTTTCCTGGAGTTCGACAATCATTTCGATTGTTATTGTTTTTTTTAGGTATTTACATACCTACAAGTGAAGTTTTTCAAAAGATAGGATTGAGTCGTTTATTTCACCATTGGATCCCAAGAAAGCGGACACGATTGAGCTTCTTTGCATACTGGTAGTTGAAAATTGAATTTGGCTGAGAAAAGCACATTTTTGTTTGACGTTCCCTTCGTTGGGTAAGTCAAGTCAAACCAATAGAAAATCAACTCCACACATTTTCCTGACTCTCCAAAAAGGAATATCACTTTTGAAATCACACGTCGTTTCAATATTTACACGCAATTATCAAGTTTATTAATATTTCAAATTGATTTGACGTTCGTTTGCTACATTCGTTTACAAAGGAGCTTCGGGTGTGAATCGAATGACGGCCTTCCCAACATTACCATAGGAGTGGGCACCCGCAATATCGGAATCCGGTGGGAGAGGCTGGCGTGTGCAATATCGACATATCAAATACATCCCTGGCCCGGGGAAGAAGGTGAAGAAGGGAAGGAAGACTTGAAAGAACGATACGATCGTTTTCAACGTTCCTTTGAATTTATTGAATGTTCAGAACACGAAGCTAAACAGAGAGCGAATGAACCACATTGATTAAGATCTGGAACTTCAAAGAGGGAGAAAGAGTGAGAGAGAGAACCTAACAAGAAATCAGCTTTTCCCAGTTAATTACCGCAAGTGGCACTGGTTTATGTGATAGTCGCTCCTACCACGGGGTTAGTCTCGAATCCCCAATAATAATTGTTCATTAAAACAATCCTTCTGCCCCGGTGAAAATTTGCATATCCTATCTTGAACATCAATTATACCGTCATTTATCTCTGGCTGAGAATGTTTTAAAGAGACTCGGAGCGCGGGAGATCCCTCCCCTTTCTGGTTATTGTAAGAGAAAGAATGGGTTCTCATTGGAAGCTCAGAAAGAGGCAGCGTTGCCAGAGGGGGAAGGAAATAATCATTAATCATTAATCATGTATGTTGGGGCACCATCTTTGGTTAATCTTTATAATTAACACGCTCCGTAACTTGTTAGATTGAGAGATAAATTTTTTTTTTTTTCGAGTTCACGGTCCGGCGACCCCGTCAGCGCCTTCCAAATGAACTCCCGCAACGGGCCGGCATAACTTCCGACGTTTCGGATGGATGTGAGGAAGTTTTTCCTCTTTTTGTAATAAGTAGGTTGGTAGTCGGTGAATTATCATTAGTAATTGTAATCGAGCAACGCGCCGTGGGTTAGATGTATTCAAAATGGGCGCCGAATGAGTCAGGATCTTATCGCAAAGAGCTACATCAATCATGCAGACCTGCTGCATAAGATACATTGGTGGTACGCGCCGGACAGTGTTTTTTTTTTTTTTTTTTTTTTTTTTTTTTCACTAACAAAGCTGGATGAAAGTGGAAAAAAATCCTGCAAACTATTACACAGAAGTTTATTTTTTCTACGTGAATTCTACGAAAATGACTATTTCATCTATATTAGACGCAGTAACTGAAATATAGTAGTAATAAAAGTGGTTTTAAAGTTTTTTAGCACAATCTTTAGGAGAAAGAACGAAAGTGTCCATATCCTATCTCAAAATCACTAAATTGGGGTATCAGCCCTTTTGTTGCCAACCCGACGATATGTTCACCGGAATCAATCGTTTTTACCTGTCTTTTGCATCATATCGGTTTCGGTTCTTTGTCTATGTGATTTTCACCGGAAATATTTTGCCAAATTGCTTCAAACTACAATAAGTTTTGGATATTTATTTTCAGGGATTGTGGTCACCTCAATAATAGCGTGTGTGCTGGCGCAAAAGTGCATTTCTTGTAACTTCCATTTCTTCCTAACTATTGCTCCAATCTCATTCAAACACTAGTTTGCTAGTTAGTTGTTTATGGGTCATTTCAAAATGTCGGTCACATTTATGTCACTGATCAGTATTGCCGTCAAATCTCAACTAAACACAGTTTTGTGAGTGTTTTAAAATGTTCTCCTATGTGGATGTACTTGTTCATGGAAAATTATGTAAAAGTTGTGCCTACAGGACCCAGGAGAAAATACCAGAATCCGTATTTCTCACTCCCTACAGCTGTCACTAACCAGAGGTAAAAAACTTCCATCGTCACTACTCAGCAAAATATTTATTGGGGCTGTTATATCCACATAAACTATGAAAGAACATACCATCTACAACGGTTATCCGCCTCAGGAAAAAAATTGGTTCAAATCAAGTAGCCTTATCAGCCCATTATTTCAGTGTCACACGGTTTTTCCTCACTCCCTATAATGTTTTGGAAAGTAGCCCCAACTGAAAAGAAAGGGTGTTTATGAAGTTGCTTCTGGTTTGTTGACATCCCTTATTCAAGATGGTCCCAACGCTGGTGGTTGGATTTTGCCAAGACCTTCCCAGTCAGTTCTACCGGGAAAACCATCCCTGGAGGCAGCAGTGTGGGGTTTTTAACTCTCACTCCTTACTCCAATAACATTCTGACTGTGGCAAGTGAAACTTGATCGCACTTGTTGACAATTAGTGTAGTTGTTGAAAGTTCGTTGACAACCTTTGGTTCAACCAGTTTCAATTGATTTGTGGCCTGTAAAGGCGGTGAAAGGCAATAACCGCACTCCCTGCTCTCTCACTCCCTACAATATCTGGCCAACAGCCGTCTACATTGTAGAGAGTGAGATCTGCTTGTAGCAAGTGAGATTTTGGCAAGGAAACCTTAGTATTTACTGTAGCTAAAATTAAGCTAATTTATGCTGTTCCACTCACTTAAATTGAAAGACTTGAGCGGCGATTCCCATGGAGGTTGGAGGCTCAAGAGGGGAAAGAATAGTATATACCTCACTCCCAAAAAAAGTTTTTTTTTCCCTTCAAATGGCGTATCAGCAGTACGGTTCAAGATTATGTGTGCTCACTTGGGTAATATGCCGAGAGAACCACAATGATTGATTAGAAACAAGAAAATTGATCAAGTTTCAAATTTTATTTTTTAGAAAAGTCGATACCCAAATGTGACCAAAATTTTGAAATGACCCTTATAGTTTTAAAATACCAGCCTTATGGGTTTTATCGCACTCGACTGGGTTTCTCCCGAAATAGTAAAAAAATGATAAGTATTACTTCCCCATCTGGAATCTTCATTTGTTGCTTTCCTTCCTACAAATATTACCTCAATTTCGGTTCAGAGGCTGTCTTGGACAGTGGAAGTCCCTTTTTTGGGCTGAACATTACTGAATTGCAATGCAAATGAGATGAAATCGATAGTTCTTGACGATTACACCCGAAATGTTATCAACATCTCACCAATGAGACGCTGTACGCAAGCGCAAACTTGAAATCCCATTTATTTCTCATAACCGGTGTGCTCGTGAGAAAACATTGATTATCTCAGAAGAAAGTCGAGTTTGACGGTGGTTGGACAACAACGTTGTTTAGATGGTAAATAATCCAATCATCTGCGTTTGCCACTAGTTTTAATATGTCCCTTATAGGTATAACCAAACTCTAAAGTAAAAGGTAGGAAGCCTCCTGAGAATGATATAGGTCCAATCTGATGGATCATGGATCGCATGAGGAAAGTAATGAGTGACCAAGAACACAGGGAACTTTCCTCTCTTGAGACCTCATAGATTTCAATTTGGCCACATCTTGACCCTAGGCTGTCTGGTCTTGTGAGGACCCCGCATTTCACCGATTTCTCACTCCCAGACGCCCCTGTGGGACTTGATTTTTTTCTTCCCGAGAACATCTGATAGAATGATCGGTATTCTTTCAGTTTACAATCCACCCCATGACGGGATTACAACGGGACTCGTCAAATCGGTAAAAATGTTTGCGAAGGTGGGTGTAGGACTTAATTTCCTCTTCAAGGTGATCGGAATGTTTTGAATTAATATCCATAGTGAGTTCCTATTGTTAGAAGAAACAGAAATTAAGTGCTGAGCTTGAAATGTCATTATTCGGTCCATCAGATAATAATGAAATAACGCTTAGCAGATAATATGTTTGCAGACATGTAAAAGCCACTTACCAGCCAAAAGTCAATGGGGACCATTTACAATCCTAGCGGATTTCCCCAAATTTCCTGAAATTTTCATTAATATCAGGTGGAACTGTGAAACAATTAACATTGGTATAAAGATTTGCTGACCGCCGAGGAGAAATTTGGATTTTGGCTAAAAAATGTGTGCCATTTTTCACAGGGGAGAACAATAGATCCACCAATAAAAAGACTGCAAAACGCAGAACTCGTCAAAATTTATTCAACAAGGATACAAAACGTGAACTCGTGAACGAGGAAAAATACTCCGAAGATAAAAAGCAATAATTCTCCAAGTTACCTTACATCAAAATTCACAAAAAGAATATTCATAATCTGTTCTAAAAGCACCTCAGCCAACTTTTGGCCCAGTCATCGCTTCCAATTCTCACCCCTGTAGTTGCAAATTAAGACAACCGAACTAGGAGACAAGAAATCGTCCTTGGTCCAATCATTTAGTTAATACCTATCCCAATTAGAAAAAAAATCTTAAAATTAAGTTGCACTTTCTGATTTATATCAGTACCTACTATTCCTGGTGTGAGATAAGTATGATACAAACCAAAATTAACCTTCCTAAAGTGAACGTTCAGGACATATGAGACAACGTGGGGACATTTTGACCCAACATCACCATAAGTACCAAAAGATTTTGGTTCTATTTCTGTCATAAAACAATCATTTTAATCAATCATCAACGAAAAACTGTCAAATCACATACAAGTTCGAAGTACCTAATCACAAGAAAAACAAAATATAACTTTCAATTTTCGAATATTTCGAAAAAAGGAAGACAAAATCAGGACTACTTATGCACGAATTTCTACAGGTCAAAATCACAATCAAGTTCTGAATAACATTAACCATTGATGACCTTTAATATCTTCATCAGTTAAAAAACGAAGACTCCTCGCAAACATTGAAAAAATGCAAGTGAGTTCAAATTCTTTCAGGGGGCACCATAGCACAAGTTGAAATGAACAGAATAATGAAAATAATTGATCTGGAGAAAAAACTGCGAGAACAAAAATGAGAAAATATTGACTCATATTGATTCCAACATCTTGAAGACGATGCTTTCAAATCAGAAAAAAGTTCAAGAAAATAAGGGTAATAAATCAGACAGACCGAGGTGACCTGGACCAAATTTTCTCTTATGTACTATTTTCGGCAATGACATAGTCACTCAACCCTGAAACTGGTTCCCGCTTAGTTTGACCGCCGAAGGTGTTTGACAGCTAATCAAGGTCCCAAGCCCCGCCCGTAGCTCCCTTAGAACGCATGAGAGTTTTCCTTTCTTCGGAACTTTCCTCGTGTCATTTTGAACCGCACATTGTCTCCAAAAGGTTAATGAATAATAACTCGAATAGCTCTGAAATCAGCGACTAGGATCGTCAACGTTGGATATTAAATATTGACAAAACGTATCTATATTCACAACAACACGTTAGCTTTTTCAGCTGGCATCTTTTTTAGCTTCTCCAAGGCGTCTTTTTCATAGCTTCTTCAGGTAGCGTCTTTCCCATTTGGTAAATAATTAAGCCACCACCACAAATAATTAGACCACACTTTGATTTTGATAAATTTCCTAGCCTCCAAATCGCTTTAATCTCACTCTTTGATGGGGTAACCCAAATTTGTACTTTCATGTGCGGAAATGGGAGCACATTCCTCATCACATTCTGTGTATTTTTTCAAGAACCTGCGAGTCCTTTGATAGAACCGTTTCAAATCAGTTATTTATGCCTTCAATCGCGTGGATATTTCCCACTTCTTTGAAGTTTGAATATCCAACGAAGCTCCTTTGGTATTCAGCGGAGGTTATTTTCTATTACGGATTCCTTGGGAAAATCGAGATTATTTATCGCGTCAGGATCAAAGTATTGCTCAAATCGACCTCGTGGATGTTCTCTGAAACTTGAGTGAATAATTTAAAAATTAAAAGACCGTTAAACCAAAATTCAGAGAAACAATGTTGAGGGGGGATTTAGTACTCAATCGCGAGAAGTTCTCCACTTCATTAATAAAATATAACACATTCACAGGTAACCTATTCCCTCAGTCTTAAAAACCAATCTTACAGCTAGCTTTTTAGAATCTTGGCGTGATTCTTCGAAGGAAACCAATCGATTAGAAGCAATATAGTTGAAATCTTGTGTGCGTACATAAATGTGCTTCATAGAGGGCTCTAAATTGTTTACCCAAATGTTCAGGGATTATGGGGACTAGGGACTAGATGCACCCAAAACGACTAATGTTCGTTGATCCAGAACATAAGAACCAAATTGAATTTCAAACTGAGTGATCTCATTTTCTCCCAACTCATTAGAAAGTTCGAAATGAAGAATATTAGAAGAGAGATGTTTAGATTAGTGAGGTTATAACAAATACATTTGATTTAACAGATTGTCTATCAAAAATAAATAAAAGAAAAAAAAGAAATACAAATCGGAGATTTACAAAAAAAAAAAAAAAAACTTCGAATTACCGAATTGTTGACGAAAAAACTAATTTAGTTGAAAGTGGATTTTAAAAACGTCGACAATCAATAGCAAAATGGAGTTTTTGAAAAAGAAAAAAAAGGTTCGGATCAGTGATGAAAATTAGCTTAGTTTTTGACAAGAATCAGAGTTTTTGCCAAAAAAAAGTGAGAGATAGCGTGTAAATGAATCAAAAAATTGAATAGTTGGTCTTTTCTAGTGAAATTCAGGAATGCGAGGTCTTAACAAAAAACATCTAATAAGCGAGTTTGGGGTTGAAAAGTTTTGATTGATGACGTTTTGACCAAAAATATTCAAAACTGTGAGTTTACTAAAATTCAACTTATCAAATTTGTTACCGAAAAACGTCTTATTTTCTTGCCAAAAACAAGCCTTAAATGGTGGAGTTTTGGGCAAAAATCATCGAATTAATGTACGTTTGATGAAAATTTGAATAAAGCGAGTTTTTGACTAATACTTCTGGTTTAATGATGTTTGGTCAAAAAAATTTAAATGAACAGTTTTCGACAAAACCGTGTTGGGCAATTAGATTCGTACAAAAATTTTTGATTTTGCCTGTGTTCGATAAAAAGAATTTGAATTTTTTTATTAGAAGAATTTGAAGATTAGAATATACTAGTTTTCTTATTTTAGGATCGGTGGCATATTTCACGAAATAAATCGCGAATTCAGAGAGCTTTTTACAAAAACATTCAAATTAGCTAATTAAAACTAATTTTCCACCATCAATGTTATAAAAGAAAACCGTTTTTCGACTATAAACTTTGAAAATACGATAAAAACATAATTTAATTTTCTGTTTTCGTTTACTGTTCAGTTCTGTTACTGTTTCAGAAAAAAGATTTTGTAATCGTATAGCATAAATTTGTATAACTAACTCCCAAAAGTTATCCGTGTATTCGCCATGGTGAGTAGATTCAATTTGCAATGTTCATACAGGACATAAAACAATAAAGAATTTATGTTTAAAAAAAACGTTCTTTCGAACATGGACTCCTTTTGGGTTCATCACTTCAAACCCTTGAAACCGTCTATTGGACTGTCATTTCAAGTAATTTTGGAAGCCAAATCGAATGGGATGGGTTTCAGATCCATATATGTTCACTTGAAGCAAATAATCGGGATGTTTTAACCTAAACCTCACCGTGACACGATCAATCACGCATTATTCAAACAATAATCAACTCAAGAGTTAAAACTGGTAGCGCTTTTGTTTCTTCTTGGACATTTTCAGATGTTCGTGAAAAAGTAGGGGAAAGAAGTTCTTCAAACAACGTTATTGCATGTTCCCCAGAAGTCACAAAGTAAAAACGGCCAGTTGTGAGGGTCATACAGATTCATGGAAACGTGGCAACCACTTCGCACTCAACTATTCAACCGAGACTGTTCCGCCGAGTTTTTTGGAAAAAGGAAACCGGACGATTCAATTATTCCGATTGATCCAGCTCCCTGGCCGGCGTAATGGGGATGGCCATATGCCCGAGGAAAAGATCGCTATACGGAGGGTGGATCGCTATGGACAAAAAAAGAGAAGCAAGAATGAAAGACAGGGAGAAAAAAAGAAAGAAAAAAAAAACTCGAAGCCATCTGTTGGGCAGAAAAGGATTTGACGCTAACGTGACGGGGTCCTGTCATCGAAAGTGGGGGACCGTGAAAAAAAAGGAAGTTGAGGAGGAGGCGGGAGGATTCATTGTTTCAAATCCTTCGCATCGATTTCCTTGAAGAGCTGGGGGATATTAATAGGTCATCGATTGGATGGACGGCTCTCTCTTCTATTTGGACGCCCAGGAGGATGAGATGGTAAGAAACTTGACAAATAGGTGAAGGGAACAGAAATTGAATGTGTTATGGCGTGAACTGGTTGTTGTAATGCCGCCTGGGTACGTTCAAAGTATCATGGAGAGAGTGTCTTGGAGTTCATGAAAAAATGAATACTGGTTTGATTTTGAGAATAAGGAACATTCCGCATAAACTTCTGTAAGAACGGAGTAACAGTGAACATGGCTTCATTCCTCACACTTACTCCTCAGGGGAACTAACATGATTGGTTTTCTGAATAAAGAATCCTTTGCTCGATGAAGACCAAATTTTGCAATCAGTAAGTCACCAACTTCTATGATGAATTTCAGTGCTTCCTCAAATATTCCTTCATGTAAATCTGAAGGCACCAGCTGTGAGCATTTCTCTGCTTCATTTTATTTAGTTGCCTCGGTATTTCTTTCAGTTTGGTTGATGTGATTGGTGCACGAGGTGTTGGCCATGATAACATTGGTAGGAATAGTTGCACCTCCAGGGCTCTTCCTACCACCACGGCTCAAACTATTGAATTCATGGGTTTTACAAACTTGAGCAAATAAACTCCACACCATACACACCAGACTGTCCACCTCGACACACGCAGCAACCGACGTAAAGAACGACATATGATTGGAAAATCCATCCAGGGATCAGTCATTGTACCAATATTCATAGCATTTTCTTCCTGAGACAAAACATTCAATTTTCTCTTACTGAAAAAACTTCATGTTATCGATTGGTCATGAATACGCCTCCAATATTCACCCACCTATATCATATTAATTTTTTTCTATATTGAAACATACGTTTGATGAATAATATCCTTCTTTCCTGAAAACTTGGAGGTGTAATTGTGTTCGTGAATTATATTTTCTACAGTTGACGAATTTCAAGTTAGGCAATCGCCAATACTTCATTTAATTTGTTTTACTGTACTTTCATTTTGTAACCTTCAACTGGTAGGAGGTAACCTAGCGATTGACCTTTTCGTTAAAAAACCGTTGATATCTTGGATATTCAATTGATTCTTTCATTTTTGTAGACTACCAGGGAAACGAAAATTGGTAACCTGTATCAAGATGGTATCGTATAAACCATATTGTTGCTTGGTCAAACTAGCCTCTTCGCATGCGTAAATCGAACATGTTTCCCATTTCTATGCTTTTGCAATGAAGATAGTAGCTATTAGAAGATAATAAAGCGACGGCAAATCGCTGTAGCGGCAACTTTGTGAATAAAATAGTACAATTGCTCTAGTAGCAGGCATACAATTACGTGTTGAAAACATAATCAAACCTTTGTTTTTCGTTTTACATGTCTTCATATGATGTTTTGGGATATAAAATATCACCTAAAAAAATTAAATTCTTGTTTGAATTCGTTATCAGTACACAAAAATCTTGGTTGTACGTTCCATTCGGAGTAGGTATATGATTGTATTACTAGGCAAACTAAACATTAGTTCGGATAATCTTTGAATTGTACGGTTCGGATTCAAGTTTGGTAGTGGAACGATTGAAGTAAGAGCAAGTTGGCAAAGGAAAAGAGTGGCAAGTCGAAGTTGCTATGCTTGGCTATGATTAGGAGTTCAAATAGATGACTTCCAAGGATATCACTGCAAGAATAGTCGCACCTCCAGGACTCTTCCTGCCACGGCTCAGACCATTGGATTCATGGGTTTTACAAACTTGAGCAAATGAACTTCACACCATACATACATCAGACCCACAGATGCTCTGTCCACCATGACGCCACCATGCATCCACCTTCATAAAGAACGACGTATGATTGGAAAATCTATCAGGGGATTGGTCGCTCCATTAAATTTTGAAGAAACTTAATTTAATTTGCATACTATACTTTTATTTTGTAACCTGTGACTGGCTAGAAGTAACCTTGCGATTGACCTTTTCGTAAAAAAAAGAAAAAAATTGTATATCTTGAAGATCCAATTGAGTTCTTCATTTTAACAAACAACAAGGGAAACGGGAATATTTAATCTACTACAAAATGGTATCCTATAAACCCTACTGTTGCTTGATCAAAGGCACCCTCTGAGCATGCTCAAACCCACTACTCTTTCCATTCCTATGCTTCCAGACAGTCGCTTTTAAAACATCTCTTTAGAGCACTGTAAAAGACAATGTTGAAATCAAACAGTACAATTGTTCTAGTTGCAGGCTGGCAATGATGCAACTATGTTTTGAAATAATAATCAAGCCTTTTCGTTTTCCATGTTTTCATATGATCTTTTGAGATATAAAATGTCAAGTAAATAAATTGAATTCTTGTTTGAATTTCGAATTGGTACCGTAAAATCATGGTTTAACATTACATTCCGGAAAAGTATATATGAGGCGCTCAGAACCAGGAGGGCGAACTTCTGAATTGCGTTTTGAGAAAAACGCCTTCAAAGTTTTCATTGACCAGAAGAAGGGGGAATTTCTTAAACATTATTCATCAAGTGCTAAAAGGGCGAACATGAGGTGGTCAATTGAATGAATTGGAGTGACTCCAATCTAATGAATTGGAATATCCACATTTTAATCAATTATTGATTAAAATAATGTTTCAGAATTTTCATACTTAACACTTCATTCCTACCTTATGAGTAAGTACCCATGATTTCGTGCTTTTTACGAGGTTATCTTCTTCGTAAAAAAAAGAAAAAGGAAAATTAAACTCATTCAACTAATTTAATTATTGTTGCCAACACCAGATTTTCGAAAATAATTTCCCGCCACCAATAACATTAGAATATTGAAAAAAATTAGGAACACAATTTGTAATCTGTGTATTACACTTGAGAGCACCTCTTCACACACACACACACACACACACACACACACACACACACCCACACAAACTGATTACCTACCTGAAGAATGATCTAAAATATCATCTTCCTCATCAGGTTCCCCTTCCTCATTGTCATCTACTGAAACTCCTGGTTGCTCTTCGAAAATTTTCAAAAAATAGGTTAGCCATGGCATGGGAACGAATTCAGCCAGAGCTTTGATGTCTTGCAGTTTTGCTGAAGTGATGGGTACTTGTGCAGTGTACAACTGTTCCAAATCTCCATTTGAAATGTCAAATTTCTGAGGATCGTATATTTGCCCCTTACCCTTCCGCAGTTTTATTGGAATTTTTGCTGAGTCCAAGTTTTTTGGATGAAAAACCCGGCTCAGTTATTCTCAGTTTACACAAAAATTTTCCCTTCTTTAAATTTTGCCAAATGGGAGGATGGAGGGGCGCTAGGTAGGTAGAAGGGCGAGCGAGCGCCCACTGTTCGCCCTTGTGGCTCTTAATGGATTTAGTTGCTTCGAATGATTTTGAAGGTTCCCCGTTACTTTACCCGTACGTTTTCTCAACCAGAAGGACGAACTGCAGTTTTCTGCATATTGAGATGCGTAGTAGAGATCCTGTAGGATAGGATGCGTAAAAAAAAAAAAAAAAAAAAAAAAATCGGCTTCTTTCAAGTTTGCCCTTCTGGTTCTGAGCGCCTCATGATACCCAGTCAGATAAACTTAATGTTAGTTCAGATGATCGTTCAATTGTACAGTTTGGATCGGAGTTCGGTAGTGGGACGAAGTAAGAGCATATTTGCAAAGCGAAGGAGTGTTACAGCAAATCGAAGTTGCTTTTCCTTTCTTTTATTACGAGTTTAAATGGATAATTTCCGGAGATTCGAGTTTTAATTGAATGATCCTCCTTGAAAATCATAGTTGTAATGATGGAAGGAGCAAGAATGGGGAATATTTTGATGACACCCTAAATTACAGGGTCCCTACATTTTCATTTGTATTTTCCGGGGTAGAGATGGAAGAGGAAAATCATTCAAGACGGAGGGCGTGGCTTGAGGCCGCTAACTTTATGCAAAATATGATAAGGGAGGAACGGGAGAGGGCCGGTGGCGCGCTCTAATGCCCAGCGGCGGGCCTGCGTACTAGTTTCACCCCTTCCCACCTTTCATCCCTGTACTACCTCCTTTTTCCCTACGGCAATAAAGACATAACCAACCCCCCTCCGCCCGGTTTCCACCCTTGATTTTAATCTCGACTTAACGGCCTGCGATATAAATTCAAGTTAACTACCCAAGATTTTACTAAATTGATAATAAAATCCAAAATGAAACTTCGCCGGGGCCCCTACCGCCGACATCTTTACCCACGCAGTTTACCATGCCGTTTACTCAACAGCACGAAAGGGGGAGGTTTTAAATAAAATGGTTGGAATGGGTATTAAAGTCATTTCAAAACCTTTAGGGGAGGCCATGAATTTCCCGATTCCGTTTTCGCTACTAACAGTATACTATCAACTACGTCGGTGTAACAGAAAGCCCTGGATTATTCAATATAACTCGAAGGATAAAATATTGTTTTACTGTATAACGGGTAAACCCCTATCACAAGATTTATCTAAATTTCACAGATTGAAAGTTAAATATGAACGATAAATTTTATTGAGATAATAAAATTGATATCTATCTAACTGTGCGGCCGGAACATCGCACAGTGGGCAAAATCACCAATTTAATTGGACAAAAGTCAAGTCAAAAGTTTGGAAATTCTGAGTGTTTTACATTTTTTTTATTATTCAATAATAAACCATTGTAATCGCTCTTGAAGAAAAAATTCTAACCCCTCATGAAAATTGCATGGTTTACGTTTCAAAGGGTGTAGAATACAAATCTACGCACGATTTCTCCCAAACGGCTGGAGCAAAAAATCTGAAATTTTCAGGAATTTTGGTCCGACAACGCCCCAATTTTTAGCCAACTCTCTCACTTAATTTAAAGTGCCCTTTAAGGGTTGTCAAAGTGATTCATGATTTGAATTTCTACTAAGTAAGCTTTGGAGTGTGCGTGTTTCACAGGTGATAGAGCGATTATTGAATTTCAGGAGATATGCATAGGGCACTTAAATCGGTTCTCAACCAAAATACCTATTTGGATTGATCAGTTGATCATATTTGTGTGCCTCCTGAAATTCAATAATCGCTCTATCACCTGTGAAACACGCACACTCCAAAGCTTAGTAGAATTTCAAATCATGAATCATTTAATAATAAACCCCAGCGGAAGAATTTGCAGCGTTTTTTTTTTCAAGAGCGATTACTACGGAAAAATATTCCTGGGGGAGGACCTGGGGAGGGGCTCATTCGATTCTTCATGGAAAGTTCTTCAAAAAGAGTCCAAATTTAGGCCGCTTCGACTTCTTTGAGGTTTTTAGGGATTTTACAAAACTTCGACAACCCTTAAAGGGCACTTTAAATTAAGTGAGAGTGCTGGCTAAAGAATTGGGGCGCTGTCGGACTAATATTGATTTTTTCTGAAAATTTCAGGTATTTTGCTCCAGCCGTTTGGGAGAAATCGTGCGTACAGCGGACGGACGGAAAATTTTTTATAGCAGATTCGGATTCTACACCCTTTGAAACGTAAACCATGAAATTTTCAGGGGGGTTGGAATTTTTTTTTTTAAAGAGCGATTACAATGGTTTATTATTGAAAAATAAACCAAAAAAATTAAATGAACAGTTTTTGACAAAACCGTTTGGGCCAATTAGATTCATACAAAAAAATTTTGATTTTGCCTGTGTTCGATGAAAAGAATTTGAAGAATTTGAGTTTTTCAAATAAAAGAATTTGAAGATTAGAATATATATTCGGATTCTACACCCTTTGAAACGCAAACCATGAAATTTTCAGGGGGGTTAGCATTTTTTTTTTTTTTTTTAATTTCAAGAGCGATTACAATGGTTTATCATTGAATAATAAACCAAAATCGAATGAGACTTGAACTTCCTTTGAAATTGTACGTAAAATCCGATTTTGCATTTCAAAACATACTGATTTTCCCTCAAAAACCTTTCTCAAGTTGGGTGTGGCTCATTGCCTCCTCGACTAGGTAACATGAATGTAGCGATCATTGAAGTGTTTCATACCAAAGTACCTAGTTGTCATGTATTGCGAGTCGGTATCGAGTTCTACCTATGACGGATAGAGTCATAGGTACTTAGGATAAAGACGGATCTTGTTGAAATTTGTATGGGATTATTAGACACGTTAACAATCTGAGTGCGATCGGACCTCACCTTGTCGGATATCACCAAAATCTTCTTCTTCCTGCTTCTTCCAGGTCTCGTTGTGTGTAGGGCGGTGGGGGTTCTTTCTTTCGTATTCACGAGGCATCCTGGAACAAGAACACCAAGTATGAACTTCATTTGAAGTAATACCATCGAAACCAGCAAAATGTTAGACATATTTCGTTAAGAAGTCATCGAATTATCGTGAGAAATATGTGTTTACATTTACCTCGGAGGTTAAAAACTAAGGGGTAAAAGTAAACACGCCATGGACAAGCCGGTAAAAGAGGAAAAACAAAAATTGTCGACGCACCATCAACCTTACATCCCCAATGAACAATAATAATAGCAGGAATCATTTACTTTCAATTAGGAGCGTCACAGCAAAGCGAGGAAATCAAAATCTTTGACTCACGAAGTTTTGCATAGGGTTGTAATCAGACGCTTATCACTCGACCATAACCTTATCAGAAAGCGCGACAACTTTTCTAGCGTGGCCAACGTACAACACAGAGAAGGTTTTCGGGCCGTTTTAGTTCTTCAATCTACCACTTTGGCGAAAAAGTCACCTGTTTACATTCACCCCTAGTTTACACTTCTGACCCTACTTTTTTCCGCAATTAGGTGCTTTTAAAGTACTACTTTATAACAAACGTTACGTAAAACTGGGCCTACCCCAACAAGTGTATTCAGGAACAGTTTGTGGAGGTAATAGCTGCTACTCACTTCGAACTGCTTCCAAGACTTGTCACATTAACCTGTCACAGGGTTTAAATCCGTTCAGACGTCGGTATTTCGATAATTAATGATTCTTTCTTCTTAATGACATGCCATTTCAGTCTCAGTTTTGCAAAAACGATCCTCCAAAGGTACTTTGCTGTAATTACATAAGAAATTTCTCTTACATCCAATATGTGTTTGATCGTAAAATTCATACGAGCGAATTCCCGTAATTGTGATTGGACGATTTTTCTTCCAAGCACTGACGTTATTTACTGTACCTTGTAGATTTCAAGTGAGTTCCTTTCGTTTGTACACATAGAGTACGCTAACCCGTATAGACAAAACTGTACAGTTTGATTCCCTCTTAGTGTACGAAATTTTATTGGGTGAAACTAGACCGAAAATGGAGCAAAACGCCGTTCCGGAGATATGATTTTTCAAAGATTTTTTCGAGGAAACCACGTTTTTTTCATTAAAAGCTAAGCACTTTGCTCCTATGTTTTTCAATTTTTTAGTACATTTTTAGATATCACAATAACAGTGATTTTGAGCTTCGGAGTACTTTGAACATAGCCGCTTGTGGTTTAGTAGTTATTTTTCCTTTTAAAACGGGACGGGTTTATTATTCAGTTTGTCGATGAACCTTCTTGGATATGGCCACATTTTTTGACTGACAGATTGAATGGTGTGAGTTTCCTGGATTTTTTGCAAAACGATCTACCACTACCTCTTCATGATATTCCACCAAACGTTCAGCAAAATATGGTACCTAAACAGACCAAACGTTTATTTTCTATCAACAATACTTTTCTTTTCTCTTCTGCTGAGGAGTTTGTTTTGTATAAAATACAGATTTTAATAATGGGAATATCATAATGATACCTGTCAATAGGTATATCTACTAAGCAGGTACCTGATTTTCATACCAAAATAATACACCATGTTTTTCGGATTTAAAATGTGAATTTCTCTACGAAATCGGACCAAAATCATAAATGTGACTATATCATTCAAAAGCTGGTTAAATGCGCTACTTTTTATGGAATTTGCAGTTTTGTGGGTGGTCTTTTAGTAAATTGATGAGCGATAATGAAAAATAAGAAAATGTAACTTTCCTAAATAAGTTAAAGTTTGAGCTGTTCATGCGATGCAAAGTTAGTGACTTTTATGGTAACCTGTACTACCATCTTATTGGGAATTTAATGCTGAATCCGAAAATCTAAAAAATTGGAAAACATTGAAGCAAAGTGCTTAGCTTTGCTTAAAAAACGTAAACCATGAAATTTTCAGGGGGGGTTAGAATTTTTTTTTCCAGAGCGATTACAATGGTTTATTATTGAATAATAAACCAAAACATGGTTTCTTCGAAAAAATCTTTGAAAAATCAAATCTTCGGAACGGCTTGAGATAGAACAGTGCGGTTTGCGGCGTTTTGCTCCATTTTTGGTCTAGTTGTACCCAAAAAATTTGGTACACTACGAGGGAATCACCCTGTATATTTTGCTTATGTGAGACACTGGCAATCAAAATCATACAGACTGAAGTTGAAAAGCGTAAAAATTACATTTGCTCAAAGGACGACATAATACAGAGGAATGTAAATACATGTGAATAGTAAATGAAAATTTTGAAAAAACTAGAAGTTTAACGAACATAAATAGTGAAGAGCTATTCAAAAAGAAACTTGAAATATAATAAGAAATAACCGGTACGAGTACGTAATAAACGAAAATTAATTATTTTATAACATTAATAGACATATAAAGGTAGTTGAATATTAATTTTAATAATTAATGTGGTGTAAATATAGTGCTGTAGGTACTTTATAAAAATTAGCAGTAAGAACCAACTACAGGCTGGGCTACAGTATTACACAATCCAGTTCGGTTATTAGTTATTGTTCAGTTGAAGAATCTAACATTTAAAATTATGTCAATAAACTAAACTATCGATCTATCTCTATTTTAAAATGGAATAATTGAATGTTGGTGCCGAAGCTCGCATTGAAAACACACACCTGAGGCTATCAACTGAGTGTTTAAGTGAACAAATATTTCCTGCAGATATATCGAATCTCCCGAAATATAATGATGAGCTTCCAACTACATGGCTGCATTCGAATTAAGAGCAGCTTCCACGTTCATTCAAACCCTTTCGGTTTATCCCAATGATCTCACTTGGGGAATATGACAATACATCGGATTGATGAGTGTCTCACCCCCAACCGTTCACGAGATTTCTCAATACTGGATCAACTTTACTGAAAAAGACTACCTACCCCAGTTTGATTTCTAAAGAACTTCCCTCCAGCGAAACTTTTTTGCTCGATAGTCCAACCCTCACTCTCAATCGCTCCTTCAAAACTTTCATCGGTTTCAAATCATTAAGCGATATTCAAGGCGAATAATCTCGGAAAAGCGCTTTTCTCCCTTTTCCCTTATTCATTATCATACACAAGTTTGAAAAGTTTGTTTCGGAAAACTCTTCCTCTCTCATTCTGATTCGCTTTCCCTCTCGCTCCTCTTTCACCCCGTTCCCTCTATTTGAATTGGCAAAGTTTAAACTTAATAACAGACCTTCAGAGATGGAAACTCTGGAACGGTATCAAGGGGCGGAAAGGGGGGATGGAAAGGTCTGGAGTCTTTTCCGTGAAATTACTAACTTGAGGATAAATACTCAGCCTCATCTCTTGCCCTCCGTCTTGTATAAATTAAAATATTACAGAGTCAAGGAACTGCTTTGCTCTTTTGTATTCAAATGCTCAACTTCCAGGCAGAGGGTTATGGGGGTCTGAGGCCCCTTTCCGTGATTGCACTAAGTTTTATACATCTACCTTCCCCCTCTTTTCTCACTCTCCATCTCTCTCCCTCTCTCACCATCGCGTTTAATGCTCATAACTGACTTAGAGAGAACTTTGTTGAAAGTTTGTTCTTCCGAAGGTGCGTCCTCATTTCCAAGGGAGTTCGCTCAGAATGAAATCATCAAGGGTATTCAGTTGGGTTCTAAGCAGTAAATGCACATTTGACGAAGAAAGTGCCTGTATTTTGACTCGTTTATATTTCTGTCTGTCTGCCTGTCCTTGCTAAAAACCGCGATTTCAAAGAAATAAACTTGAAATTGGGTAGACACATCGATTCCTTACATACATTTGCTTTCCAACCCTTTTTTCTCTCCATTACTCCTTTTTTCATTCTCTCTCATACTTCACAAATAACTAACATATTGCATAATGTTGCATGTACAAATTACTTGCTTTGCATTAACGTTTCCCGATTTCCCACTCTTTGGTGGGACTTGGATTAAGATTAACAACAAACGACAAATTTATATCATCCGCCTTGGACTTGCACATGACAAGAGCTCAAAAGTGTCCATAAAAAGTGTAAATATAAATTATTAACCACTGGGACCATTTGACAAAAAAAAAAACGGGACAGTAGACCTCTATGGTTCTACAGCCAGATCATTTAAATGATTAATTTTACACATTTAAGCACCGAAGATGAAAAATTGCATTTGCAACCTACAAATATGGGATTCTAAATCAGAGGAGGGGAGCTAGTAAACAGAGATGAAAGCTACTGCTGGGGGGTGCTAACAAGGGTTTACGTGAGCGCATTCTGTGTTCATAAACGGTACTTACTAAGCCTAACCAACTCTCTGGAAAAATCTGTAGATCTGAAACTAAATTAGAGACCCAATAAATAATGCTTCAAATTTATGGTTAAATAACCTGTAAAATAGATTTTGAGGTAATGTTGCATGAAAATTGATACTTACCAGAGAGGGTAGTGCTTACCAAGGTGGCAGGTACACGAATGACCCCCTTGGGCGGACGGAAAAGTGGTGATGCCGGAATAACAAAGGGCGGGAGGAGCCCACCCGAAGGTTAGTTGAAGGAGTGTTGAGCTGGGGGGGGGGGGGGGGCGGAACTGTCGGGTCGGTCGCTAAGAACTGGATTGTACTCCTGTATCATCATCATGATAACCATTTAAATGATAATAACTACGACATCCCAAATAACTTGGCAACAATGAAAACCAGGACTTTGAGGTGGGATGCAGAGCAGTTACTAGCACGATATTAGGAGGAAAGGTGGGATCTCGCACGACAAAGGTGTGAGGAGTCTAGCAATTTTACCCTATACAGGGTGCTGGCCCGCACATACAATCAGCTAGTTTGATCAGAACAGTGTGGACATTTATGCAAGCAGATGGCTGTTTAAGCTGCGGAGCGAGCTACTATGCCTTTATGCCAGACCATACGTGACGGATCGTTGTGAGGAATGCTCCTTATGTAACAGGCATGAAAGAGAAGATCTCTACCACTTTCTTTGCAACTGCCCCGTGCTGTCTGAGTTTAGGATTGCGGCCTTCAAGCAGGCATTTTTGAGTAATCAGGAAGCCAAACGTCTTCTCAATGGAGAAGGTTGGCCACAATTAATCCTGTACTGCAAGTTATCGTGGCACTACAGAAAAATGTTGATTAGCGAATTTAATTTTTGTCTAAATTTTGAATTTCTTGAAATGATGATTCCCCACTAAAATCAGTGACGTTTATATGCACAATGACCCTAAATTGACCCTGTTTCTCTACTATTTCTTCCAAAAGAGTTAATAATTTTATTTTATTTTATTTTTAGTTTTCAATTTCCTTTCCCTGCATTAATGTATCACCAACATTCCCGACAGACGGTTGGAAAAACCATGTTGTATCGTTTATTATAATAATTATTTGAAAAACTGTGTATATTGTATGATTATAAACTTTTTCGTATTTTTCTAAATCATTAATTTTGACTTGAATCTTCATAATCGAGGAAGAACAATCTGATACTTTGCTAAAAACTGCATATATACACCAAGTTGAGACCATGGTATAGTGATTAGCACTGTACTTAAGCAGTTCATTCAGTTCTTCTTTCAGCCTGCGGCTGAACGTATAGTGGCAGGAAAGTCGTTCTAAAGTTGTTCTAACCATGAACAACCATGGTCTGTAGCAGTAGATGACCAAAATATGTAATATATATAATATTCAATGCTTTCTTGAAAACGTGTTTAGCAATATGGTCATAATTAAACTCAAGCCTAGTAGGCATAATATCACGGGCCAATCCTACAATCGGGTACGTAAACCGGGCTATCACCTATGTACAATTTTGCACCTCACACTGTATGAATTACACGTATGAATAAGGATAAAATACGATTATAGATTAATTTTTGGAGGGTAAAGTTGATTGAAACAGGTTAAAAAGATAAGTTTGGGGAGGGGGGTGCGTCATGAAGCTTGGGGGGGGGGGGGGGCACCCCTGGGTAACGTGATACATTGTGTTGAATAACACTTGATAACAGACTCCCCGTCACAATGAGATAAATAGACTATCACCGAAAAGTGATTTTTGCCCGAGCATTTTTTTAATCGACGACAATTTCTGGAAGGTTGGGGTTTGTCCAGCATGGAGTTGGCTTCAGGATTCCTGTAGGGGATGATTGACCCAGCTGTAGGCAACAGGTCAGATATCTGTCACGGGGAAGAGTAATGATGACACCTACTCACTCTGGTAGCAGATATGATAACAAACCAGCTTAGATGGTGGAATGGATCGTGGATGTACAGAACTTTCAAGTCCATATTGAGTCCAAACGAGGAGAATTAATTAATTACATACATTTGATTGATTTGTATGAGTTGGCAGCTGGGATCCATACATACAGCAGGGGCACAGCGTGCATTGTAACAGAATGAGATAAAGTATTATTTTGATGTAGAAAGGAATGATTTTGCTAGCCACAAGGAGTTTTAACTGCCATAGTTCTTGAGTAAATACGATAACTGCATTTATTCATTCAATTTTTTACTGTCTTGAGATCCCACGACTTGAATCCTAACTTTCTACTGGCAGGCCATTAGCATTACGTCAATTGAACATACCAGATTTGATTTGATTGTGTACAGTTGGATATTCCATTTAGTTCCCCATTGGCTGAATGTATTCGTAAAGAATGGCATAAGTTTGCAGAAATGAGCTCCTTTGCACAAGGACTCCTTGGGAGTCTGCAAAAAGCAGTGCCGATCTGCTTCTTGGTAGTCATACGTGTAGATCTTGCAAGCTCCCTCACGGCACACTTGTCTCAATTCTATGATTTGGCGACACATGTTCGGAATTCAGCAGATATTGTACAGTCTAGTTAAGGATGTGGACATAAAACTAGTTCGGGCCTTGAACCAGCTCGCATTCAATGAATCTTTTGGTTTATTATTCAATAATAAACCATTGTAATCGCTCTTGAAAAAATTCTAACCCCCCTGAAAATTTCATGGTTTACGTTTCAAAGGGTGTAGAATCCGAATCTGCAATAAAAAATTTTCCGTCCGTCCGCCGTACGCCGTACGCACGATTTCTCCCCAACAGCTGGAGCAAAAGATCTGAAATTTCCAGGAAAAATCCATCTTGGTCCGACGACGCCCCAATTCTTGAGCCAGCTATCTCACTTAATTTAAAGTGCCCTTTAAGGGTTGTCCAAGTTTTGTAAAATCCCTAGAAACCTCAAAAAAAGTCAAGGCGGCCTAAATTTCTACTCTTTTTGAAGAACACTCCACGAGAAATCGAATGAGCCCCTCCCCAGGTCCGTAAGTCAAACCATTCCCGATCTATGGCCCGATTTATGGTGCCAATATTCGTGTTATTTTGGTTTATTATTGTTTTTGCGTTGATATCAGTAACCCTAGTGATGTAGTAATGTGGATAATGGAGTGAACTCGTAAAAGGCTTTGTAGCCGATACACGGGTTGAAGCATTCTGATAACCATAAAAAACGCTGCAAATTCTTCCACTGAGGTTTATTATTCAATTGGCTTGCGTTCATGATTTGAATTTATACTAAGCTTTGGAGTGTGCGTGTTTCACAGGTGATAGAGCGGTTATTGAATTTCAGGAGACACACAAATATGATCGACTGATCAATCCAAATAGGTATTTTGGTCAAGAACAGATTTACGTGCTCTATGCATATCTCCTGAAGTTCAATAATCGCTCTATCACCTGTGAAACACGCACTCTCCAAAGCTTAGTAGAAATTCAAATCATGGACGCAAGCCTATTGAATAATAAACCCCAGTGAAAGAATTTGCAGCGTTTTTCGATACCGTTTTCTTCGCCAACCTTTTGTGTCCAGAGGCCTCCATTAGTGTTACTCATATGTGAGTTGTTTCTTTCTCTTTTCGTATTTCTATAACTTGAATGAAATTGGTTCTTATCGAACCTTAATAAAATCATAACACAGTTACTTACGACAAAAACAGGTGAAGCTTAATTTCTATATACAAAGTTCATAATAATCTTTGGGTGGTATCAATCGTATTAGATCCCTTGACTACCCAATAGAACGTAATGTCAAAGCGAAAGTATAAACATCTCATTCCACGACAAATAAATCATCTGCTCGTAAAATAACACAACGAATGAAAGCCATAATTGGATGAACCGTGAACTCACTAAAACGCATCATCCATCAAGCTATTCCAGATGTCGAATGGAGGCCGGAGAAATGCTCCGACAATGTTGATAACTTGAGGTGACATCAGAAAAATGTCCACTAATTTATCAGATAGGAAGAACTCGGGAAGGTTTGAAGGAAAAACGGACGATAAATCCCTCCATGGGTAAATCTCACGTCTCTCGGTTATTGCTTCATATCTCCAGGAAAACGGTTTTAAAAGGTTCCGAGGGCGACCCGTATCTGTTACATTTATAGTTTTTCGCTTCCAAACCCTCCTGAAAGGGGGCAATATATTCATGTTACTAATATAAAACGCTTCGGGAGGGATTCCGGAGGTGGCAGTCGTTATCTGTTATGAGGAGAGGAAGGGAGACTCGGAGAGAATAAATCAACGAGGCCGAGGGTAATGGAGGTGGAAAACGGTTTATCAAATGTTTAAATAAAGAAATACCGTCTTATCAACTCACTTACAATTCTGGGAGAGGCACGGGACGGCCGGGTCGGAGGGGAGATAACTGAAATAAATTTGGGTGAGGTCAGAAAGCCCGGTTGAAATACGGCCGTCAAGAATTCATGGTATATTTTACGGACTACTCTTGTTATATTCGCTTGAAACTCGATGCTACTATAGATTTCGAATAATAAGGGCCACATTCACGAGAAACAGCTGGTAAAGTGTTGTGTCGTCAAATTCCAGTTATTGTTGAGTTCCCAGTTACCATCGCCCCTTCATATGATTTCTTGCTCCCTTGTTACTTGATAACACAATGTTCATTCTAGTTCAAAATATTCATAGAAAATATAGCTACACTTCGCTCAATCCGCGTGTTTCTCAATTTTAGGATACAACAGTTTGGCGACGATGTGAAACATAAAGAGCCTTCATCTCAGTAATGGTCGTTAAATAAAATCAGGCAATAGACGTGTACCAGAAATCAAGTAAGTACAGAACTAGATAATGATTAATCCAGAACAATTACAAGTCATATTGGATAATATGAACCGTAACCATGCACGCCTAATTGAAAGCTTGCTCGCTCCTAGAGCTGGTGAAGGAGATGCACAAAATCTCCATAATGGAGAAGTTAGTGGATATCAAATATCAAACTCAAATGCCATTTATTGTTGAGTTCCCAGTTACCATCACCCCTTCATATGATTTCTTGTTCCTTTGTTAAGTACCTGATAACACAATGTTCATTCTAGTTCAAAATATTCATAGAAAATATAGCTACTCTTCGCTCAATCCGCGTGCTCCTCAATTTTAGGATACAACATAAAGAATCACCTAATCTAAAACCCTCCTCTATACATGAGCAATATCGAGAATACTGTGTAACTATAAAAGCAGCTTAGAGAGAATTGCAAACCGTAAAAAACCTTACAAATTATTGATTTGGCACATACCTGACTTCCTCGTACCTGTAAAAAAAAACAAATCGATTAAGGAGTCAAACTTAAATGTTCATGAAATCACACGGAAAATTTGACCAACAATGAAAAAAAGATGCAAATTATTTAACAAAGGTTTGTTATTTTTGGCATCCGCCAATCCCAAGTTCACTCGACTGCCGTAAGTGGGAAATCAGTTGACATTTTAACCTTTAAAATGAGATTTCCTTAGTAAGATGCACTTGGACTGGTTTTTGGCATCCATGCCTGTGAGACGATTGGCTTGAGTAGAACTTGCGACCGACTAGATTGTAAATGTAGTTCATGTACGAGAGAACGGATATTTCACATAAATTGTGAGGGGTTTTAGGGCCAGTACGGCGCACAGTGCTTCGATCATATGACCGGGTTGGACGAAATCCTGAATACTACGGAAGGAAACATCAATCATTTCTGAATTAGAGGAGAATCCAGAAAGCTCTGGATTTAAAAAAAAAATATCGTTAGATAACCCCTACAAGAATCCCACTTATTTGTTAGTTCTAATGCGGGCAATTGGATCGAAATCCTGTTCGATCTGTTCAACAGCTTCTAATTTATAGACCTCTTGATCCAAGTTGAAAATGGTTTTCCACATTTCCTTTCCTCCAGAAACCAATTTTCCGTGAACATCTCTCACGAGGGTGGGTGAGTTTTTTTTTCTGAAAAATTAAAAAAAAAAGGCTAGAAGGAATGCCTTTGTTTTTTTTCACGTTTAGATTCGGGCTAATATACTAAACAATATGCAACCAAAATCACAGGACCACCATCCATGTTGGTCCGACAACGCCCCAATTCTTTAGCCAGCTCTCTCACTTAATTTAAAGTGCCCTATAAGAGTTGTCAAAGTCTGGAAAATCCCTAAAAACCTCAAAAAAAAGTCGAAGCGGCCTAAATTTGGACTATTTTTGAAGAACTTTCCATGAGGAATCGAATGAGACTCTCCCCAGGTCCGTAGCTCAAACCTTTCCCGATGTATGACCCGATTTATGGTGCCAACATTTGCGTTTTTTTTTTTTTTTTTTGGTTTATTATTGATTTTGTTTTGATCGCAGTAACCTAGTGATGTAGTGAATGTGGATACTGGAGTGAACTCCTAAAAGGATTTGTAGCCGATACACGGGTTGAAGTATTCTGATATGCATGAAACGCTGCAAATTCTTTCACTGGGGTTTATTATTCAATTGGCTTGCGTTCATGATTTGAATTTATACTAAGCTTTGGAGTGTGCGTGTTTCACAGGTGATAGAGCGATTATCGAATTTCAGGAGATATGCATAGAGCACTTAAATCGGTTCTCAACCAAAATACCTGTTTGGATTGAACAGTTGATCATATTTATGTGCCTCCTGAAATTTTAGCATTTTCTCCCAAGCAGAGAAAACGTACGAATGTTTTTATTGTGTGGGGGGGTATTGAGGTTCAATAAAAAACGCTGCAAATTCTCTCACTGGGGTTTATTATTCAATTGGCTTGCGTTCATGATTTGAATTTCTACTAAACTTTGGAGTGTGCGTGTTTCACAGTTGATAGAGCGATTATTGAATTTCAGGAGATATGCGTAGAGCACTTAAATCGGTTCTCAACCATACTTTGATTGATCAGTTGATCATATTTGTGTGCCTCCTGAAATTCAATAATCGCTCTATCACCTGTGAAACACGCACACTCCAAAGCTTAGTAGAAATTCAAATCATGAACGCAAGCCAATTGAATAATAAACCCCAGTGAAAGAATTTGCAGCGTTTTTCATTGGAAATTATAGTAAATATTTCTAGAACAAGTTTCACATTCGCGAGACGAATCACTACTGACAATGGATCCTCCCATCTTCAAATAGATTATACGATTCTTTAGAGGTATTGACATGGCTGGTTGATTATCTCGGTCTAATTAGTGTCGTTTTTCTCACTTCTAGACCTCTCTGATCAAGTAGGGAAACATCCGTATTTCAGAAGTTGAATTTTTGTTCACTGCTCGAAGCAAAGTGCGGCGGACGGTCATTAGAGATTAGGAATCTACTCACCTTGAATTTGAGGGGGTTATAAAAAGTTGTTTGCTATACGATCACAATGAAATAGTAAACGATACGTACGAACGACGTACGATTGGAAATAGTAAACGTAAAAGTGGGGGTCCTAATATATTTGGTGGTTCTTCTTCCTAAATGGAAACTCATCAGTGGGATTAGGATTTCCACAAACATCCAAATAGGTCTGTTATCATTGAACGGACTCAGTAATGATAACGACCGTCAAATAAATTCTCCATGATCATAAAGTTAATAACATGATAAGATTAAGGATGTTAGCGATTATTATCGAGGTTTACCGAGGTCAAAATAAAAACGGCGAAACGTTCAGAAGCGATCTTGCCAACTCACGCCCACCTGGGCGCCTTCTGTGCGTAGGTGAAACCAGCAAGGCGCGAAGTGTCTTCTACCGGACAAGTAAGTGCCTTGTAAACTAATACCCTACCAGCCACTTGGCCAGCAACTAGTAGGTATAGCTCTCTTCTGTGTGGATGGGATGAACCCCGGTAAAAAAGAACACCACCAACCACCTCCTCTCACAAAATGGTTCTACCTCGAGGTTTTATTCGACTCCTCCCGCGCTCTAACTGCTATTGTTTTCTATTCGTGGAAGCTTTACACAAACCTGCGGCGAAATCCTTCCTTATGGGAAGCCTGCGGGGGATTTATTTCAATTATCCTCTTGAAGTTAAACCTTTTCCCTTCGCGCGCTTCTTGGTTTCTTTCGGTTTCTCTCTCTTTTTTTCCTTCCAACTGCGCTCTTCGGAGAGGCGTGAAAAGGAAAGATCTTGTATTCGATAAATTCGCGTCCTCAAAGCCCATCAAACATCCACTCAACTACATAAATATACCGTCGCTTCTACGTCAAAACGTTCGCAGTGAAGTTTCTGAAGCAATCCCCACAACAGAAATGAATTAACAAAAATCAGCTAAATAGAATCCATTTAGTATAATCTAACGCATCCAGTGCGGCCATCGAACATCGACTCTGTTCTAATCGTAAGGTAAGGAAGGTCTCTTAAGTGTACAATATAACCTCAGTTGAAAGAATAGGCATATAAATATTACTAGATATTCGTTTCACGATAGTGCAATCTACATTTTGTCCACTACCTACATGTACTCTATTATGGTGTACTATTTTCAATGATGAACCTTTATAATCAATCAAGAAAGAAATGTTCAATCCCTCCCTCCTCCCCTCAAAACTTGTTGTTCTACGATTCAAGATGAGTATAAAACCCAAAATCAAATCAAAAGAATACGTCTGCAGCATTTTTTCGGTAATTACCTAACCAAAGTAGTTTCATGAATACAATTAGACTTGGTCGAATATCACATCTACGTTCTCGCGACAAGTTACCATTTATACTACGATACGTCCCTTGGCCCGAACTATTTCTATCAGCAGATCCTCCTACAAAAAGAACAGTTTTTTCCTTCCTTATTACTATTGGCCCGTTGAATCACGACGGTATGACGTCTAATTTATACAGGGTGTCCCATCTATATGGGCCTATCAAGGAATTACAGCCATACAGTGCGAGCTATCAAAAAATTGAACTGGACCTTTTCTATAGTATTTTCACTCTGCTTGAAGGTGGTGGAACCCGTTTTTCATTTTTCGATGTTTTAGTGCCTCAAATCTTCGATTGAAACTCGAGGTTACCCCTTCACCCAACTTTTTTATTTTATTTTTCGATTTTTCGTTGAATTCGGAAGAGAAAATGCATCGATGACAATTTTTTTCAGAGACTTCGTTATTTCACTTTTTGCGAACAACAAAAATCGACGAATTTTTTTCAGGTAAAACGCTTTTCTCCAATAATCTTTAATATTTTCTAGATATTGACCAAATTTTTGAACCCTGCATCAAATTTCTTATCAAGGCAGTTTACATCATCAACAACCATCATCCGAGGATTGACATTACAGTTGAAGCGCTAACGATTTGAGAAAATAAAGTTTTTCCTAAACTTTTGGTTGTTGAAAAAATGTTTTAAAAAAAATAAAAAATTAAAAGTGCTCGAATAATTCAGTATTTTACTAATTGAACAGCTTTCGCATATTGGTGATCATTATTCAATGCGATCATAACTATTCATAATTTGGCGGAAAAACCATTATATCTATTTTAAAGAACATTTGAGACTGCCTTGTGCCGTCTTGTGGACTAGTCTAGGTTGACTTGATAATAAAGAGTAGAGTTCAGAGTGAACAATTAGTATCAAGAAACTGTTGTTTTTGGTGTGTTGTGTAGTGTTTTGTAACTGTCTAGTCAGTTGTGTTGCAGCGCATAAAAAATGCCAACTGCTGCGTTTACTCCTTCAAAGATATTGAGCTATTTGAAGGTAGGTAGGCAATTTTAGACGAATACAAAGTGTTAATAAAACTTGTCTAGTAAAATTTGTAGTGTACTACTTGTATATGTACTTGTTGATGATGGAAACTGGCTTCTGTTGATAAGAAATTTGATGCTGATTTAAAAAATGTGGTCAAAATCTAGAAAATATTAATTTAAAAAATTTTGTTAGAAAAGCGTTTTTTCTAAAAAAATTCGTCGAATTTTGTTTTTCGCAAAAAGTGAAATAACTCTGAAACGAAGTCTCTAAAAAAAATTTCATCGATGCATTTTCTCTTCCAAATTCAACGTAGAATCGAAAACTAAAATAAAAAAGGGAAGTCAAGGGGTAACCTCATGTTTCAATCGAAGATTTGAGGCACTTAAACATCGAAAAATGAAAAACGGGTTCCACCACCTTCAAGCAGAGTGAAAATACTATAGAAAAGGTCCGGTTTAATTGTTTGATAGCTCGCACCGTATGGCTGTAATTCCTTAATGGGCCCATATAGATGGGACACCCTATATAACATTTAATAACTTTCCTGCTGTCAATGGGGTTAGTTCCCCCCACCTTTTTTGTGTTTTTTTCTTCAGAAAATTGTTAACTATTTTCAAAAGATATGTTTTGTTACTATTTGCAGTGACCTCTTGTTCTTACAATTCCGTATTTGACACTATGTACCTTTGGTATTCTTTCCGCATTTTTAAATGTGTTTTTCAAATATTGACCCCCCCCCCCCCTACCCTTATCACAGATCATTGATCTATGGGGGGGGCAGTTTCCATCATATTTAGTGCCAAGTTTTGTTTGTAGTTTCTTGGTGGAAATAAAAATCCTACTTTATTCTTTTCGTGGGGACTTTCGGCATGGTCCCTTAGTCAATCCAGAAGGGTGAAATCAAGGGGCTGAAAAAAAAAAAAAAATCGGAATATCGGAAACTTTTGATATAACTCCACAGTTTTATGTTTGTTATTGATAGACGTCCCTTCAATGAATATAATGAGGTCACCTGGGCCGCTATACTTACATTCGTTCAAACTCCTTAAGGGCTAGAAAAAAATTCAACACGAATACAAATAAAATCGTGCTTAATAAGTACATTTACATCTATTACAATTATATGAGGGTCGCACCGGATGATATGACGGCTATGGTATTTCGTTTTCAAAACTTCCATTTGAAATCGAGATTTCAGGATGTTACGAAATTGGGGACAAATGAAGTGTAGCCAGCTGTTTAATTTTATCTCGTGAAATTTAAGTTGTTCTGTAATATCGTATAATTATATTGCACCACTATAGGTATTTTCATATTAGCATTTGTTTCGAATAAAGGGACTTGTAAAAGATTGTGTTGACGGAAGTAGTTTTTGGACCATCTACAAGTCAATTACTAGGTATGGAGACACAGTGATCAGATGACAGATTCTTGTGGCTCATTCCCCATCAATCTAACTATCGTGCTGAAAACTAAATTGGACTCTTTTTATGGCACCTAGGGTGCAATTAGAATACATGAAGGGGGTGCCGAGTTTATATGATATACCACAGATTGCGTCTAATATACGCACTTCAGTTTTTCTGTTAATTGAATAATAAACCTCTGTGTAATAAATTGCGGCGCCTTGTATCATCAAATAAAAAATTTAAGTATTTTTTTGTTTTTGTTTCAGTGTTTCTGTGAATATTTTCGTCTTCCCAGTCGTATGAATAACAAAGCTCCAAGTAGATTAGGTAAGCCAAGTAGTAATAGCACGCCTGAACTTTCTTGCCATACGGTTATTTTTTTCGTTTGATGGCAGCCACGTCGTAATTTGAATCATTTTATGACACTAATTTCCAGGTGTAGCTCCTTTTTGTCATTATTCTCGGTTTTCATTTTAAACTGAATTTCACTGCCCCTATACCGTAAAGATGCCATCTCCATTTCACCAGCGTCCCCCGGAGCGACCCATAAAAAACCCCCACGCTCTTCATTCACTCCTTGGAAATACATCGCCGAGAGGAACGCGAAAAGGGTTCTTGGGGGGAAACTGCGAGAAAGGAGATGATTTCCCTTCCCCTTTCTTGCGATATTAACTTGTGAAATGAGAAGTCAAAGTGGCGGTGATATTCAGGGAAAGGGGTGCAGCCCAATTAGAAGGGTTAATGGCTAGGAACAACCCTTCGCTTTATGATGTCATTCAAACTGAAGGAGCCATAAGGCTGGGGGAGAACGGAGCGTCATCTCCCGAGTCTTCCGCTCTTGATTCGAATAATCCGACCATAATTTCGACGGTGGATACGGCGAAAGAGATATCTCCGGGGCGCTATGAAATTCCAAGCCCAGTAGCATGGCAACTACGATCAAATTTTGACGTAAAACGTAATTTGATGCTCAATACTCTCATTGCAATGCGAACAATACCCATATTCATCTAAATATAGATTTATGTGCTCCTTCTGAGCATTGAAGCTTGCACGACCTCCCACCAATTATCTCAAAGCAACATCCTTGTAGAGAAGTACACTTCACCTCCCCTGTCCAGGAGGTCCTTCAAATCACGTTTGTTTTTCTATACCAACAGACTGGAAAGTATTGTTCATAAAAAGCGTTCTCAGGTCAATATAAGCTCTAACTAGTCTGTTAGTATCAGAACCCAATAAGGTAAAAAGATTTGTTAACCCATTTAGCCGATTTTACTTTAATAGAGTGTTTGAATGTCCAATGCCTAGCCACCACATGTGAAAACTGAAATCAGGGACATCAATTCCATACGAATTCCATCATACTATACATACTTTCCCAACTAAGTAGAAAACATTATCAACGGCATTTGCTAAATGAGGATGGAATATCCAGATAACCAGCATTCAGAGAATCAACACAACTTATCAGCTTATCAATCACGACAGGACGACTGTCAATAACATCCCGTCCACCAACATTATGGAAGGAGGGGTTAAGTAACGACAGAATAAGGCTTGATAGAATTTTGACGTAGAATGTAATTTGATACTGAATACTCTCATTGCAATGCGAACAATACAACTAACTTATATCCATCTAAATATTGGATTATGCGCTCCTTCTGTGAACAACAGGTAGGTATGGATCTTTCACCTATTTTCCCAAAGTACAACCACAAACACTTTACTTCCCCAGTCTAGGAGGTCCTTCAAATCACGTCATGTCATGTGATCTGCGACTGTCTGTGCTGGCAAAACAGCGTTTTCTAACCTGGGGACAGGCTTCCATTGATCCTCGGGTTATTAAAACGGGAGTGGTTAAGACTGTCCTCTCATTTGACAAAATGTGGCGGGGAAGGTGGACCTTCCAGCTTTGGCTGGAGTCGACGACATTAGGTCGTCACAACAGACTGGGATGTCAATGTCTAACCAGTAATTAGGTACCAAGCAGTTAGTGCATGGGTCCGAGGCAGTTCCTGGCGATGGGTGCAAGTGCTGTACACTGGGCATATAGAGCTTGGTTTGGCAGGGTACCCAGGTCGGGCAGTCAAATGTGCTTGGGAAGGAGTTAAAAGTAACGACTTCCTTCTCCAGCCATAATAGGCCCACGGGGGCCTTAGTGGTAAAAAAACACGTATTATAGCGTGGAATAGTCTTTTACATAGACTTAACTGCCAAAAAATGACCCCAAAATGTATAAAAAAAAGAAGCAGATTTTACTTTCCCAACAGAGTGGAAAGTATTGTTCATCAAAACTGGTCTCAGGTGAATATATAAACATTGAGTCTCTTAGTGCCGAAATTCAATCAGGTAAACAAGTTTGTTAACCGTTTAGCCCATTTTACTTTTCCCAACGAATTGAATAGTAATGTCCAATACCAAGCTCTTCAGGTGAAAACTAAAAATAGACACATCAATTCCATTACTGCTCTATACAAAAATCATCCATCTTCAGCCGCATTTAATTTCCAACTAAGTAGAGAGTAATCAACGAAATTTGCTTTATGAGGATGTAATATCCAGACAATCAGCAAGCAGCCTTAAAATGAGTCTTGAGGGGTAACATAACAAGACGGCTTTCAATAACATCCTGACCAACATCTGGGAATGGAAGGCTTAGGGAATGGTAGATAAAGACTTGACAGAAAAATGTATATGTTGCTAATGTTCACACACGTTTATGTACAATCATTAAAAATATGCAACTAATAGTCATTCATATTAGCAGAGAAAAATAGTATCTCCTCAATTAGTTACTATTAAGAAAAAAAGGATTCCGCCAAAAGTGCATTAAGGCATTTATTATTCACAAAGGTTTATTATTCCCCCTACAACGTTTTCTGTCTGCGAAGTCGTCAAAAGATGGGAAGGAAAAAATTGTAATTCAAAAAATAGAAATTTCCACCCGTTTTCAACGTTTTTATCAATAAAATTGAGACTTTGGAGAGTTGGAAAGGGCTGCGACAAATTCCAATCGATTTTTCCTCCAAAAATACGAGAAAATGATACCCCACTTACTTGCCTAAGTCAGTGAAAAACCCCGAAAAAACACGTTTTTGACCAGTTTTGCTAGAGTTGGGGCAAATTGAACCCCACTTAGAGTCCACGTGCACCTTTCCAACGGTCTTACATTGCCCTTACTGCGGATGTAGGTGACGTAAAAAATGCTCGCTTTACGATTGTGAAAGCTGATAGGCATTGAAAGTAATGAACTAGAACAGGGGTGTCCAAACTACGGCCCGCGGGAGGATTTGGTCCGGCCCGCCGCCCTCGGAAAAACATGAATGGATGGAAAAAATTAGGCTACCGCCAGAACGTGATGACTTCAAGGGAATCAACAGTTTTGCCAGATGATATAAATTTTTGGTTCAACGTATCTATGCGAACAACCCTTTTCAAAAATGACACATGTCAAATCCAAATATCGAGCAATGCTTTCAGAAGAACACTTGAAAAATTTGCTTACGATTGAAACAACAAACTATGATCCTAAGTGGAAAGACATTGTAAGCAAAAAACAATCACACACATCACATCAGATTGGTTTTCCTAAAATATTTTTTTGAATGTAATAATTATAAATAAATAAATAGAAAATATATTACTCTTAAATAAGTGGAAAGACCTTGTAGACACGAAACAATTGCACATACCACATTGTATTGGTTTTCCAAAAGTATTTGTTTGATTGTAAATAATTTTAAATAAATTAATACAAAATTTATTTCTGATATACAAATAAGTTTTGTATCCTAAATTGGGCCTAATTTTGAATTTGTCAAACTCGTCTAGGAGTGCTTAAAAACACTGTTTTCAAGTGTTTAATTTTTGAGATTTTCCGGCGAAAGCCCCTGTACCCCCTTTTGGCTGGGTGCCTAGCCCACCAGACCCCCCTGTTGGTCCGCCCCATCAACTCCACATTACGATATGGCCTTTGGGGCAAATAGTTTGGAGAACCCTGAACTATAAGATACAAGCGGCTGAGATACAAGCTAAGATATTAACTATAAAAGGTCCTAGAGGTATATTAACGTGATTTGGACGGACCTGCCTTCTGAATTGTTGCATTAACCAGAGGAACAATGAAGACGAATGTGATAACCCTGTTTAACATACCTAAATACATGCTAGGTCAGGTAGAGTTACCAAGCAGGAAGTTTTGTTTTAAACATAACAATGATAACAACGGATTCAAATGTCCTGAATTAAATTCCAATAAACTGTAATGTAGCGTCATTCTGATTCTACGTGTTGTAGAGCGGAGGCGGCCATTATAATATCCTGTACTTGAATGCGTGAGTCCTTCGACGCAACAAAAACCACCGTACTTGGGCGGTTTTATTCAAATAAGATCGAAATCTCGCAGTCGGGGAATTTCATTGTCGGAATACTCGCAACGGAAAGGAGGAGGAAGAAAATCCGAAAGTGTACACGTGATAAAGGAGAATGGAAAGGAATGGTGGATTGGGGTAGGAGGGGGTGGAGAATAGGTTGGTGTAGGGGTTGCGGGGAGGGGTTGAGAATATTGAGAGGCGGTATTGTGGAGGCCCTCAGTATCAATGGGGCAATCCACTTTTAGTGCCCGTAGCCGGATGACTATGAGAGCGGTGGATGTTGTGCGGGGGATGGAAGGAACATTATGGCCTCATCGCTGGGTCGTATGGCACACAGCCACACACAGCCAGGGCGAGATGCTTGCGGTCGCCTTCCTCCGGTGAAAGGCGGGAGAGATTTCATCTTGAGTCTCTCCACGATTGTATCTGCAGCAATGACGGATTTGAATAGGGGTTGTTGTAGAAAACCATCGAACTGTGACAAAAACCGAAGAAAAGAGAGAAAAATTCACAAGAAATTCTCAAAGCAATGTAAATACAACGCACTCTAGGTTGAGGTATTGACTAGGAACTCAGTTTGGAACAACAAAACGAAGGAAGCTAGTTTACTATTGGGCCTATATCCGATTTTAATTACTGAGATGACATTTTTTCCCCCAAAATCATATTTCCAAGTCATATTGTTAGAAAAAAAAGAAAAAAGGGAAAAAAACAAATATAAGAATAAGAATGGAACAAAAAAAAAAAAAAAAAAAAATCGAATAAAGATTAATCCTTAAATCAGTAAAAATTCATGAAATGTTACAAGAGTTCCTTCTTAAATTTAAACAAAATGACGATACTTAGAAGAAAAGGAAGAATATCTCCAGAAAAATTAAAACAGGTAAACCTATTCCTATGAAATGTGAAGTATTCAAGACAAAAGATGCATATCTAGCAGAAGGAGTTAGCTTGAAAGCACAAGAAATATAAGGATGGAATAAAATAAACTTTGAACAATTTTTCACAATTCACAAGGTAGGAGCACGATGAGAGGGACAGATTATAATCTAACGCTAAGGAGCGCACACTCCATATAGGTATAAGGTTTCAAGACCATTAAAGTTCGTGTGAGGCAAATGATCGCAGCATTAGGGATCTGAGTTTGAACTGGTGAACATTTTCCATCTTCACTTTGTCATCACCGAAGTCCAGTAGTTCTGCCAGCAGTGTTTCATAATTGTTGATGTATACCTCCACGGCTTACAGGATGTAAGCCGCGAGGTAATGGCTCCTGTATGGCTGGTATAGCAGAACACGAAAATGGGAGAGGGTCTCTGGGGCTTTGTTATTGCACAGATTACATAGGTTAGTTTTTTGTGCCAAAAGTTTATCTCACACATCTGATTACGTGTGGCAAGACGCAACTGAGCAAGTAGACGCTGCTTCTTCGACAATTGCCTTCCATCGTAATTTAGTGTTCTTCGGAACATTGGATTATATGCGCTGTTTTGCATCCTTTCTACATCGAGTCCCAATACATGGTTCTTGTATCGCTCTACAATATCCGAGTAAATTGCACGGAGAGACTGGTATGATATAGAGGACCACTCCAAGGATACACCTACTGTTGTAAGGGTACTATCCATTTGGGTAACCCAGTTATACTGAGGCAGGTTTTTTGGGTTACTGTGAAATTTAACCAGTTCCCAAACCAACGTCTTGACCATCTGTCCCCGCCCATCTTAAGAAATCCCAAGGCTCTCTCCAGCACTGCCACCTTTAGAGGGAGTCTGCCAGTCTCAAGCCTCAAAAAGTGGCCAGGCACTCCCCTAGGTCAGCAAAGCACACTTTTGAGAAAATGGGTTTGAACGACCTCAATCTCGTCTAAGTGCCAAATTCCCCAAATTTCTGCTGCGTACAGAAGGACTGACGCAACAAGAGAATCAAACAATTTTAGCCTTTAGTCCCAGGAAGAAACCATGCCCCTGCACAACAGATCAAACAGTTCAGTAAATTATGCCCCAATATCTGGGCCGTCAGCTAAAACAAATCTGTTACAACTGATTATAATAAGACAGGTTTTTGATCGATTCACACCATTTTCTCGTCTAGTGATTCAGTTGATTCAAATATTACTACAAACCTAGAAAAATTTGACCACTTTTGACCATTACCTCCCTTACCTGGAGGGTTAGATCATTAAGGAGCAACAGCCCTTTATAGTTGCTTTAATTTAAGGTTAACGTTGAATTCATTTGGGGTAACTGATACGATTGCTCTCTCATATTTTGTTTTATCCTTTGAAACACACTTTAAAGAAGGGTAAAATTTTAAATAATCTGAAAATTCGGTAGTTCGAAATTTCGAATTCAGTAATTCAATATTTCGTTGGAAAAATCAAATAAAGTTATCAAGGTATATGATTTATTGTATATTATTATACGATCTACTTATTGTTTCATGTTCTCTGTCTTATCCGTGAATAACCACCTGCTCCTGAAATGCAATTACTATTGTGATTGGGCTAACGAATAACTATTGTTCAAAACACTTCTACACATTCATTGCAGATACTCGGAAATAATGTGTCACTCCCAACTTGACTATGAGAAAACTGTCCTTAGTGGGTTTTTTGGAATAGGGTAGATCACATGCGAGTATTCCGTATCGCACCCCCCAAAAGCTACCAACCTTCCATACGTAAAAGGATAATCCAGATTGATAGAGTGCCCCCGAATGTCAAACTGCCTTTTTATCCTCGAAGCGCGTTCCACCGCTGACACATCCTGCGGGGACGCCGATCCATATCACCTTTCTTCGCAGATATTGACTTTTCTTGTCTTTCAAAAAAACTGCCAATATCGCCGGCTGCCTCACGGGCTTTCACCCCCTCGCGTCTCGCGTTTCATCCCTCACACAATTCGAGCTGTCGTGTTTCTCAAGGCTCATCCGTCACATGGAGGGCTCCGGATCGGCCCTAACACGGTATTCTCGTCAGAATATCAGACTCCGGTGTTACTGGGTATAACAATTCCGATTGATCAGCTGTACTTACACGATAGTCTTCGCACTTACAAGAAATGCTCAAAACAAATTACGAAGACGACGGAGAAACGGCTATATGTTATAATTTTAAATAAATGATTAAAGCTTTTGTGTGGAATAGATGGAGGTCAGGGTGGAGCAGAATGGAGAGTGTAAAGGCCGGTTCACACGCTCCGGCTGGTGCAAGCCATTTAGCGCAAACTGAACTGAACTACTTGGTAGCGTCCACACGTTCAGGTGAGCTTGTGCAAGCCGTTCGGTGGGATCGTTCTCAAATTTACTATTATTGTGGATTCTTGTGGTTTCTATGGTTTTTTAATCAAACATGGATGAGGAGGAGCTTGTCCTATGTGCGACTGCAGCTTGTTTAGTGAGAAAGACATTGGAAATTAAAAGGGCAAAAAAATCGCATTCTGTGTTCATAAACGGTACTTAGTAAGCCTAACCAACTCCCTGGAAAAATCTGTAGATTCAACCAGAGCACCAGAGAGGCTAGTGCTTACCAAGGTGGCAGGTACACGAATGACCCCCTCGGGCGGACGGAAAAGTGGTGATGCCGGGATAACAAAGGGCAGAAGGAGCCCACCCGAAGGTTAGTTGAAGGAGTGTTGAGCGGGGGGGGGGGGGACTCTAAGAACTGGATTGTACTCCTGTTAATCATTTAAATGATAATAAATGATAAAAATTATTCTGTACCCAACTTGACAGGCTTTTTAAAATGTTACGTATTCTCGGTTTTTGAGCATATCTGCTCCCACATAAGAACTTGAATAATTTTCAAGTCAGTATGTTTAAAGTGAGTATATTTATTCAAGTAGTTAAAGGTGTAGTGACTAATTAAAAGTTGAGGGTACGTACATAAGGGGAAACTTTGGGTTCTTTATGGATGAAGTCAGGGGAGGAGATTTAAGGGGTAAGAAGAAGGAGAGAACTGATGGGTACCGGCCTGTGAAGAGAAGGACTGATGGGTACCAGAGTGTGTAATAGGAGGTCGGTCCTCACCGGAGGTGCCCGAGAGACGAGATTTAGGGCCGACCACGGCGTTACATATTTGGCCCTAAATCCGACAAACGTTGTGAAGGGGCTTTGAAAATGCCCCGGGAGCTCGTGTGCAGAAGGGAAAACCGCGGGTTGCGGTAAGTCGGGGGGCGCACCCTCCAAGAGATAGTTAGCTTCCCTGGGATAACCACAACGAGACATAATTAAAGCCAAGGAGGCAACTGCTTCTACTTGCCCCGCTGGTCCATCTAGGAAACCCCGTGCCCTCCTCGCCCCGGTCCCCTTCACGGGGGTGGGTTCTAAGGGTTGAAATGCCCGGGGTCTCTGAATAATCTCTAGTAAGGACTCCGGAGTTGAAGGGGGAAAGGAGGAGGGTAGAAGGGTGTTCCTGGAGGAGTTTAATGATGTTAGGTATAAGGATTAGAGCGAGGGGGGGCCGAGAGGGGTCTCTGCCCCCTAATCCACTCCGTTACTGAATACTGTAACAACTTACTGTCGGAACTAAAACCTTGTACAGCCCCTCTCGCCATCGGCCATCTGATTGGGGTAGGGATGACCCCCTCCTTCCATCCCGTTACCAACCACATCCTCTAGTACCAACTAAATTCAACAAATATAACTAGTTAGCAACTTGTCAAGGGTAGAAACAATTTCCCTAATCCGAGCTGAGTGTATACACCCAATGAACTCGTATAAATCCCTCTCTGTAATAAACACGAGGAAAATATTTTTGACCTCGAGTTTGGGGTTTTCGAACAAATATATATGAAAGTTTTGTCACCTCTAAACATACATAATTTCCTTGATGGTGCACAGAATGCTGAATGGCTCCTGGGGCTAATTTCCGAGCTATTTGTCGTACGTAACTAAAATTGTGTACATAGTCCCCTTAGAACTTACAGTTGACGCATAATGAAGTTGTAATCAGCTGAGTGGATTTTGAAGCTGATTTCGTAGCGATTTGTGGTACGAAGCTGCCATTTGGTATGTATCCTCCTTAGAACTTACAGTTGACGCATAATGAAGTTGTGATCAGGTCAGTGACTCCTAAACTAGATTTCCAAGCTATTAGCCGTACGAAACTACTTACAGTTGAAGCGTAATGAAGACCTCAGTTTAAAAAAGTCTTACACACAATACAGTTCATTTTGAAGTAAGAGATTCTCGTCACATTTCTTGAATTATTTACTGGGAAGTGATCTTATAGATAGATCGATAGACAACTCTCCGGTAGTAGAGATCGGGCAGTTCATAAGCATTAATGATACTTTCAGGATCAAAACCAGGTATTTCCTAAATTTCTAAAAATGATCTTTTTTGAATTTTTCACAAGTTTAAGTAGGAAAGTTTCAATTTATGAAATGGAGGGATCTGAATCGGATAGGAACCATGAGAAATAAGACACCAAAATACCGCGTCAGTTTTCCTGCTTCTCTTGAATCCACTAGGCACGCATCAATCGAATATTGGATTTTCTACGCTATTTTCCTCAACTAACTTTTTCAACATTTCTATATCGAGATTCTGGCGGTTTTCCTTTGCTTTGTGTCGTGGATGTGACCTTCGCAGAACTGAAGGAGAATCCGAGAAAAAGCCATCAAAACGAGAAACTTTTGTAGAGGAATATCGAAAAAAGAAAAAGGTATTCGTTACCCGTTCCGTCCGGGAACATTTTTAGTAGTGAGGATTAGAATAGTAATACCGAATGCCACAAAATCAAAGTTGGGGATGCGAGCAATGTTTAGTATTCATTTAACTTTAAAATACTGTTTAAGTCATACTATCCTACACAATTCGTTGTTCACTTGAACTCATATTTATCGTGATAAAACGGTTTATTTATACTGAAAACCTGTGATTAATGGTTGCTGTGATCACATTTATTTGTTGGGTTACCAATCTCATGAGATTTTGAATAATTTGAGCCATTCCCTTCTGCATTTTTCCCTTGTTGACCAATTAAAGAAAAGTTGTAACAATTCTTTCCTCACCATTTTGTATTTCAAAAATAACATAATTTTTGCTCTAAAGCTCTCAATTTTCAACACAGTTCAGCATGAATGTGATGCGATAATTTAGAAAAATTCTCTCATAATCATACTGCAACACTGGAACTTTTCCCTATGCCCCCCCCCCCCTACCTCTTTCTGATGAACTAAGGGATTACCACAATTTTTTCAAAGCTGGGATACGTAATGCGAGGATGCAGCGGATTTTCGATATTATTTGTTGATGTTCGTTGCAGCGTTGTTCTCAAAAACAACAGTTTCAGTTTCAAGAATCGGCAATTTCAGCGTCCAAATCGGATACAAAATGTTGTTTTCTGAAGATCTCTGTATCTTTATGCCAATAAGTTGAAAGCCGTAAATGGAACCATGGCCCACTAGCAGGAAATCATGAACCTGACAAATTGAAACTGACCTTGTAAAATTTAGTCTTGTAGAGTTTTTGATCCTGAAAACCTCATATCATCTTTCTTGTATCGTGGTTATGAACGTCAGAACATTTTAAGAATAAGACCAAATTTTCTCTGATATATAGGAGGCCAGTCCTAATATTCAGGCTTGGATCAGTTAAGGGTTCCGAGTTTAACAACAAAAAAGCCCCTCAACAGCCCTGTTGGAAGGCTAGTTATAAAATCGTTCTTACTGCTGTCTTAGATGCACAGAATGACCTCTATTCTTGGATGGAAGAAATAAATCCAGCCGATCATAATAATTTACGTATTTAGACAGATAATTAGACAGAATCTAGGGACTTCAGGATTTTTGTAACGGCAATGATGATCGCCCGAGCATCGAGTTGAGAAGTGGACGGATGCAGGTCACCACCTTCTGTAATGCTGGCAGAGAGAGTCTTCAAATGCTGGGCCCTTGCGCCCTGTCAGGGAGCTATTTCTTCCGTCTCTGCTTACTTCTTTTTTTCTCCGCCGCATACTTCTATCCCATCTTCCCCTTTTGCGTTCCCCAGGCCGAGAGCTATTATGCTCGAAACAGCGTTTTGGCCCTGCGGGGTAATCCATCTTTGTGAGGAGATAATGGACTTGGGATCGTTGCAAAGAAATAACCGAGGTCTTGACGTCAATACTTCCAGTCAACGAATCATGAGTGAAGACTGGTGACATCTTATTACTTGACCTTTTCGCACGCTGTATGGTATTGATGGTTTACTTATACTCAGATTGCCCAGCTTCTGGTTAGGTTTGACACTTTCCGAACAACCATACAGTTACCGGAAAGATTTCTGGTTCCAATTCCCAATACAGGGTGGCCCACCTAACATGAACACCGCTTTTATTTTCCATACAAACAGTAAATTTGAAAATCAAAAAAATACGTGTCCAATGATTTTTGACAAGGATTCAACAAATTATGTGTGCGCACTTTTGCGCACGTGCGCAGTGTGTGCAGTCTACACTAACTTCGTTATTTCAGATGAGAAACACTATTTTTTATTCCAGATTCGAATTCTACGCCAAATTTTATGAAAATTTGACCCCTCAACTAATTTTTTTGGTTGTGCGTAACCGGTTCAGCGAGCACGCAAAGTTGCGCAACCCGAAATTTGTTAAATAGTGGATGATGGTGAACTGTGGCATATGAATTCTCATTGTTTTTTAACGCTGATTCACGTGATGCTATCCATTATTTGATTTGACTCCATTTTTGCGGAATAATGACCGAAATTTGTTTATTTCGCGTGGAAAATCATCACTTATGCCGATTACAAAAAGCATTGGACACGTATTTTTTGGATTTTCAAATATACTGCTTGTATTGAAAATAAAAGGGATGTTCATGTTATGTGAGCCACCCTGTATAGTAGCGACGCGTTACCACCTCGATAATCGTACACCTCACACAACGATGTAGCTCACATTTGTTTAAAGATTCAGATTGAATTTCTGCGAAATCCTTTGTCAAATACTAATATTATTAGTAACGAGCAATGTAAACTTATTTCGAGCGTTAAAGGAAAGTATTGCACCTCGGAGAAAATGAATAATTTAAACTGATAATCTTGTTTTAAAAACCGCCAAGGAAAGGAATTGAAAAAACTGAAAATTCACTGAACCCCGTTCCCATCGGATATAGAGGGATAGAGAAAGCAACAGAACTATTTCGAAGAGAAGCAGTGGGCTTAGGAAGAAAACAACATCACCATTAGATTTATCACATTCAAACTAATAACTTAACGTTTCCGAAAATTGGACAAAGTGGTTTTTGACACCGAACGACTCAAAAAATAAAACACATCTGCTTTTTGAGTGCTTCCAAATCCAGGGCCTTTAGGTGCTCTTTAAGATCTAGCGTACATCTTACCCCATCCACGAACTTACAGCTTCTTAAAATTCTCTTCGATATTGTCAAGTCAACGAAGTCTCGTGGTCTTGCGTGCAACCCTAAAACTCCTTTAGGGGTGGACTAAAGTAACCCCCATTTTGTTCAGGTCGATTTTCCGAGGAACATATTGAATTGAGAAGAGTGCGTTTTTCTATTCCTCAATGTTTATACTTTTTTGCTGCACTCATCAGGTCTGTAACATTCTTGTATAATATACGTATTATGTTCCTTCTACAGACCCATTGAGGACTCAACTCTATCAAGGACCCAGTTCTTCTCTTGTTGACCCTAGACAGTCAGTTCCGCTGCGTAAGTCGTGAGCTCATGTCAATGTTGTTAGACCTCGATTTCTATTAAAATGACTGACAATGTCTTTTATTCATTTTCAAAACTTCCATTTTTCAAAACTTTTCACCAGTTATGGCGACATTTCTACTCAACTTTATTTGTGGACTCTTTACTTTTTTCTGCAACTCTGATAATGATAAAGTTTAAGAGTTTATGATCGGTAGGGTGGATCAGGAACCAAACTCGCTGCAGGTAACCACCAGATAGAACGAGAATCGCTAGATTATACTGTTGGGTAGAATGCAGGTGATGCCGTATTGTAGCTTAGGGGGAAATAGGGTGGAGGCAGAACGACCTTAAAAGAGATCGGAGGGTGACGGGCTATCACATAAGACGTGGTATCCCGGTTATGACTCTCAAAAGGTGGAAAGATGTCAGAAGAGTTGGGGGCTGACTCGGTAGTGATAAGGGCTGGTTTAGGGGTGGGTGGGGTGCCGATATTGCGAGGGCACGAACGACAGTTTCGTGAAGGATATTCCAGAAGCAGGAAGTTTCCTTTCGGAAGAAAACTCCCACGGGAGCCCCTCAGAAGCTCGCCACAACACCTTCCAGTTTCCTACCACCTAAACAAAAATGAAATACCCCACCATAAGGTGGGAAAATGTTGGTTTCCCCTCTTCCCTTTGGCCAAGATTCTTTCCGCCCCCTTGCGAAAATAGCGCGTTGCCTTTCGGGAACTGTGCGGGGATCATGAAGGGGGTGAAAGATGTAAGATGTGTTTTTTTGGGTTATATGAGGATCTGCGGCACCCTCTGGGAAAACAAACAGTCGCTTTTCCTCCCCTTTTTATATTTCTATATTTCAAGGAGCGCTTTCCACCAGTCACACTCGCTAGGGTTGTATTCTGCCGGTCTGAATATGGGTGGCAGGACTTCCTCGTTTGTTATACCCGTATTTACAGTAACATTGAAATCCCCGACCCTTTCAAATCAACTTTCACTCGTAAACGGAACGAATTTAACAAAAAACAAAGAGTATAGTTTAATGAATGTAATTTGATGAGTGATGGGTAAATTGTATTATGTAAATACCGAACCGTATGACGAATGCCTTGAGAACCGTTGTATTGAGCGGCGGCAGGGACATCGAAGACACTGGACTAACATTTATCAGACCCAGCTTTTCTCAAGATAAGAGGTTTCCTGTCTTCCGTGCGTATAGATATTAGTTATCATAAAAACCATGATTGATTTATTACCATACATAATCCGAACATTATCCTCACAAGCTTATCCCATGAGTACTATGTGTTTACCACTGTTGAACTGTATCCACTAATATTGTCTGAGCTCATCCAAGTATTTCTATTGTAGCACCATAAAAAATAGGTATTGAAATGTTGATTAATTTCAGTGTCTTACTGATTAACCCAGAGGCGGTTACTGATATGAGCACAGGTGCATCTACACCCATGGCCAAAATGAAAAAGATACCTGATAATAATAATATAATAAGTATATTATCATACTGTCTTTACGTCCATCCTCATTGAAAAGCAGAAGATTTTCAAATCCAAGTGTCAAACAGGGTCTCAGGAAGGATGAGAGGATGGTGGAGTCGTGGGTTTGGTGAGGTGGGTTAGGGGCTTGCTGTCAGAGCACGGCTGACTACTGCTCCTAAAGGGAGGAGCTTAAACGGAGACCACAGCGTTTGATTCTATCCGGGTCCAAATAATGAACCAATGCGAGCGTCCGTAATACAGTGCCCGAAGTTTCAGGGAGCACACCTAGTTGTCCACTCAGCCACTAGAATGCGTGCGTCTAATCACCAAAACATGCTCTTACCCTATTATCAGTTGATTGTCTCCAAGTGAATGAACTGTGTTAGCTGTAAATACGCGATGAATACAGTGAGTGCTTTAAAACGTGAGTTCGCTAAATTGTCAGTGGAGCAAAGATTGATTGTTCACGATACAGGGCACCCAATGCCAATGTTGACAGGACTGCCACAAACCTCGGAAGCAAGCAGAAATCATTCCAAGATTCGCAAGTTCAACCCTCAGTACTATGAAAAGGTAGATTGGCTCTGCGGATGTAAGGTAAGTAATAAACGTCGCTGCTTCAATAGTATTTTTTGCTGCTATAAGAGAAATGAAGCTTGGATTAAAGATGGGATTGGGCTTTCACCTCCACGATGATTCTAGCCGGGCAGATGTGAATTTAAACGGTTGCAAAACACGGTTTTCAGAAGTTCGACAATTATTTCGAAATTTTAATTTTTTTTAGATATTTACGTATCTAATAGAGAATTTCTTTTAAAGGTAGGATTTAGTCGTTCGTTTCACCATTTGGAGCCAATAAAGTGGGCAACATTGATCTATTTTCCATATTGGTAGTTGAAATTTGCATTTGGCTGAGAAAAGCACATTTTTGTTTCACTTTCCCTCCGTGGTTGTCCGCTATGGTATTGGTCCACGCTCGGAGTTTCAAGGCAGGATCCTTTTTCCCAAACAATATTTGAAAATATCGAAATATAGTAAAGACAATAGAAAAATTAATCATGACAATCATTAGATTGTCACAACTTCTCTCTTCGTTGACTCCCACAATCCAAATGTGGAGAAAGATAGAGTATATTTCATCTATTCTTCTACCTGGGATCGAAGACCTGGAACAGGGATGAAACAAGGATGAAGAGGATTACAATTTTGTAGTCGCATAAATCCGTGTAAACTTACTAACGTCCCTTCCACACTCCGCTCTGCCCATTTCGCAGGGAAATCTCCCTTTCCCCTCTCCCGCCAACCAGGTTCAAAGCCCTATGAATACATCCTGGGGGACGTCGGCTCCCAACGCCCGGGTTAAGCCCGGGCAATGTATCTAAAGTTTCGTCCCAGCGACACGGCACAATTTATGCAGTTGAGCCATAATTAACTCCCCCTTAACCCCCGAGGGGAGGTCGCCTCATCGCCGAGTACGCTGGTCGTAAGAGGCTTGTGCCTTCAGAAAGGGCCTCACTGCCTTTAATGAAGATGTTATCCCCTCTCTCTCGCTAGGTTTGATATGAAAGGAGCACCGTAGTGGGCCCGGGCTTCCTCCCCGCTTTTCCTCAGCCCTCTAAATCACTACCCCCAACTTCTGAATAATTATCGTGCCTCCTGCCGCTCCCTATTCCTCGCTAAACTTTAGACATCCATAGTCCCCTATCAACCGTTCTCGTCCTATATCAAAGCTGTCCCGGATAGTTCTCTTCACTTCAAAGCGATAGAACAGCCTGGAACTTGAAGATGAGTTCGCTTTTGTGTTAAATTGCCATTTGCTACAGCCGTTTCCTTCAAACGACCCTCGTTCTCAACAAAAAATTCAGCGAATAAACATTCTGAAAATCCCTTCTTGCGTCAACATTCAGTATCTATACCTTGTCACAATCGCTTGCTTATCTAGGAAGTAATTATTCTACCTATAATGTGTATTTGCATTCATTATTGATGAGCCTAGGTTCATTATTAATGATGTCAATAATAAATCTTTGTAATCGGAAAGCAAAAAATAGTTATAAATCCCCTCCCCCCCTTCTACCCAATTTGTCACTTCATGTTTCCAAGTGACGCTTGAATTCTTTGCTCACATGCTGTTAGGGATTTCACAGCATCTTCTACAACGATAGTGAAGTTCCTTCCATCTTATTAGCTGTAGGAAAAGCTTTTTCCAAGATAAAGTACCTTTAGGTAGGGTATACAGATAAAGTATACATTTAGAGCATTCAGGGTCGCCATGAGGAGCACCATCTTCCCTAACTAGTTGCAGCATGTTGCTTCTGTTATTCAACGGGATTGTTTAAATTATGTGACTGACATGTACGTGGTAGATTTATTTATTTATATACAAAATAGGCAAAAATTGTCCTATTTTCAATATTTCGTCTATATACCAGCATTAGAAAATTGAGTAGAAAAATAAAACCTGAGGATTATAACTACAATTTACAACTGAATTTTCTTTCATATTGAAAAGGTCTTCTTTCTCGAAATTTCTGATAGGGATTGCATTCTAATTCATCCCAAGAGTTGGGGACAGGTTGTCCGAGCAAGCTAAGGCGTCAGTCCTTTGGCTGTTTACTTACAGTGGGAGTACTGATTTGCCCGATTCGAATCCGGCAGGCACCAATGATTAGGGCCAAAAATCCTATCAAGTGTAGTATACCTGTCCTGTCGTTAGACAGTTCACCTCGATATCACGTGAATCCAAATCGCTCCCAACCCAGGGGCGTGAGGCATTGAGAAGCCACGAGCGAAATCGTCAGACCTAGGTCCGATCCTCTTAAGACGTCCGCAACACCTCCGGGTAGTCGGACGAAAATCCAAGGTGAAATTCCTTGTTTACTTTACTTTACTTTTTACTTCATCCCATGAGTGGCCTAACTTGTGAGAGATATATCTTAAGAATCTAAAATCTGCAAAGTCGGTCCGTCGTACCCCAGTCGACGTATGGGCCATGAGAGGCCTTAGAATCGATGTAAAAATCCCCTATTCTCATGAAGTCTAGTACATTCTAACTTATAAAACCGAATCGCTTTATACGCTTAGATGTTATGGGCCTAAAACAGGTTAGAATCGTGTTTTTCTGGGTTTTTAAATACCTGGGATGCAAAAACGGAATTACAGAATACACGAATTTACGAATTTCAGGACACTTCCTGGAAAGAAATTTTTCCTGGGCTATTTCTGATTTTGAAATTTTCATGATGATCCACGATTTGTCCATAACATCGTTTGTGCTTGTTGATGTTTCCATTGGAGCCTCTTCGGTACTGTTGAGCTAAAGTGGCTATTAAACATGCTAACTTCCTTTCGATTTCTTCTAAATACGGTTTGAGCCCTTCAAAAACTGTCAGCTTTCTATGATAACGATCTGACCCAAACAGCCTTCTTGGAAATTCAAGTAACCTTCCTATAACCTCAAGTGCAGAAGTTTCCATCGCCTGGAATATAGTGGTGGACGAGTTTTCTGATGGCAGAAGATTACTGGGAAGAGCGCGATTTGGTTGAAGCGACGATCTCAAAGAGTATCTCAAGAAGGACTCTATTGCCAAATAATAATAATAATCATCTGGTCAGACACGGAAACTCTTCTTATAACCTAACTCGCAGCAGATGCTCATCTACTAAAATGGTGGTGGTCGAGTTGCCTGGTAGCAGAAGGCAGCGAGTAAGACCACAACATCGAACGCTTGACTTAGCAAAATAGGATCTTTAAAAGGATTGCAGTGTCCAATACTGATGACGTAGATGAGCTGTCCGCTTCGTCCTGGGAATAGACGGCCCCCACTCGTAGCAATTGTCTATCACCTAACAAGTTGGTAGACAAGTTCTCTAGTGGAAGAGGGCGCAAGAGGGATTCTGTGATGTAAAAGAGGACTTCAAGAAGGACTCTAGTGCTAAATAATAATGATGCTAATGAGCTGTCAGATCTGAAAATCCATGGAAGGCCTCAGGGAATAAACCGTCCTATAACCTCACTCGCAGCTCGATTATCCATCACCTAACATGCTGAAAAACTATTTGCCAGGCGAAAAATGGTTATCAGCAAAACCACGACTTCGTTGACGCGACGTTATCAAATATAACCTCGGGAAGGACTCTCGTAGCAAAATAGCAATGATGACAACGAGCTACCTGATCTAAAAAACCGTCTTAGGCGCTAAGGATTCAACCATTCTATGACCACACTCGTAATTGTTCATCGCCAAGCATAATGATAGATGGGTTGCCTGTGGCAGAAAATTATGAGCAAAACCACGACTTCGTTGACTCGACGTTGTAAAAGATAACCTTCGGAAGGACTCAGGTGGCTAAATAACAATGGTGCTAATGGTTTAAACCGTCCTGTAAGCCTATACGTTTCAATTATAAACATTTTGTCATTACCCACGTATAGAGCACTCATTATTTCCTTTCTTTCAAAGGTCACTCCAAAGTCTATTTCGGGTGACAAAACACGCCTCAAAAAGACGTTTTAAAAGCCTCTTTTTGTCGTCAACTCTCCCCATCTCGAAAGTCAATTTTTTCCCGAGTTTCAGCTGTTTTCGAACACGTTTCTCCTTCCTTCCGCCTCTCGTTCTCTCTTCGTCCATCTTCGCTTCCCTCTCATCGTCAGCGAACATCTGTAATTTGTTCCCTATCTTCTCTTAAACCGCCTTGCTCCGTCAAACTTGACAATAAGCGCCCCTATGCCACGCGACGACACCCCTTCACACAAATTGCTGTTTACTTTAAACACTCCCCCCCCCCTTCTTACACACATCTCTCTTCATCACCATCTTTTTCTCGATCTTCGTTCCGCTTACCGTATTTTTCAGTAAGTTTTTTTTTCACGTTTCCTTTAAAAGAGAAAAAAAAACAGGAAGAAGGGGAACATTTCGTTTCTCAAATGTGAGGGAAACGTTCGGGAGATACGCAACATTTCAACTTCATTACGCACCCGTTTCAACGCACAGCTGTGCCGTTTATAAAATCTTCTGAATTGCTTAGAAAAAATTGGTTATTTCTGTTGGTATGCTGGATATCCTTTCAAACCACGTCTAAATAGCTTCAACAAAACACGTTTTTCGGCATTATTCCTCCCAATTCTTCTCTTCCTTAGTGAAACTAGAAATTTCCGATCTTTGTGTCCCAACCGGAGTAAAATTGGGATCGAACCATAAAGAATAATGAAAATCTCTTATGGAGCAGTTGAAAGGATTGGCTATTACCCCCTCCATCCCTCCTTTTGTCGGCAAAAGCGACATTCTCGAGATTTGTTGCATAACAAGACCGAAATTGGGATCGAACGAAATATGAAGTCGGTTGAGAATCATTGCTTGAACAGCTTCGGCAAAACTTTGTTCACAAAAACAGATACTTACTGACGTAATCCTGTCTCTCGGTAAAAGTATTGATTGACCGTATAAAGAGGTTCTTGAAAGACTTCGAAAAAGGGTAATTCGTGTGAGACCAAACATCAAGAACAAGTGGGTGTTGCATCACGATAATGCTCCTTGGCCCAATTGCAATTTCAATAAACAAGTTTTTGGCCAGTAAAAACATTCCTGTGGCTTCTCTGCCTCCTTATTCGCCCGGCTTGAGTCCTTGTGACTTTTTTCTCTTCCCAAAGTTGAAAAATTACCTCAAGGGAAATCATTTTAGGACAGTCGAAAAAATTCAAACGGATGTAACCGACCAGCTGAAGGTTATTTCAGTATCGGAGTTCCAGCACTGCTATAAGGAGTGGAAGAAACGTCTCCAGCGCTGTGTGGCCTCAGAAGGAAGTTATTTTGAAGGTGACAATATTGAATTGTAATTCTTTTTGTATTAAACAAAATAATAAATAAATGAATAAAAAATGCTGCAAATTCTTTCTCTAGGGTTTATTATTCAATGATTCATGATTTGAATTTCTACTAAGCTGTGGAGTGTGCGTGTTTCACCTGTGAAATTCACAGGTTATAGAGCTTTTATTGATTTTCAATAGGCACACAAATATGATCAGCTGATCGATCCAAATAGGTATTTTGGTTGAGAACCGATTGACGTGCTCTATGCATATCTCCCGAAATTCAATAATCGCTCTATCACCTGTGAAACACGCACACTCCAAAACTTGGTAGAAATTCAAATCATGAACGCAAGCCAATTGAATAATAAACCCCAGTGAAAGAATTTGTAGCGTTTTTTTCAAGAGCGATTACAATTAGAAAATATTCTATTTGAAAATTTTAAATTTCGTAAGACGGAGCATGCATATCAGAATGCTTCAACCGGTGTATCGGCTTTAAACCCTTTTAGGAGTTCACTCCAGTATTCACATTCACTACATCACTAGGTTACTGCGATAAAAAAAAAAAAAAAACGCTGCATTTAGAAACTTTGATTGCAGTAACCTAGTGATGTAGTGAATGTGGATCCAAATGTTGGCACCATTAGGGATTAGGGATTTTTTTAGGGATTTGACAAAACTTTGACAACTCTCAAAGGGCACTTTAAATTAAGTGAGAGTGCTGGCTAAAGAATTTGGGCGTTGTCGGACCAATATTGATTTTTCCTGAAAATTTCAGATTTTTTGCTCCGGCGTACGGACGGAAAATTTTTTATTGCAGATTTGGATTCTACACCCTTTGAAACGTAAACCATGAAATTTTCAGGGGGCTAATAAAAAAACACACTTCAAGAGCGATTACAATGGTTTATTATTGAATAATAAACCAAAATCAGTCTCATTACTTAATTTACACACCTCGTAAACCACAATCACCATTTGAATTTTTGTGTAAGCGTTGAGTGAAGTTTAAACTATTTATTTGTGTACCCCGGACTCATAGATGGACAGACACAAAACCGAAGTTGTTTAGAATGATTTGAAACGTAAAAAGCGAGTGGAAATTCCGATTTGGAGAAAAAAATCATCTATCAAAAGTAAAAACCAAGCATCCGCTTTTTTTCTTTTTCATCAACAAACGATAGATTTTTATGCCTAGCGGTTTCTAGTTCTAACAATAATCGATATATAACAAGCAACATGTATAAGGACTAAATACTAGGTTATGTTCATTGACTACTAAATATGATATTGAGTACAAAACCAGCTGTACTGAAATATTACTGATTTGGCTCAGAGAACAAGGAGTTTAAACCTTCAGCAAAGTCGGAGGGCTGGTTACGTTTGAGTCGCCTAAGATGACGAGGTGGTGGTCGATCCTGAGGGATACTGCTGATGAGGCTATTTCCATGGGTTGAGGCCTTTTGGTAGGTGGAAATTAGGCAGTCCTTCACCGTAGAAGTGAAGTCCATCGTTTCTAATATACCAGTCGGCCCCAGTAATTAAGCGGAGAACACGATTTTGGAGCACCTGAATTCCATTTATTTGGGTGTTAGAGCCAGACGACCATAGACCACCATCATAGCACCAAATGGGCTTGATAAGGGTTGTGTGAATGAGCAGTTGGTTTTTAATGCCGAGATTTTTGTTTAGAAGAAGAGACTTCAGCTGACTGATTCTGTGATGGATCCTCGATGCTATATCACTCATATGGTTTTTCCACGAGAGTCGTTGGTCTATGGTCATACCCAGGTACTTTACATGGGGTTTCAGTTCGAGCACCGAGCCATCCATTCGCACAGGAGGAACAGTGTATTTTCGTTTGTAGGTGAAGAGAGATAAGCTTGATTTCGAAGGATTAATTTCGATCCGCCATTTTTTTGCCCACATCACCATGTCATTGGCAATATTTTGGATTTTCGCAGATGCTTCCTCATCGGTCGGAAACTGGGCTAAGTAAGCGCAATCATCGGCGAACTGCGCTGATATAGTGCGAGAGTCGTTGGTTATTGGCACATCGTGAATATAAAAAAAATAAATAAAAAAAAAAATAAAGCATCCGCTGTCAACAAGTGGACTCGAAATCAATCAATTATTTCTCAATAATGTTTTTCGTATGAATAAAGCACGTAACCTCTCTACTTGACTCTTCAAATGTTTTCGGACACTCTTGAGCTGTAAAAAGCTCACAACGAAGGAGCGGAAACAAAGAAAAGTTGTACCGTAGGACACAGGCTTCCTAGCAGGACACGAAGTTTACGGACGGAAGTAACTCCCGCGGCTAAAAGCATCGGTTTTTCACTCAAACTCCCTTCGTGCATCCTTTACCGCGGAACCGGAACACTAAATCGCGGACCCGAACTAATTGGTTCGGACCCAATATATCTCTCTCCGGGGGAAGAATCGTTGTTAATGGAAAGGGAATAATTATTATTGTCGTTGGGCCGAACAAGGCACTTCCATTTGTGCCTAAGGAACAATCTCGGGTAACTGTCCGTCTTCCGCCCTTCAGAGGTGGGCAGAAGCCCATAGTTCCTACTGACTTTACACCTGACGCTGACGGGTCGCCTGTGCAAAGTGCTCCACTTTGATTCGGCTAATGGGCGCCTCGATAATGTAGAGTTGTTTTTCAACGTTCTAATTACCTATATCGTTATCGAAACTCATTTAGTCAGTGCCACTTCCACCACCAACAGTTTCAGTTGGATTAATCGAAGAGCGTGAGTTTTCTCGTCAAAACAGAAAAATTAAGGGAGAGCGGGGACGGTTGTCATAGATATTTGTTTTCGATTTTTTTTATTTTTTAGGGTTAACTTTGAATGTTTCTTTCTTTCGCCGGTATAATCTACTATATTGTACTCAGAAAGTTATTTTTCTCCAGCAAAAATGACGGGATTGTACGCTGACGTTGTTCATTATTTATTTTGATCCGGTGGGAGCCTTCTCCGTGTTTTTATAAGTTATCCGAGATACCTATAATTTATTACTGGAACAGTTTTTTACCTCTACTGACAGAGCCGGATTTAGCAAACTGGCGCCCCTAGGCCCGAGAGTATTTGCCCCCCCCCCCCTCCCACCTGCACCATTTCTTCCTACTCCCACTTCTATCACCATCTCACCAAAAAAACCTATCACCAACTCATTACTTTAAATATTATTCTAAAAGTGTAAGGTACAATAGTACATAATAGATACTTTACAATAATGAAAAAGTCTGCCAAGTGGGCACTTAGCTTCCTCGTATCCACACTATGACTTTTGATATAAAAGAAAAGAACATTCTAGGCTAAGACTTGAACATTTAATCATTGTGCTTTGCTCCCTGCAGAGAATCATCGGAGAATGCTTTTATTTAATCGCATAATAACGTCGAATAGAACAGGCGACATAGCAGATATCAATTCTAATTATAGAGATGTGAATATACCCATAAGCTGAGTTTGATATGAATGAAACGAACCATCGAAGCTAAAATATATAAATTGACAGTTGACAAATTGACGCTGAATGGATTGATAAATAAAGTGATAAATTGGCATTATACCATTTCGAAAAATAAAATACATGCATCGTTCAATGATGGTTAAATATGGTTCGATCCAAGCAAAGAGGCTAAAACTTTATTTTCTCTTTATTACTCACGAGGACCATCTACACATCAAACCGATCAATCCCTGATAATTTCATCGAAATTGGTCAATAACTCCCGGAGTTACGCGCGTAACAAGGATTTCGTTTGCGCATGCGCAGAGACTACTATTGATCCGGGGGGCATGAAACTTATAGGGGACCACTTACACATCAAACCGAACAATCCCTGAAAATTTCATCGAAATTAGTCAAGAACTCCCGGAGTTATGCGCGTAACAAGGATTTCACGTTTGCGCATGAGCAGAGGCTACTATTGATCCGGGGGTCATGAAACCTATAGGGGACCATCTACACCCCAACCCGCACAATCCCTTGGTGCCAATCCCAATTTCATCAAAATCGGACTATAACTTCGTGTAGTTTTTCCCGTAACAAGGATTTGCTGACAGACAGACAGATACACAGACACACAGACAGACACGGAACCAAAATTGTTCAGAAAGGTCTAAAACGCAAAATGCGAGTGGAATTTTCGATTTTGGAGACAAAAAAATGTCCACATTCCGAAAGAGAAAACAATGCTTCCGCTACCTTGGTAGACTCGGAAGCAAAACTGGATAAAAATTGGCATACATTTTTTAATGATAAAAATTAGACTATTTACGCGTTCAAAAATTAATAATCCGTTCCTTCCTGCTTCCTTTCGAGCAAATGTAAATTGAACATCAGTGCCATGACCAATATATTCACCAGTAGTTTTTGAGTTTTCAAACGATTTTACAAATCAAATTTTGGAGGAAACTTTTTTTTTATCCAACGACCGTTGTAATTTACCTCAGACACCATGAAAAGTCATTTCAAGCGAGAAACAGGCAGTGTCCAGGTTTACCCGGCCTGGTCATTCTTGGGTTTAAAAACACATATATTCCCTTTATGCTAAGTAGGCCTTTTCCAAGTCAGATTCGGACATTTCCAAACCAATTTCAGAAATTTCCAAACCATTTTCAGAATTTTCCATTTCAATTTCAGAATTTTCATTTCAATATCAGAATTTTCCATTTCAATTTCAAATGTGATCAATGGAAAAAATTGAAATGGAAAATTTGAAATTGAAATGGAAAAATTCTGAAATTGGTTTGGAAATTTCCGAATCTGACTTGGAAAAACTATATAAACAATAACATTTTCCAAGATATCGACTTTATTTTGTAGAAAATAGACTATCAGGTAACATTCAACTCTTAAAATCTCCCTACAACCATTTCCGCAGAACTGCAATCATTTTCAAAATAACAGGGCATTATTAAAATCTGATAAATCCCTTTTCCGTTCGCCTAAAGCAATTGCAAAATGTGAAAAATCTTGGTTGGCTGGTATAGTATCATAACTGAATGCCTCTTTTTACGCTATTCAATCTCACACGATAATATCGTATTATGTTTTTGTTCCATATCTCTTAGAAAGGGCTGCCCATGTGGCAAAATTTCATCAAAATCGGTAGGAATTGCAGGAATTCGGCTTGTTACAAGGGTTCGCGGGTGCATGGACAGGGATGACAGGGAAATCGTTCAAAATGGCGCAAGACCCTAAATACGAGTGGAAATTTTGATTTTGGAGAAGAAATTAATGATTGTTCGTCTCCAGAAAGTGAGAATGAAGCTTCCGCTTTAGGGTCAATCGGAAGCAAAATCAAATCTTTCTCGTTCATTATTTTAGTATACACCATGTGAAAAGAACATTGCGTCATAGTAACCAAGACCTGTTTCGAATCCATCCAAACAACAGTTGCCAAGCGAGTTCATGAAATCGGAGTAAGGCAGCTCTCCGGAATGGCCAGGAATGAGCGGCTGGAAATTGCTTGGCAAATATTAGTATCTGTCGATAGCGAAGGGGATAATCCAGTTCTGAGGGATCCGCTCACGCGCCGCTCCATCCAGAAGCTTCCGAGTCTTCTTACATTAGCCAAACAGGTGTTGGGTGACAAACCGTGCACTGCCTCCTAATAACGGGATTTTTTGTCCCTGCTAATTGGGGTTTTGCCGAAGAGTAAATATATAGTTTTTGGACGTTTCGAATTACGTCCAAACAAATAGGTTTTGAGTTGATCGTCCTGAGGCGCTATCGTGTTTTGACTTCATTGAGTCATAAGATGTTTTTGTCTGTTCGTTATTTCTAACGTTTTTCACAGGTATTTCATTGCAAAATGCGAAGAGGAAGGGGTAAACCTAGACGCTACGAGACGGACCTATGTGCAGTAGTTAGGCTTGTCTATGCTATCCAAATTTAACAGTACGATCTCAAGAAATTGACCGAGCCCGATTGCATTGGCTGTAATATGAAAATCTCTAATATCGAAAATTTGGAAACATTTGGTAGGCAAAATTCTGTTGCTACAAGGGCAACCTGATGTACTTTCTGAAAGATGTGGAACCAAAAATATACTCGTATAAGATTGAATAGCGAAAAAGAGGAAATCAGTTACGAGACTTAGCTAGCCAACCCATTTTTGTCACGTTATTGACCTGATTTAGATAAACGAAATTCCTACCCCAGCTCATCAGATTTTAACCAAATTTTCAGGGGGTTGGGGGTGTTAGGTTGTGGATAGTTTCCTAAGTATTTCATTGCACACATATTAAGTGGGGCCGTCCACTGGCACCGATTTCGGCCGAAAACACATCGGCCGTGCACGGCCGAATAGGACCGAATGATCCCACAACAAGCGAACCAGTTGACGCGCGTCCACTGCATCAGAGCTATTCGGCCGTCATCGGCCGTGCACGGCCGATGGATTTCTAGATCCGAATGAATTGGGATTTTTCGGACGTATTCGGTTGAGCTAGCCCGATGTAGCAAATCGCGCGGTTCTCTCCGTCACTTCCAACAGCTCTTGGGCTTAGCTGGTCTTACACCAAGACCAATGATAATACATTATCCATCTATTGATCAATCACTGTGTGGGACTTCCTAAACATGCGGCACCTACCTAATCTCGGCCTATATGGTCTTTTATTAGAGATTTAGTAGGAAAATACTTGGTACTTACCTGTGTATTTGCATGTTCCGGCATTCCATTGTATCAATCCATGAAGATTCATGTTCCCAATAAATGGAAAATGAAGATAGAACGGTATTCGCGCGAACACGGAACGAAGTAGACTGCCGGAGACCGCCACGCCCGAACGACCGGAGAGAACTGGCCGAGGCCTCGACGCCCGAAGACGAACAGGAAAGGACTGGTCGAGGCCGCCCCGCCCGAAGACGGACAGGAAAGGACTGGTCGAAGCCGGCCGCTCTCCGATACGAGCAGGCCGGCGGAGGGATAGGCGGTCGCCGCGGGGCCCGGAAAGTTCGTGTTTTCGAAGTTTTAGACGCTCGAAAACTTCGGGAACACGAACTTTTTGACGCAACTTCACAAAACACACTTTGAATTAATCTTGAAAACAGAGTACCATGTCCTACTCATGAAAAATATAGGCACTACTTTTGTTATAGGTAATAATTCCCTCGAAAAATAGATTGAAAATAACGGTTTTACTTAATGTGTTGGCCCCTATAACGGTCATATCTTCACGTCCTCAGGAATTTGATATCGGACTGATATCACAGCTAAAAAAAGGCTTAATTGGTTACCGATATTGCTTCTGCACAAAATAAGACATTGGTTTGATAGTTTTTACCGTTTGGGTATACACAGTACCTTTTCTTTTTTATTCATTCGGATATCTTATTTCGTTTATTATTCAATAATGAACCTAAGTTAAAAATGGGTTGTGAAAGACTAATTAGTTTAGTAGAAGATAATGTGGCACTGTGGGATATGCGGGACAAACGATATCATCGACGAGACATTCAAATGAAGTTGTGGACAAAGATCGCTTATTATTATTAATCATAGTCGAGTCACCATGTCGTTTATATTATTCAAAATTTAATATTTTTTATTCGGCTCATTTTAAATCAAGGCCAGTATTGAATTTTTAAAATTGTAAACACGCGGAGTAGACTTATCTTAATAGTTATACGCTAATAGGTAATAATAATTATTATAATTATAATTAGTATAATTATTATACTTTTGGTAGTTATGAAGGAGGTTTATTTTAAGCTCAAAACCAAAACTAAATACTTGTGTTATTGATGAAAAATGTCTTAAATTTTTCTCGTACGAAATAGGCTGCATTTACACATCTATTTTCACCAACGGTAGCAAAACGATCACATGTTTGTGTTGACGCAGGAACATCTGAGGGTAAAATCTGAGATCCTTCTTTATCAATAACAATGTTATGCAACAAACATATGCATTTAATGATTGTGTCAGCATCTTCTGGATTAACGTCTATAGCTTTGTGCTATTTTCAAACAATATAAAATCATCAAAATCCATTATAATGTTGCTTACTTTGTCACACAAAAGCACATGTAACATTTCACTAGCAACTGACGAACTGGACTGACAAAAACCGGCTCCAGTGGACGCGCGTTTTCGGACGAAATTTCGTCCGGCGTGCCGGCCGGCGCGTCGGACGATCTGCCGCCTGTGCAGCCGGTTCCAGTGGACGACGGCCCTAATACAGTACCTTGAGCATGCGGAAATTTACATCAAGCCTCATTTTCTCTGGTTCTGGTGGTTTTTGTCGCTCTAAAAAAATGTTTTGTAATTGGGAAAGGGAGGTCTAATTATCTCATGTCAGTTTCAACGTGGCCTGCAAAGGCATTAATAGTGACGGACCGGCAATACATACAAACTAACCTTTTGAAGGTAGAGATGTATACCGGAACAACTCTCGCCATTTCTGCCCCCTGAGTCCTCGTAAGAAGCTTATATTCTGCATATTTCGAGTTATCTAAAATATTTCTCAATTTCTACTAGTTCATGTTACCTAGACGAGGAATTCCAAGCTTGGCCGGAATTATTCCTTTGTGTTTTAACTTTCAACTCAAAAACTCCTAGACCAATTTATAAACTTTTTTCAACATTAAAAAGCTAGCAATTCTAAAAATCGCGGCTACATAAGACGGCTCAATGCAACCCAAGGCATCACATGTTGCCTACAAAATTCATTATTTCTCGACGATATAGTAAACAGTGTCCTGCAAATTAATAGTAATCATAATCAGTCACGAAGTCCCCGATGTTGTACGGTTAACTATTATAGTTAGACCTAATAACGGTTTTTGTTTCGATCAAGAGTATTGAGCTCTATTATCGGTGGAATCGAATATTGGTGATACCTATTAGTAATGGTTTAATAATTATTATTAAGCCATCTCAACGATTATTAATGCCATCTCGGTAATTATTACTGTTGATGATATAAGTTTTGTACAAATTCCACTTCAATTTATCGAGATGAAACTTCTTGTTTAGAAGTTACGACGCCTATCAAAATTCTTCAAGTAAGGCGAATTTCAAGCTTTAAATGTTCTGTTAAAACATATTTCTAGTCCATTGGTAAATACTAATTTACAAATTTAGGTTATGTAACAGTTTATAATTTGAAAATAAACCTTCGAAAGTTGATAATATTGATGGTCCTACAAACTTTTTGGTGATAATCTTCGGCTACCGAGTATCCGGATCGGCTGTGAGAGCTCTATGGCTAATTCACACTTCACTGAATATACTGACATTTTATTCGAAACCTGTAGGAATTATATTGCTGCTGTAATATTTTATTGTTAATGTAAGTAACTATGGAAATATTAGAGAGAAAAAGAGATAATGAATAACTGGAAATCACTGGTGTTTTTCATGATGATGATTGATGTGAACCCCTCACGTACTTTATTACCCTGCCCCGGGCAACGCTGGGGTCAACCAGTTAGTTGATAATAAGTACACAAATTATTAACGATCTAAAATCCACGTTTGAGAACGAGTTTAAAAAAATTAAATTCCCGGTTATCAACTTTCCTGCATACAAAGTGCTCGAATCTTAACACTGTTCCTCAAAAATGTAACAATAAATTTGAAGAACATTAGTTCAGACGCTAACGCTGCACTGTAACCTTAACATTATCAATGATTTGGATGAAATCGAATGTAGTTGTCAAAGTTTTACTTATTTTTTCATTGACCGATTTTAAGAGATGATGGTTAAATTGGTGAACCTAGCAAACACGTCCTTAACTAAGGAATCTTGTATTTTGAGAAACCATCTGACGTCAACATCGCTCCACTTTCTATCGAAAAATCCCAACTAAGAGAAAACGCTTCTCATACCAGAAGATTGACGTAAACCTGAAGGAAAGAGCAGGGGGGGAGGGGGGGGGGTTAGTGATGAAGCGACCTCACTTTTCTAGATTGATTGAAACTCACTTATTTATGAGAAGAGTGTTTTTTTTCCTCCCTCGCCAGCGGCGAAGAAGATGAAATTGAACGCGAGGCAGAAGAAAAACGGCTGATATCCGCTCGATTTCGGTGGATATTCGGGAAAGACGGACTCAACCCCTTGCGGAAAATCATTTCATCTGAAAGGTTGGGAAACGTGAGGATCCCATCACGCACGGACCGCCGATTCCTGCGTTCTTCAAAGGGAGATTGCTGATTGATATTCAGAAAGTAGCACATTTATAATTTGCCTACATGAAATAATTGAATTACATGAGTAGATATGTCACCATTGAAGCATTACATTCAGTTAATTTATGAAATAACTACTTAATTCATGAAATAACGGTCTATTTTAGGTAAAGTGAGAAATTCAGATTTTTATTAAACCTTAAACTGGTTACCATATAAAATACCTATTAATTTGACATAGTGAACGACGGGCTGTTAGTTGATGCATAAAATTCATGGACACACTTGTACACTATTAATAGGACACAGTTCAACTAGGTGTGGATTCATAAGCATCAAGCTAATCCACCCATACTTACAGTCCTATCAGATATTTGATGCTTGATTAGAAAAACAGCGATTGCTATAAAAATCTCAGGGCAATGAACTGATGACAGCTGCAATCCCTTTCAGGGCGAGTCGCTTTCGAGCAACATAAAGACACTCAGTTGGTTTTGAGCCATGAGCGGATGTTGCACCTCTGTTGTGAACTTGGAAGGCACGAACCAGCATCAAGTCACAACACAGGACGAATATCTAGCTGTCACTCCATAGATGTGGTGGTCCGTGAAGTTTATCGACGCCAACAAAACTCACTAGATAGCGACCTGCGAGATGCAGCTGAAGGACCCTGGGGATGTCATACAGACAAGGTAACGGGGTGAAGTTCCAGGCACTGAGATTGGAAAGAATTTCATAAGCAAACGCCGGTGACCATTCGCGAATATCTGTTTTCCACAAACTCAATTCTGGAGAGATTAGGTAGTTAGAGGCAATTATAATTTTCTGACTAATTTTAATACGTAACCTAAACCAAGCATCCTGTATAACTTAACCATTCTTTATTAATAGAGAGAATATGCTATCGAAACTTATAATTGTCTCTCGTCCTGTTTCAATCCCAGAAAGATCTCTCCGACTAAATCTCCTGGCAGGAGAGCTCACTCGGCAGAAGCCAAACTTACTAGATTTCTTGAACAAAGACCTCTGAAAGTTATTTCAACATTCACTAGTTTCACGCATTTCATTGGTGGAGATATTAATCAAACCAATCAATGTTTGCAAAGCTCGATCAACAGAAAACTCAACAATTATTTATTGTGTGAATACCTAATAGGTAAAGCTTTTTCTACCCGTAGATAGACCCAGAAGCAAAATATATGTGAAATTTTACTTTATTAACAACAGTAGCCTCTGTGGGAGGGTGGACAGTCAAATCTCAACTCACCATAACTCGCAGATATTTACAGTATTCAACGAAGGAGTACAATCATTTAGTTGCAAGGGCTTACTCCAGCACTACACGCGTTAGAACAACGATGATGCCAGGAACTGCAGAATAATGGCCGACAAGTGAAGCAAGTGACTTCGTTCCATACCGTGTATCTTATGTATTTCCCAGAGGCGGGTCGGAGACATCTTTACAAATAGTCTGAAAGGAATCCCGAAGTAATCCGCCATACAGGCTTCCCGATAGCCCTGATGAAGTCGAGAGACGAGCCGGAGACCTCAGGAAACGGCCTGCTAATACAAATTAATTGTTTAGCTGGAAAAACGCTCCTCGGAAAGAAAGCAGATGTCGCGAATGCCGAGTTGGGGTTCTCTATAATAAGAAGTGGACTCCCGTCCTTCCCCGCCGACAGGGCGGGCGAGTGATAAAACGCAGATTTGCGAGATTTCTTCTGGGGGCTGCGAAAGGGAAGCGCAGGGATCGACAGACTTCAAAGGGCATTCGAAATGCCAATAGTGTTTAATTACTATTGCTAATGAACGCAAGCCGACTTGCCTTCAAGGCGGAGATTTTTTTTCTACTTTTTTGAGCTCCTTGTTCGTACTGTGAAGGATGCGGTGGATTTTCTCGTTTGCTCTTATATATACTTGGGATAAATGAAATGCGTTCCTGTCAAACGTTGTGCATCTTGATTGAATCTTCTTTTGTTTGAACAATAAAGCCAAAAGGGGATTCAAAATTCGAGGCACCTTTTGGAGAGGGCAGCTGGTTTCAAGTTCACAATAACCGATCGTGTTTTATTTTCCCACGTGATATGGAAAGTGAATTTAAACAAGACATGCTGCAATTATTACTCGAAGCTCGTTCAATATAAGATCTCCCGTTAACACAGATCACTGGACAGAAATTCTTCGACGATCCCACCAAATAAAAATGAATGAGGTAAAAGAAAAACCAACTACTCGTGCTTCATTCAAATTTCCACTAACTACTACAATTCTACAATTCTAGGGCTACAATTCTCAATATATTTTCATGATTTTGATCTCTTTCGGTCCCAATTTTAACCTAATTGTATAATGAGGCTTGGAAATTTTTGAATTTTCTATTGAATATACAATCCATTCAATCGCTCATTCTGTTTACTGCCGATTTTTTTCATTTTCTTTTGTTCGATTAATAACGTTGATCCTGTTTTGAAACATATTTCAGATCTTTCTCAACTAAGGAGATTCAGAATAATAAAATAAGCATATCAGAAACACTTCAACCCGTGTATCGGCTATAAACTACAAGTATCCACATCGGCTATCACTCCAGTATCCACATTCACTACAACTCGACATTATCGGCATCACTAGGTTACAAACAAACAATAATAAACCAAAAAACGCAAAAATACGCAAATCTTGGCACCATAAATTGGGCCATACATCGGGAATGGTTTGACCCACGGACCTGGGGAGGGGCTCATTCGATTCCTTATGGTATGTTCTTCAAATAGGTATAAATTAAGGTCGCTTCGACTTGTTTTGAGGTTTTTAGGGATTTTACAAAACTTTGACAGCCCTTAAAGGGCACTTTAAATTGAGTGAGAGAGCTGGCTCAAGAATTGGGGCGTCGTCGGACCAAGATGGATTTTTCCTGAAAATTTCGGATCTTTTGCTCCAGCCGTTTGGGAGAAATCGTGCATACGGCGTACGGCGGACGGACGGAAAATTTTTTATTGCAGATTCGGATTCTTCACCCTTTGAAACGTAAACCATGAAATTTTCAGGGGGGGTTAGAATTTTTTTTTCCATAGCGATTACAATGGTTTATTATTGAATAATAAACCAAAAATCACTTTAACTGTCGGTATTACCTCCTTAATCCTTTATAAGCTCCAATTACAGCCAGAGGAGGTAGCTGGTACACACTATCAAAGTGATTTTTGACAATGTTTAGAAAAGTGAATTGCAAAGTTAGTATACTGCCGTTTTCTATCAAAAAATTTTTCCAAATGGTGAAGTAAAGCCTATTAAAGTTGTTTCTGTTGCTTCTATATAGTATTAAGATACACTTTTCAAAATTCCAAAACCTAAATTTTTGTTAAACACATCTATGTGAATATCGTATAACTAGAAGGGGCCGATCTTCCCAGCACTGATGGACGTACAAAGTGAGTTACTAGGTCAATCGCACCCTCCTCCCTCATCCGAAACCCAATTACCTTCTTTTCGATATGTTTCCCCACCCTCGCCGAAAATACGATAAAAAGTGACCATAATAAAATTCGATACACCTGATAGCAGGGAGGAGCGCTATGTGTATTTCCGCGAGAGAAAAGGATACTTCCCAAGATATTAGACCTCCCTCACGGGGGGGCCCTCGGTAAATCAGGCAATCTCACAAAAGGTCTTATTTTTCTTACTCCCCCCACAAACAGAACCGAGAGAAAAACGAGAGCCCCCCACCCCCCTGACCGGACAAAGGTTTTGCGAAGTAATAACTTTATGATCGCCCCGAATGGTTCGGAAATAAAATGAAAATATGACCTTTACCGTTGCTCTCCTTCTTTTTCGCTCCCTAGAGATAAACTGGGCTATGGAACTGAAATATCGTCTAAAGGGGAGAGCGGGTCTCTACCCTCTGTTTTTACCAATATTGCCGAAGGTGGGTAGGATTTCTGAGCGGAAATGCGATCCCTGTAGGGTTGGTATGCAGCGAATGACCAACCGAAAAATGCTGGGTTGCGGTTTGATAGTCGTTTTTGCCACGACGCATAGTGGGTATTTCCAGCAAAATTGTGCAAAATCTCCATTTTTGAAGTGAATTTAACGGTGATCACATATAACTATGTTCCTATCCATCTTTGCTATTTTCAATAATGGAACTTCAGAAACAAGCACGAAAAAAACGTAAAGGGCGTAAAAAAATTATCAGTAAACCGGTACCAAGATAATACTTCATAGGTTAATGATATAAAGTCCCAAATTCGCAGATTGAAGCTAATTCAGTAAAGCTGACATAAATTTTAGCCAATCAGCAGGGATTCCCACAGGAGTGGGGAGGGTTCAAAAAAATTGTCGGGGGGTAAAGTTGATTGAAACAGTGTTTAACGTGACGACATTCAAAAAAACATCTGCCAAGTGGTTGTGGCACATAGCTTCCTCGTATCCATAACATGACTGTATAGATCAATACACAATCAATACTGAAAATTATTATTGACAAAAGAACTTCGTTCAATTAGGCGAAGTAAATATTGAATTAGGGCAAATTTATTGTTATGCAGGAGCATAACTTGAGAAAATAAAGGTAGCCATGTTCAACTATTGAACAAACTATAAAATATACCTAATAATAAAAATTGACATTGACGTTGAATGGATAGATGACTGAAGTGATAAATAATTATTATAACATTTCTAAAAATAAAATAAAAGCATCGTTCAATGACGGATCAAATAATGTTGGGTTGACTGCAGCGTCGTTGCAAAGTACCCAACTGCCGTCATCCCTCCGCACAGTGGCTGTATATATCTTGCGCATGCGCAGAGGCTACTATTGATCCGGGGGTCATGAAACTTATAGGGGAACATCTACACATCAAACCGAACAATCCCTGGAAATTTCATCGAAATTGGTCAAGAACTCCCGGAGTTATGCGCGTAACAAAGATTTCACATTTGCGCATGCGCAGAGGCTCGGACTATGAAACTTAGGGGACCATCTAACGCACAATGTAGTTTCATCAAAATCGGACTATAACGTCGTGTAGTTTTGCCCGTAACAAGGATTTGCTGACAGACAGACACACAGACAGACACGGAACCAAAATTGTTCAGAAAGGTCTAAAACGCAAAATGCGAGTGGAATTTTTGATTTTGGAGACAAAAAAATTTTCACATTCCGAAAGTGAAAACAATGCTTCCGCTACCTTGGTAGACTCGGAAGCAATATATTACCTACATCACTAGATAGAACGTAAATAATAATGAACCTTCTATCTAAAATGTATAAATGACAATGATGCTGCTCGAATATTGTCTGTTTTGTCTGTTGCCGACTGGGTTTGAATTTTTTCAATACCTGTATGAATCTTCTTTTAGTTTTAGATAAGATAAGGGGTGCTTACGAATATTTTTTATATTTTTGTTTTGGAGAGGGGGTACCAAATTACATGGGGGGGGGGGGGCTAGTTCTAAGTTTAGGGGTGGGGATGCTTGATGAAGCTTGGGGGGCCACCCCTGCAATCAGGATATTTCGGATTTGAAAGTCAAAAATAGGTATTAAATCAATAGTCTTTAGCTTCCTCATTCCCTGGGAGGTGTTTTTTTCTTACACTCATCCTTGTCACGATTCACTTTTTTTCATTTCTTGTTGAAGTGAGTCAAAAAAAGTCCTGTTTAGAGATTTGAGAATCAATGAAACGTTGTGCTCATCAAGTTCATATTTATTTTGTAGGAAAACTTCCCACTTAGTCATGGTTCCATATACACTCACACAGCTCATGATTATTTTTACGGTACCGGGACTCATTTTTACACCTACTGGTAAAATTCGTAATGAGACTGTCCCCAAACTAAACGAGATTTCATGATAGTTGAGTAAACAAAACCAAGTTTGCCTTGTCTGATCGTATTCTTCCATTGTTACGAAATTATCGTTTTTTAACCCTTTTTATAGTATCTAGAGAGTAAGGGCGGATGATTTTTGTCGTTATGTGAACTTTTACATATCTTCAATGAGGAGAAACCTTAATTATTCCGGCGGAAAGTGGAGCTTTTTTTGTAGGACGAACTCTTCACAACTTTCTACATCTATTTATTTATTTATTCGAAAATGGGACGAACCCAATTGACTAATCCATACTTTATACTGCTGTAGCGTGCTCAAATTTTATTTTTCTGGTTTTGGGCACTGTGTTTTATTGTTTAGGGTCCTGGAGAATCAAAAATAAAGAGAGAAAAAAATGTTTCTCACCACACATATTGACACAACACCTTACGTTTGCCCGCAATACCAATCCCTTGACTTTGAACCTCTATTCAGGGGGTTTTAGTTGAGTTTCGACCGGAATGCTCAATGTAACCAGATTATGTGGCTAATATTCCGTGACAATCAATAATCAGCTATTTAAAATCCCCCCTTTCAAAAAATCCATCATTTTTGTTAATCCCTTGGCCCACTGTGCGACGCAAGCTGGAGCACCACACATTTCATTAAAAATTGATAAAAGTTTTATTATTTCTGTGTAAGATAACCCTCCCACGTGTACCTCCGGACTACCATAACTGGACTGCGCAACCACAGACAATGCTTCCTTGGTGCACACAAAAACCCTTTTCTGAAAGGAATCAGAAAAAAAAACCGCTGCAAATTCTTTTACTGGGGTTTATTATTCTATTGGCTAGCGTTCATTATTTGAATTTCTACTAAGCTTTGGAGTGTGCGTGTTTCACAGGTGATAGAGCGATTATTTAATTTCAAGAGGCACACAAATATGATCAACTGAACAATCCAAATATGTATTTTGGTTGAGAACAGATTTACGTGCTCTATGCATATCTCCTGAAATTCGATAATCGCTCTATCACCTGTGAAGCACCCACACTCCAAAGCTTAGTAGAAATTCAAATCATGAACGCAAGCCAATTGAATAATAAACCCGAGTGAAAGAATTTGCAGCGCTTCATGCACATCAGAATGCTTCAACCCGTGTATCGGCTACAAAGCCTCTTAGGAGTTCACTCCAGTATCCAAATTACTACATCACTACATCACTAGGTTACTGCTATCAAAACAAAAACAATAATTAACCAAAATAACGCAAACATTGGCACCATAAATCGGGGCATACATATGGAATGGTTTGACCTACAGACTTGAGGAAGGGCTCATTCGATTCCTCGTGGAAAGTTCTTCAAAACGAGTTCAAATTTGGGCCGCCTTGACCTCTTTTGAGGTTTTGAGGGATTTTACAAAACTTTGACAACCCTTAAAGGGCACTTTAAATTATGTGAGAGTGCTGGCTAAAGAATTGGGGCGTCGTCGAACCAACATGGATTTTTCCTGAAAATTTCAGACTTTTTGCTTCAGCTGTTTGGGAGAAAGCGTGCGTACGGCGTACGGCGGACGGACTGGAAAAATTGTATTGCAGATTTGGATTCTAGACCCTTTCAAACGTAAACCATGCAATTTTCAGAGAGGGTTCACGTTTTTTTTTCAAGAGCGATTGCAATGGTTTATTATTGAATAATAAACCAAAATAATTGGAAAAATCGGAACCACAGGAACTTTGGAAAAAATTTAAACGCCCACGGACAGGGTTGCAGGTGGTAGCCCCGAAGTCAAAATGACTGGTAGGTTTCCATCTCTTTTCTCACGAGTTTTAAAGCAAAAAACTTCTTTTGTTTTTCTGGTTTTTCAATGGGGAACCTATACTTTTTGGCAATGAAACGGATAAGATTACTTCAGCAATAATTGAAATACGATGACCTGGATGGTGTTGGTTGGCTGTACATCTATAACTGAGTGACAGGACTGAGGAAGTCCCCGTAGTGGGGCGAAACGTTTCCAACAAAATAAAACTAATATACGCTCCACTCTGATGTTCTAAAAGATAGGAGTTTGAATATAGTCAGACATTCATCATGTTCGTTGTTTTACCATCCTCAGGATTGAAGAAACAACAAACAAAAATACAAAATAATTTGAGAGAATTACCAAAATCTTGATAATTCATACGGCCAAACGAAGCCGATTCCTTCAAAAATTTTCTGTAAATAGTTTTTTATTTTCTTCTTTCTTTATTCGAGGGTGACTGGTGTACGAGATAATGTACGGAACACCCCGTTTTTTACACCTATTCAACAAGAGCGGTTAATCAGCTGAGAATCGCATTACCAGTAGATTTGCCAGTGTGTAAAGTCGACAGAGAGTGAAAACGGCGGCTTCGCGTCGCTCACACTGGGGGCGAAAGCTATAGATGCTAATCCCCACAGACGAGGGGCGACATGCGAGACACATATAATTCATTATTTAAGCTCCGCCGAGCCAATGACTCAATCCAGCGCACATCTGCCGGGGGTTTCGGGGGAAGAAGGAAGAGAGAATCGGAAAAGGCGAAAATCCTCTTCCAAGTCTCTCGTCATACGAAGCCCCCCTTTAAACACTTTTATATTAACTTATTGGGCCATAGGGCGGCGCAGGAGGTGGCTCATGGGATCATAGCGGCTCGTTGAAGGGATTACTTCCGCCCCGAGACGTTCACACATTCCGGGTGTCAAGTTGGTCTCGGCGAAACCAACGCGTCTATTGCTCCTGCTACCTACGTCATCCACCCATTTGAACTCAACAAATGTCAACTTGACGTAAACGCTGCTCATATAAACCATTGTTTGGAATTGAGTGATTTTAATTTCTAAAAACGGGACTTTAAATTGCAAATTATTAATTTGATTTTACTAAGTTTTATTTTTTCACAGGTGATAGAGCTATTGAATTTCAGGTGAATGGAGCAAATCGGTTCTCAATACATTTGAGTTGTCACATTTGTGTGCCTCCTGAAATTTTCTATCCTGTGAAATACGCACACTCCAAAGCTTAGTAGAAATTCAAATCATGAACGCAAGCCAATTGAACAATAAACCCCAGTGAAAGAATTTGCAGCTTATTTTATCGGCTAACTGAAATTTTATTATTACTACAGCACTACATCACTACGTCCCCAGGTTACTGCTATCAAAACAAAAACAATTATAAACCAAAACCCCAGAGAAAGAATGTGTAGCGTTTCATGCATATCAGAATGCTTCAACCCAAGTATCGGCTACAAAGCCTTTCAGGAGTTCACTCCATTATCCACATTACTACATCACTACGTCACTAGGTTACTGATATCAAAACAAAGACAATAATAAACCAAAATAACGCGAATGTTGGCACCACAAATCGGGCCATACATCGGGAATGGTTTGACCTAAGGACCTGGGGAGAGGCTCATTCGATTCCTCGTGGAAAGTTCTTAAAAAAGAGTCCAAATTTAGGCCGCCTTGACTTTTTTTGAGGTTTTTGCAAAACTTTGACAACCCTTAAAGGGCACTTTAAATTAAGTGAGAGAGCTGGTTCAAGAATTGGGGCGTCGTCGGACCAACATGGATTTTTCCTGAAAATTTCAGCTTTTTTGCTTCAGCCGTTCGGGAAAAATCGTGCTACGGCGGACGGACGGAAAAATTTTTATTGCAGATTCGGATTCTACACCCTTTGAAACGTAAACCATGAAATTTTCAGGGGGGTTAGAATTTTTTTTTTGCAAGAGCAATTAAAATGGTTTATTATTGAATAATTAACCAAAATCGGTTAGAATCGACATTTGAGTTTTATTTTGCACCCAAATGATTAGAATTATTACTTTAGTTTTATTTTTCATTTCCATTGGTAGCTGGTGGCATATTTCTCAATTATCTCTGACAGAGTCCACCTGAAGGTCTCTACGAAGGTCGTCATTTCATTAACATAGAACATTGAATGCTGTTAAAAAAAAATGTTCATCTACTATGAACTAAACCGTTTAAAAATTTATACTCGCTAACTACAATTTATGCTCACAACTGAAATTGAGAAATATAGATAAATACTTACATTTCACTGAAATATGGGTTTAGCACATTTAATTTTTGTTCCGAATCTCTTAATTTGGAGCGTTATACCTGTTTATTCACGTCAGAAACGTTTCGTCCCGCAGCGGGGACTTCCTCAGTCTATACCTAACTATGTCATAACTACTGGCATACTTTAGGCATTGTCATAGTGGTGCCACCTCACATCTCTTCAGTTTGTTTGTTACTGAAACTTTTAGTTTTGTAGTTGACGTTAAACTGTTCATTCATCCCTGTCCATATACTCGAGCTGGTCATATTCTCTATTGCTTAGTTGTTGGATCTCAACTGCGTTAATTAATTAAACAAATTTGTTTTGTTATAAATAACAAAAAGGGGAGAGAGGAACTGCAAGCATAAATTAAAATTACAAGTTTCAGTAACAAACAAACTGAAGAGATGTGTGGTGGCACCACTATGTCAATGCCTAAAGTATGCCAGTAGTTATGACATAGTTAGGTATAGACTGAGGAAGTCCCCGCTGCGGGACGAAACGTTTCTGACGTGAATAAACAGATATAACGCTCCAAATTAAGAGATTCCGAATGAATGTGGTCACTCCACTACCCACACCCACTATTAATTTTTGTTTTAAATTGATATAAGTGCAACTCATTCTAAAAATTCAAAGTATTTTTCTGAACGGCAAAACATTGCATGGATTGTCAATTAGCCCCTGCATTTCACGTTCCAACCGAAAATTCCAAAGTTCCGAGGTTATAACTCCCAACTCTCTTTTCAACTGGAAAAACAATTCTTAAATCGCGTGAAAGTGTTGAAGAAATAACTAGTTATCAATAATACGCCCTGTATTCACCCACTTTCATAATGAAAATTGAGTGTGCTGAAATATTTGTGAATACTAAATTCGCTTGAGGAGCTGTTGAAAGAATTGGCTATTACTCTCTCCATTCGACCTTCTGTCAGCATAAGCGACGTTTCTGAAATCTGAAATGTGAACACACACATACCTACACTTATCTTTTATTAAAAGATTCGGTTCTAGAATATTCTGGAACGGATTCGTTGGCAGTTATTTTCCTTCTCATGTCTGGGTTGTCCAACACCCTCCTGCACCAATTCTCATTAGCGTCCCACAAGTGAAGAAGCATCAAAGAGACATCCTAAAAAGGATCGAGGACTCTTCTCGCGAAATCCCCAGTAGTGATTTGAAGGTGGTGAAACGGCTTGTTGGTTGCGTATGAAGCTAGTCAGCACAATATCAAAAAGCTGTAAAACGCAACAAAGTAAGACAACGATCTTCTAGTATCTTGGCATCTTCGAGATTTTCAGAACGAGAGTTTCAATGTTGTATTCTCACGGGATTATTTCCCCCGGAATGAGAGACGGTGGTATTAAACTCAGTTCTGGGTTGCATTAACGAGAAATTCACACTCGAGCTATCCCGCTGTCAGCCATTCTGATCAACTCTTGGGGCCCCCCCTCGGCTCCTTTCAAAATCCCGGAGAATCCTGTATGAAGACGAGGATGGGCCGCTGATTTGTGGTGCTACCCCGGTCGGAACATCACGCTCTGATTGACGCCAAGTCTTGCGGAACCGGATCTTAAAGCCTCCTCTCCCTCCGTTTTCCGTTGATATTTCGTCTTCCGATGGCGTAACTTCGAGGTCTTACGAGCTAGGAGGCAAGGGGGCAGACATTTTCCTTGGAACTCCTTAAAGAATCTTAAAGTGAAAATGAGCGCTGCTTTATACCTACTATTTGTTCCATGTACTACATGCAGAACTTATTGACGTCATAACGCTAAAACCCTTTGTTTATGATAGAATTAAATTTGTCCTCGTTGCATCGGTATGAAATATTCAAATAATATTGCAACAGTTGCTAAACACTAAGTTCCCCCCGTCATCCTGGGGTTTAGGATTTCTCCAACAGTGACTTGACAGGAAGAATTCGGCTGCTGATGGACAAGAAGTGTCATCATGATGATGACATGACACTACAGATGAGAGCAGCCAAAATGTTTGAAATAGAGAAACAAAGAACCCCTGTAGCTGCCTATGTTGAAGGCATCCGCAGAAAAACATTATCCAAGAACGGCAAAAGCGGAGAACGTAGTATGGGCCGAGAGTGGTTCAAGAATCTCTCATGGGTTTGGCTTGAAGTTATTTGTTCAACAATTCGAGGCTGAGATCCGATTTGGGTAAAGGATTTTAGGTTTTAGTAAGTTTGAATCTCATGTAACTCGAAGTGCGCTCTCTGTGGGTATTTTGTGAGTTCCAGCTTTCAGTTTTAAGTCTTGCAACACAGAGGTGATGATTTTTGCTCAATTGAAAGAAGAAGGCGCCTCGAAATCCTCGCAGGTTCCCAAAACCATAACTTGTCCTGGAAATGTTTAGCACTAGTAATTTGCTGGAAAAGCTGATATTCCCACTTCGACTCCCACATACAACCACCTCTCCCCCACGCGGCCATTATTTTTGATTGCATCCGAAGAGTTATGGGCACGGGCCAGCTGGGGCGATGGCCTCATCCCTCCCAAGCTATTTGCTCTGTTGGAAGCTTCGAACGTGAGGGAAAGAGTGAGAAAATATGAGCGCGAGCGAGACAGAATGAAAAGGGGTAGCGGAAAAGCTCTAAGTGCTCATTTGAGAATTGGGCCGGAAACCCGAGTGTTAAGGCAGCTACGGAAACCGGCGGTGGGGGCGGTTGAGTTCCACCTTTGCAAATTGCACCTAATCAAAACTTGGATATCTTTATATCACAAGCCGTTTTGGGAGGACGGGCCCCTCAAGGGTCGTTCATCACTCCCGCACGAGATAGAGGTACATGCGAGTATATATGAACTCGCATATACCTTATATATATACGGGTATATAACCGCCTTCACGGCCCTTCTGATATACGAGGCCTAACGGCGCTTCATCCCGGTAGAGACCTCCAGACGCTCGTTAGGCTGGTTAATGAACTCATTTGATGTCGTTTTGCTCCAATGAAATTCGAATACGCAGGAGGAAATTTCAGACCTAGATTATTTATAATTAGAACAGCCAATGGTCAATTACTTACATGGTGTTGCAAACCTCATGGTAAAAAAAAAAAAAAATCCACTTTAGAGGTTAATTCCAACAAGAAATCGACCTCACGACGGAGAAATCGAGATTTTCATTTTTCAAGGCTTTGTTTCCGAGTTACTTCATTTCTAAGATTTCTTTCACTCAAAATTTGTTTTTTCCGTTTCAAAATGTGTAGAACCCGAAAATCAAATTTTAAAAAATCCATTCACTGTCTTGAGCTTGTGTCCGAAACTGCTCAATCAAACGCGTTGATTGTTAATAAATCTACAACGCCTTACATGACGTCCGTTATCAGGCCAGCCTGACTCCTCTGAGATTCATTTCCGTGCCCCATCAAGTTCATGCTATCATCCTTGTTCTTTTTTTTTTTTTTTTTTCCCATTAGCCGGAAGCATCCAACGAGTTGATTACAAAAACATATTATCTATATACATAATCAATGATAATGGAACAAGCTGTTAAACATCAATTCCAACTTCGATAATCATTTTACAAATTGTTCATAGACAAACTTCGATCTTGAATACACTATTTGATAATAGTGAACTGGGTTATTTGGGTGTTGTGTCACTACTTTTTTTTTTTTTAAAATATATTTTTAATATTTTATTTATTTATTATTTTTTTGGCGTTAAAATTAGTTATATAGCCATGTCATTAAATGTTATTTACAAATGTATATATATTGGTTTACACCTTTTTATCCTTGTTCTTGCCCCCCCCCCCCATCCAACGAGTTGATTGCCTAAGATACTTGGCTGTTTCAGTTGACAAGTGTTTGAAATGTCAATCCCACATTCTTTTAGCAAACTTTTTTTTTTAAATTTATTATAATTACTATCAAGTCAGTGTCAACAATTTATTAGTAACTTATTTCTAGTAGAACAATTTAATATGCAGTCCTCTTGTACATAACAGGAGTTTCTTTTGTTCTAATAATTGTCAGTTCGCACTTCACTCGCGATAAGTTACTTTATACGTCAAGTGTCAAATCGAACGGCTTTTTTCTCTTCAGTTTCCGATAAAGGTTGTCAACGTCAAAGAGATGGACGGCCTCTGAGTGTTTAACGGCGAATTTTCTTATTGTGGTGGCGACGCTCTCGATCTTCAAATCATTATGAAGGTTGTCGTTCCCAATGTACCAAGGCATCGACGATGTTCCTCAATACTTGGTTCTGGAATGTTTGTACAATCTTGATGTTGCTATTAGCAGTGCAGCCCCACAACTGCACACCATAGGTCCACACAGGTTTTAGGACCTGCTTGTACAACATACGCTTATTTGACGTTGACAGCTGAGAGTGTCTGCCTCCTTCGAAGCTCCTTTCGATTTTTCTTAACATGTTCGTTCCATTTCAATTGGGCATCAAGCGTCATCCCAAGGTACTTTGCTTGGTTAGAGTAAGGAATGATCTATCCATCCAATATGGCAGGTATTTATTAACCCTTTTTATAGGTAACGTCTACGTGTTTCGACTTTCCCACGTTCATTTTAATTTTCCACTTCCTTGCCTATCTGTGAATTTTTACTAAATACGAGTATTTGTTGAGTTCAGAAACTGATTCAACAGTATCTTCTGCAACTGCCAACACTGCAGTTTCCTCAGCAAATATAGCTGTTGTATTTTGTTCTATTTCTGGTAAGTCACTAGTGTATAGAAGGCATAATACTGGCCCTAGCACACTGCCTTGAGGAGCTCCAGCTTTAATATCTTGCAAATCAGAGTAGGCATCCTCTTGTCTACGGAAGTATCGTTCAGTTATGTTAGAAGCAGAAATCCGTGAAAAACATGATGACAACCATTTTCTTAATTTGAATTTAAGTCCTTCGTGCCATACTTTATCGAATGCTTGCGACACATCTAAAAATATGGCAGAACAAACTTTTTTCTGTTCTAGTGCTGCTTCTAGTGCATGTGTGATTCGATATACTTGATCGATAGTTGAATGCTTTTGTCTGAACCCAAACTGATGGTTCAGCACTATTTTTCTGTCCTCAATATAGGTAGGAGTTTTTTCAATAGATGTTTTTTTCAACAATGTTCACAGTGAATAGTACAATAAGAAAATCCTCATTTATTTATTCGTTTTTCAATAAATTCCTTCCCATATCTGTCTTAAGAATTGACATTTCATGCCTTTGAGTACCCTGTACTGACTTACTGTATTCCTATTTCTAGTGGGGCATATTTTAGATTAGTGATCTTTTAAATTAGTCGAGGTTGAAGTAAAGTCAGTATTGCATTTTACATTCAGATCTGGATATCAAAACCAAAGTAGACCATTATTTTTAAAACTTTGTATCACCTCTCGACGTCTAATTTATCAATCCAAAGTGCTCCAATATTATTTCAGTTCCCATCTTCCACATGGTGTAACTCGTCTGCATTCTGGCATCATGGTATCGACCCCTCACCTTAAATATGATTTCTGTAAGAGGCAGTGTTCGTATTTAACCCCAAAACTTTGTTCATAGTTTAATACTAATATATCTTAGGGTTGATTAATCAAAACGTCAAGATTACAGCCACATTTCTGTCTATTTATTTTTATTTATTAATTTAGGATGTACAAAAACATTTAAAATTATATAAACAGCGAAAAGAAAATCAACAACCTTATTTTATGGGATTAGTCACAATGTTGCGAAGAACGGAATGGGAGTGGGGGTTGATCCGTATTAGCTAGTAATCGTAGATTTCTCAAGTTTATAACTTGCAATTCAGAAATGTTAGCACGAATGAAATAATAATTTAGCCATGTTGAATGCCTGGTACTTTGGTTGAATGAACTTTGGCTATGATGAGGAATGTAGGTTGTTCTCCCCAGGTGTGCATCTAACGCGTTAGATATTGAATCCGCAACTGACAACCCTCATGAAGGCTCGAATATGCATTTCAATTTTCTGTGTTGAGACTTGACAGGCAAACATACGGAGAGCGGTTGTTGGAAGGAAAAAAAGGTTCCCAGCAGCGCTAATCGCTTCGCGCCCCCGGGGCACGTGTTGATTGTTTCGGTCCCTTTCTGATAACATCTGCGATCTTATTTTGTCGGTTTTTCTCTGTATCTTCGAAACTTTCTCGTATCCGCTTATTTAATCGAAAAAGTCCGCCCGCGTTGAATAACAGTCGGAAAAAATTAGGGAGTGAAAAGTCAGTCAGTCGTCAAGGGGTTAACATTACAACTGTAAGTCGGGTCTGTGTATGTAATTATGAAATCTTGAAGATCCCCTTTTGACATTACGAAGGTCGGGCATCTTTCAAAGGGATCCTGACCTGAGCCTGGATGAACATCTGTGCAGGAAGTTGGCGTTTAACCCCTTCAACTCTACAGGTAGTTCCCGATTAAGCGCTGTTTTCAATGAAAATTTGTTTTCAATCATAAAAATGTATGAATCTTTATTAAAGCAAGGCCAAATCCTCAATTTAAAAGAAAAACACGAAAATCGGCTGAGAATTTTAGTTGGTGTGAGGATCGAATGAATGAATTGGATATCACCCCCTTCAAGATATAAAATTCGAAATTTATACTGTTTATTACACGAGAGAAATTTGTTGGGCAACCACTGTGTGATAATTTGCACATTTTCTTGTTTGGGTTTGTTCACCTTGATGGGGGTCTAGTTTTAAACTGTATTATGTAGTTCCTCGTTCCCGAAACATGATTGTATAGATCAAGAATCAAAAATCGAATGGGCAGAATCAAAATCTAGAGATATTTTGGACCAAAATGTCGCGTCACATGTTCCCGGAGACATCAACGCCTTCAAATTGCTGAGTCAACATGTATTACGGGTCTGTATCGCTATCTGTAAAACGCATACATTAATGAGACTACGGTTAAAGTTGTAGGAATTTGTTTTACCATTGTTCCTCGACTACCCTAAAAATTTAGGCGAGATCGCACCACCGAAAACCTGAGAAAATAATACTCGGTGGTTTTTACATTAGCGCATGGGAAGAGTGAAGTAGTATTGATTTTTCACAGACAACAATTATGAGGGTTCATTTACAGCCTAACCCGGACATTTTTTGAAAATTTCACCGATCAGCAGAAAACTGGAAATCAGGCTTGTTAGAAAGATTTCTAGTTCGCGCGTGCCTAACAACTACTAATGATGAATCATGTGGAACATTATATGGACTATTAGGCTGTTTTCCTGACTACTTTCCGAATTTGAGGCTGATCAGACCACTAGAACCTGAGAAAATGAAGCTTGTTAGGTTTCATGGATGGAGTTCTTAGGGCACTGTCTGCAGCCTAACCGTCGCATCTCACACAAATGTCATCAGAATCCGATAAAATCTGTACAAAAAAATTGTTGTTTAATTAAAATTTTCTCAAAGGAGAAGGGGAACACTATAAAATGAATGAGGAGGAAAAAGGGATGAAAGAAGTGCCTCTATAAAATGACTGCCATTTGATGTAAGAGCCCCGAAGGACGCGGGTGGTGGTACTACGAAGCAATCCCGTCGAGGTGCCCAACTCGAATAACTCCTTGGCATTTTTTTTGGGCCATGACACACACACAGCAGAGAGAAAAAGCAAAAGACGTACTAAATATGTTGTGATTTTGATTTTGGAGAAAAACCAAATTTTTATTTGTTGGATTTGCAGCAAATTTTCCCATCCCCCCCCCCCCCATTATACAAGAGGATCATACAAAAACGAAACTTCAAAAACAGTCCTGTACGAGGGATGCTACCGGTAACTTCGACAAACAGTTCAATGTAAATATGTGTAATCCACTGATCTGCGATGAAGGGGTAATACAACAATAACAAACCTTTGTGTAATTATTTGCATCGTTTTTTTTCTCACATTTACCTTGAATAACGAAGTCATCGATAACAACGGAGGAAGCAGGTGCGTCAAAATACTTAGCGTCGCGGGCAGGTGAGGCGATACACCGTTCGAGTTGACCCATATCGACCTTCTGGCGACCCCCATCCCGCCACTTTGGTCGACGGCTTCTTGTCGTTTAGAAGGTGATGGATCTTTACGGACGTCCGGGATGACAAATAACGTCACACCTACTTCGGCTCAAGAGTGAGCCTCGGGAAACACAATTTCTTTGTAGCACTAACAAATATTATTGATTACCAACCAATATTTGTAAAATTTAACAAATTTTTTTCGGAACAAAACACGTTTTTCAGCATTGCTTCTTCCAATTCCTCGTTTCCGCGGGTAGTGAAATTCAAAATTTTCGAGATTTGTTGCACAACCAGCCCTGCGATTGGCTCGTCTCTTTCTTGTGTAGAAGACGTTTTCTAAATATTTACTGTAATACTATGTGCTTCCAATCCATTTCTCACTTTTAAAGAAGCAATAAGGTGTTACTGGAAGAAAAAACCAGCATAGAAAACGATGCAAATTCTTTCACTGGGGTTTATTATTCAATATGCTTGCGTTCATGATTTGAATTTCTACTAAGCTTTGGAGTGCGCCTGTTTCACAGGTGACAGAGCGATTATTGAATTTCAGGAGGCTCACAAATATGATCAACTGATCAATCCAAATAGGTATTTTGGTTGAGAACAGATTTACGTGCTCTATGCACATCTCCTGATATTCAATAATCGCTCTATCACCTGTGAAACAGGGACACTCCAAAGCTTAGTAGAAATTCAACTCATGAACGCAAGCCAATTGAAAAATAAACCCCAGTGAAAAAATTTGCAGCGTTTTTTTTTTTATGGTTATCACAATACTTCAACCCGTGTTTCGGATATAAACCCTTTTAGGAGTTAACTCCAGTATCCACGTTCACTACATCACTAGTTTACTGCGATCAAAACAGAAACAATAATAAACCAAAAACGCAAATGTTGGCACCATAAATTGGGCCATACATCGGGAATGGTTTGACCTACGGACCTGGGGAGGGGCTCATTCGATTCCTCGTGGAAAGTTGATTCAAAAAGAGTCTAAATTTAGTAGGCCGCCTTGACTTTTTTTTGAGGTTTTTAGGGATTTTACAAAACTTTGACAACCCTTAAAGGGCACTTTAAATTAAGTGAGAGTGCTGGCTAAAGAATTGGGGCGTTGTCGGACCAATATTGATTTTTCCTGAAAATTTCAGATTTTTTGCTCCAGTTGTTTGGGAGAAATCGTTCGTACGACGTACGGCGGACGGACGGAAAATTTTTTATTGCAGATTTGGATTCTACACTCTTTGAAACGTAAACCATGAAATTTTCAGGGGGGGTTAAAATTTTGTTTTCAAGAGCGATTACAATGGTTTATTATTGAATAATAAACCAAAACCACAAATAATTTATTAATAATAAATATGAGTGACAAAAATTGGAACAATTAGATCTTATTCTTTCACAAGGCTCTCAACGTCTTGATGTATCACATCTGTAGATTAGCTAGCTCACTACTTGGAAGTTTTGATTTTTTCATAAATCAAAAATGAAATCACTGAGTAGCAAAAACTTTTTCTTCTCTTTTGAAAATTTTGAGATGTCAAATTACAGTTTTTCTAATTTTTATATAATAAAAATATTTAAAAAAAGTGGTCTTGAATAGTAGTTGCATCTGTAGCAAGGTAGATGAGATCGCAAGTGATATCACAAACAACATCAAAATCAAACTAATTATTAAGGAATAAACATTTCTACGACGAATCTAACGAATATGGAGTCCATAGAACAGAATAAAACAAGGTAACAATGATTGGCGCATGAGTCCATAAGTGTGTTAGTACTCAGTTGGTAGATGTTGGTTCTGGTGGTACGCAGTCTTTGCAGAGTTTCCTAGTGTGTTCCTAGGCATATTGGTATGTTGCAACATATCGCATAAAAGCAAGAAAACGTAAAAAATTGACAGATTATAGGCAAAAAAAATTGTTGTTCAAGTGGCTTTTCGGTATCACTTACCCGTCAAATTGTTACGAAAACGGCACTAGTTGTAAGCGACGAAGGGCGCGACTTCTGCCAACCACCGTGCTCCCTGAAACCCAACTCACTGAGCTTAAGACCGTTTGTGCAGAAGGTTGCACCATTAAGCGGCGATGAAGTGTACCAAGGGGTATAACATACTGATGAGCTGATTCGGGGTAAAGTTGAATCGCGATCGAACCAAAAAATAATCATGCAAATCGGTTAAGAATCGCGGGATGAACAGCTCTTCAAAATTTGACTTATCTTCTATTTCATGATTTTGGTTCTACAATGGTCTGAAACGGATGTGTATGAAGTTATTTCCTTCCCATGGATCAGTTGTAACAGGCGTCTCACTACTGAACAATCTTTGCTCCAAAAGGAGGTTCTAAAAAGTTGGAACAGATGGACACTGCATATTTTATTAGCCTAAATGGCTAATATTATTTAAGACGTTAAACCATACAACAGATAAATGAAAAAGGAGGTTCAAGATGAAACTGTGGTCCTCAACAAATACCTAATGAGTTATTTTACCAATGGTACAATTTTTCCCGTGTTTCGTAACCAACAGGGGAACGGAATGTTGTAGAATTAACTCCATAACCTAGCATAGTAAGTAGATGTACTTGAATTTCGGGGAAAATTGCTATTAACCCCGAATGGAGAGAAGGACCTAGATGATCTGCTTTGTAGATTATTGATTTCTTCCAATCCGATGATAACCTTTGTCTTGAAGTCAACGTAATCCTACCATTCGAAACAAGAAGGCGATGTTGGTCCCATCCCAATGCTGCCACCATGAGGTCGAGTCAACTCTAGAAGTTTTGGAGATGGAAGAAAACAAAAAACCACTGCTCGTTTTCCCCGATCTGGCTCCTCAACCGTCAAAACCTCCAACAGTCAAAATTTTGCCCTTACAATGTCATCAGAATCGGATGAAATCAACAAAAATTAAGAGTATTACAAGGTATTTGTTTAAAATACCTAAACAAAACAAATATAACAAAACACTTGTTTACAAGATTTGTTTAAAAAAAATCCTACGGGAACACCATAAGAGGTGGGGAGATACTATACTCGAAATAGAAAGTGTTTGTGCTCTCCGGGAGGGAATGGCAATCTTGCTCCATCCCAATGCTGTCAGCACTGAGAGCTGTCAAAACCTTCAACAGTAAAATTTTTTCCCTTGCAATATGCTTGAAAGATTCAACTGAGCTGACACGATATAGAAAAGTTGGAGGTCAACCCAAATCAAGTATATCGTTATTCGGGAAAACAAGAAAATTAGATTTTATTTTTGTTGTCCCAAATAGTGGTAGGTATACTTGATTAGGATTGATCTCTATGTTTTCTTTGTTACGTCCACTGAACTTTTCAAACACATTGTAAGGGCTAAATTTGGACGGCTGGAGGTTTTGACGGTTGAGGAGCCAGGAAAACGATCATCGTGCGACGTGTGGATGTAATGACGTGTGGATGTAACGATATTCCACGAGATGAGATTGAGATGGATCCGCCGATGACAGGCGGAATCGATAAGAACTGTCCCGCCCCGCCCACACATTTTCCCCGAAAAAAAAAACTCGTGTCCCTCGGAGCATTTCTCGTGATGCCGACTGTTCGAAAAGCGCTTCGGGGCGGAGTGTTTCCGGCAGGTCTTCCTCCGTGCGCACCCCGCTGACTCGCTCCTGCCGACCCGCCCTCTCTCAGCTGATCTGACGTGCCGTCTCCACTCTTCCTTCTCACCCCATTTACAGTTCCTATTCCTATTTCTAGTCCCCTTTACATTTTGACGGCTTTTATTCCGAGCCCAATAACTCATCGCGGACATGTGGCACATCTTGTCCCCCCTTTTGTCCTACAGAGAACGAAAACGTCAAAGGGATGTTGCTAATAGTCCTGTTGATGACAGCTATTTGTATTTATTGGTTGATATAAGCTACAAGTGATGGGGACCTGTTCGATTTGCTTTCATTTGGAATATTCAGAAAATTCTTACACAGTTCTTGTTTTCATCCAGTTTAAAGAAGTTTCAATCCTCCACAGCAAACATGAGGGGGTTTGAAAATGATCTGCGTTTGAATGTTAAGAACATGAATATAAACGTCAAATAGTAGTACTGAGGCCTTCCTCCATGTATGGTAGTGTCAAACCTAGAGCATTTTGTAACCCAAGGTTGGCTAAGCTGATTTGTATTCAATTAAAACTGGGCAATCCGTTTACTTTCTCCAATCATCATCTACCGATAACTATTTTTACAACGCCTTTTCAATTGTCTTGACAGTTAACAGCCATTCTGTCATTCACTACGGTAATTCAGGACTATTCGTAAGCTTGCACAGCCCTCACGTTGAAAGCGCTCTCAGCCCGGCTCTTCGGCTCAACCGTCTACCTGAACGATGATTCAAATGGTGAATGATCATCATTATATCATCATATTAACGGAACTGATTTCTATCTGAATCGTACGGAAAAACCCTCTCGCATCAAAACTAAACGAGATTTCGATTTTTTAAAAATAGTTTTATCCTTAATTATCAACAAGTTGATATGGTTAATTGATCAAGATGCCTTAATTATTAGCACATACAATATTGATGTTGAATTTTCTATCCAAATTTCGTAAACTTTGGTTCATTAGTTTCAAACAAAAGCTTCGGACGGCAGACGGAGAACCGAGGACTGCGAACAGACGGATTTTTTCTTTCTGTTCAATTTTTGAAATTTACCTTTCTTCAAACTTTTGAGGGGTGTTAAAAATGTTTTTTATTGGTTCACTATTGATAATAAAGTGTTGGAAAGCACCACGTAAAAGTTATTAAGATGGAAGTTAGGACCGGTAAAGGGTAATTCGTTATGTAACCGCAGAAAAAATATTATTTCGGGGAAAATATAGTATATGGAACAAGAGACTGAATTATTCAATTTTAAGATTAAAAAATATTGTAAATTCTAATATTGAAAAAAGCGAATAATTTTTGATTTGATTTCTTCTCGGTATGTTCTTGGTAGTAATGTCACGGGTGCCTATACTTTCTCACTGTAGTGCTGGCGCTTAGCGATCTTGTGTTAAACCTCTTCGATTCATAATGTGTTGGTTTATTACTTTCAATAATCACGAAAAAAAAAACAATCCCCTCAAAAGTTGTCGTTTCACTATTAAAAATACGTGGATTTTAAAAATTGAATTAAAACAAAAAAATCCGGCCGTCCGAAGTTTTTGTCCGATATTGGACCAAAGTTTACGGAATTCGGCTCACAAAAACCTACCTCGATCCGAGATGTGCCAGCGGTCACATCATCGTGATCAAAGAACGCTGATTGTTTATATTTAAATATTAATCTATCTAACGATCCAAATGTCGGAAACTTTCGACTCAAGAGAGCAGTTTTTTGTTGGATCAAGATAGAAATTAGTTTCCTGGAATGAGACCATTCGTTTCGTTGTACAATCATTGGTTCATAGTGGAAATCGGTCGTCTACTACAGTCAGGTATTCGCATCTTAACTGCAATAACACAGTATGGCTCCGCGAGGTGTGGACTTAAGATAATCAGGATTTACGTCAAAGAGTTGTCTAATGCCGAAATAATAAACCTTCATGCAGCATTTTCAGGCATTATCACAAGTCTGATACTCCTGATTGATCGGCTCGGTGCATTAAGGGTGTCCTACATCTGGGGGTCGGACCCTCATCATATCAATATTATAGATCCCGATTTTTTCTTAGCACACACCGAAAAAAACCTCATCCATAATAGTAAAAAAAAACTTCCCCCAGCTTTAGCCTTGAATGATTCAAAGTGTTTCGAAAAGTCACCGGCATCCAAGATGCATTGCGCTTATTTGGACCTTAAGGGGCCTTAGCGCGTGCCCCCCTTCCCCTTCACGGACAAATGATGAACGAGGGCCCGTAAAAAAATATTAAGTAAATGGCCGAGAGTATGGGAAGGTATTGGGGCGGGCGTATGGGCTCGTATGGGGGGTTTTTAAGGCTAGAGGGTCAAGGTGATGGATTGCGCTACGGGGCCTTTTATTAATGGTCCTGGGAGAGGGCCACCGGGGAGGTCCGAAAGAGGAGGAAAATGATATCGGACGAGCGGGAAATATCGGTGGTCCGTGGCCCAGATGAGCTTCCAGGAGGGCGGTCGTGCGAATGGGCTGCGGTGAGTGGACTTTCCGAACGTAAAACGAGGGACGTGGGCCACCTCGTCTTTAGCCGGCTGAAAGCGAGCACTTTACCGATACTAAAAAAAATCTCTGGAAATGGCCTTACAAAGGTCTATTTCACCTTAGTTTAGGATTAGAGATCTCAGCTGTTAATGAACGATAATAATTTTCACCAACTCTGATCCAGGCAAATCAACGATCGAAACCAACCAAATCCCTGACTGTTACTATCAATAAAATTACGGCATTTTTCCAGTTTTGGCTACATGTTTTTGAGAATAAATTGGAAAGCATCCTTCTTCATTCAAACATACTAGAAGAGGTGATAGTTATCGATTTGAAGGTCACGCCACAAATTACAACCTTCGCCGGACTCTTCTCTCTGTTCGAAAGTATGATTCATCCTATTTTCATTCTTCATCTACTGAAAAATTGCATTCGTTGATAATCATTATTTAAAAAAAATAATAATAATAATAAAGGTGATTATTCCAATGCTAAAAATTCGTCTTCAAACTCACTGGAAATATCGTTGTGACGAGAGATCCTGTCAAAGGACGCCGGGCGGATTTTAGACGAATACCGTTGGCAAGCATTCAGCTCCTTCTGGGCAACTAACCTAAGGACCGGTTTTGCCAAAGTTTAATCTACGTCTAAACTATAAAATAGATTAATTCTCAGTTGTTAATCAACCGTGTCCGGGTTAACCAACCTCGGCTCTGATAAATCAACGATCAAATTGATCAACCGAATTTGGGGGTTTGCGACTTGAACAACAGTTAAAACAATTTCGTTTCCCCATCTTAGCATTCCCAAATCCTGTTTTGCTGCGTTACAGCTCATTTTAGTATTTCGGCTATTCTGCGTTATAGTTTTTCGTTAGGTAGTTACATATTCTGCTAGTACGTTCCCACCTTTAGAGCTACTCGTGTAATTGGTTATTTTGGCTAATGTATGCTAAAAAATTGCCCTTAATTTGGCCCTGGCTAACATTGTGGCTGAAAAATTTCAAGCCACAGAGGAATGAATATGGCATTGGTACTTGAGGACGAGCTTGATGATAATGGTACAAATTTTACTATTCGGATTACGAGGTCGACGATATCGATTTCGTGACATGAAAAATATTAAAGAACCCATTATAACGGCCACTTTCTCTAGTTCTACTTAGTGCATGAAGAGACAAAATTGAAAGTAGGGGTCTACATGTACGTTAGCTCAAATATCGGTTTCTTTTTAGTGAAATAACACGAGATATACAGCAGGCGAAATATTCTTTGCTACTCAAGAAGCGCTAGTATTTCTGTTTTGCAGTTCTCTAATTTTGGTTCACGTTCTCGCTTATCCGTCCATCAATAGGAGATATATAACAACAACAATATTAACAAACGAACGATGAGCATAATGCACTATTAACGAAAACTGAAAATGTGGAGAAATAGTAAAGTGTGCCATAATCGAACAATGGAACCTGGAATGGAACGAAAATGGGAAGGACGGTTTGGTTACGTTATCACTATCATCTTGTTATCACGCAACTGGTTGGTGGTTGTATCCGGGCAGATACCCTCTTCAAATCGACATTTTATGAAAACGCTGTAAGTCGATGTTAATTGATAACAGTGCAACCATTCATGACATGGCTGAAACCCGTTTGTTTTAAACCAACTTTCAAATCTCTGGTTCCGTAAAATAATGATATAATTTAACCATGGTTAGGGACTGTTGTAGAAACCAGCCCTTAATTGACCATTTATTTGATGAATTATATTTGAATCATTGGTAAATTCTTCGGGGATCTCTCCAAATTCCGAAGGTCTGTTTTAGCAATCGTAATTATCAAGTAGATCATAGATTTAGTAAATTATCGATAACGACTGATAAGCGAGTTTTTTTTATGATGCCTCTCTGAACCAAGGCTTTGTCAGTAGAGGGATGCCTTTCAGAATTGACTCACGGGGTTGTAGGGCAACGCCAACATGAAAAAAATAATAATAACAAAATACCAATAATAATAACTTAATACCATTCTAAGGCCGAGTCCTTGAGAAAAATATAAGTATATATCGGTCTGTGTGTGTGAGCTGGGCACCTCGTCAGAAGTGCTTCGTGGTATCAACACCCGCGTCATCCGTCATCTTTCTTAAACTAGTGGTCATTCTACATATACGGGCACTTCCAATCAGTGTTGGCAAAAACGGAATTTCAATTCCAATCGCAAATTTCAATTACAATAATTTTCATGTAATTTTGGGCACAATTACTTCAATTACTCGTGCTAAAAACTCAGTTTGTAGCTGTTTATTCCTAAAATGAGATTTTGTAAGCATGTAGAGAAGAAAAAATGTATACTTCCCTCCCCTAACGTTGCCATCTCATGTTTCAAAGTGTGTTACTTATTGTAATTTATTACTGCCAACTAGGGATGTCAAGAAAATATCGATATTCTCCAGTCGATATATCGATATTTTTGGGCGATATTTTCTATTCCGATATATCGATATATCGAAAATAAATGTACGCTATCGGATCCGATATTTTTCAGCCGTAGATCATCATATCATTCTTATCCTGCATCTTATTGCTCAAAACTAATTTTATAATTTCCATAGAAGAATAGGGGAATTATATCAGATGAGGTAGGCAAATCATAGGTAAAAAAGGTAGAGACATCTTAGAGACTTGGGTTCTAGCCAGTTCGAGGCTTACTGGAGAGCAATCAATCAGGTTTTCCTCACCTCTATCCCCAACCAATATTAGTTTGATTGAATTTTTTAAATTTTCCTTCTTACTTCACTTACATTGACTTCACAACCCTACACATGATAATTTACTTCCCTGGATCCTGTACATAATTATTATCGTGAATAAACTATAATCGAATTTGAGAGTGGTTGAATTCTTTACCTGTAGTGGAATGAAATTCAATAATGCTTTATTATTCACTGGACTTATACGTAATTCGGATTAGTTGGAAAAAAACATCGATGACTGATATATCGAAATATCGATATTTCCCTTCGATATATCGAACTACTAAAACGATACTTTTAAAAATATCGATATTCTTTGCCAATATTGACATCTATACTGCTAACTCTGCTTCCAATCATCCCTCTCTCCCTCCTCCATCTTCCTCTGCTTCCCAAATCGCAAGGACCGGAGTCGCTTTGTTTCTCCCCATTTTTATATTGTTCAGTTTTTTCTTAATGGTGTGCCCCTTCGAGGAGAGATAGTGAAGAAAACACAGTATGAGAAAACGGTGGATGAATTTTACATACCTACGGTCGACTTCTGAGCAATAAAAGTCGCTGGATGCTACCACATCCTGAATCAGTAAGAGCTCCATCATTTTGTGATAATCTTATCTCGTCCACATGGTCATTCACAACTAATTGTAAAACGTCCGCTATACTCTCCAACTCTCTGAGAAAGGTATGAAGAAAGACAATACGAATTCCAAGTAACATTCACTGAGTGAGACCCCAGTAGATTATTATGGCAGCCTTCCATTAGGTAGTAGTACAGTTAAGATGTCCATCAGCTATGCCATAAATCGTCGAATTAGAGCGGGGATCATTTACTCTATAATTACACGTACGAACATGAATGAAAAAGCCCGTTCGCCGGCAATTATTCAACTATTAATTGGTGTCGACGGAGTGAGAGATGTAGTCGGAACGAAATGGTTCCCAGATGGTTCGTTACAACCGTTTCAAGGCTTAATTTTCCACTTTCGGTCAGAAAGTAACGGGGGTAACGAAGACCGTGACGGGAAACTATAAATTTCGTAGTAAAAACAATGAAGGGAGGTTACAGTTGAGACGGGTTTCTCAAACCATCTCGCGAAGCCTCGATGAGGGAATCTCGGATGAGAAGTGGAGCCCTCTATTGTTACATAAGTCGTATTATACACCCTTTTCCTTGTGAAACGAGAGTAGGTACCTACCTACCAACCCCTCACCGCCCGCTAGACCGCAGATAAGAGATCTACGTAGAAAGTGAGGTCGGGATTTCTCATTAACGTGCTGAGTTGCCATTTCGAAGTAATTAATCCGGCGTTTGTTAAGGTTGGATTGTCGAGTAACCTCCCGTTGGGTTTCTCGTTTGTCGGGGAAAGGGAGGCGCAAGACTTGGGTTATCTGGGGCTCATTATGATAGATAGAACCCCCCTCGAGGAGTCGGATGTATTTTTCTCACGTCGACACGGGGTGAACATGACAGGCAGTCGGAAGGGTGACGAGATGAGATGATACACAATCAGCTAAGTCGTTAACGACATTCAAACATATTAGTAAGCATCCTTAATAGGTGCGTCAGGACTAAGGAGTGCGGCTAGGTTATTATAATGGTCTTTCCCAATCGAAGAACACAAAAGCTGAGCCTTCTTTGCGTCATCAGTGATATTCTTGAGATCACAGTAGATTCCAAAACGCTCTAAATAAGAAGAAAATTTCTCATTTTTGACTTCAAAGTTTTCGAAAGGTGTGATCTGAGGAGCTGGAGCTGGTCTGACTGCTAGTGCACTGGTTATGGCCCTCATAAAAGCTTCAAATTGATCTTTGTCCATGATTATTGGAAGTGGCGTACTGTGTGTCTGTTCGAAATTGTGAGGCTAATAGTAGAGTAAGTGAGACGGTTTTACCTCGATTTCCGCGTTGTATTCAAATGTTCATCCTCGTCGCCAACTTGTTGTGGCGAGTGGTATTGAAAGAACGAGACTTGTGTTGACTTTGAAACGAACCGTGAACTTATATATCGAGTAATAAAGAATTTGTAAAAAGTAGGTATGGGAACCGCGATACATTTCCTATAATAATAACATGGAGACCGAATGACAATAGTATAACTTCACAATACAAGGCATGCATCAACAGAGACGTTTTTATGTCCAGTTTTTGTGCTATCACAGTTAAGATCAATTACATATTTTTAAAAACTAAACCAAGTTCTTAATCGAACAAAAAAGAAGACAAAAATCGGCTGAGAATTTTATGATGAGGGTGGTTCCTAAACTAGGGGCAATTTCAATCAGAAAACAATTTCATAAAAAAAGTTGTCAAAATTTCTGGAATTTTGCTTCCGAGTCTACCAAGGTAGCGGAAGCATTGTTTTCACTTTTGGAATGTGAAAATTTTTTTTGTCTCCAAAATCAAAAATTCCACTCGCATTTTGCGTTTTAGACCTTTCTGAACAATTTTGGTTCCGTATCTGTCTGTCTGTCAGCAAATCCTTGTTACGGGCAAAACTACACGAAGTTATAGTCCAATTTTGATGAAGTTTTCCGGGATTGTTCGGTTTGATGTGTTGGTCCCTATGAGTTTCATGACCCCGGATCAATAGTAGCTTCTGCGCATGCGCAGACGTGAAATTTTTGTTACGCGCATAACTCCGGGAGTTCATGACTGATTTCGATGAAATTTTCAGGGATTTTTTTCAAGTTATGATCCTGCATAACAATAAATTTACCCTAATTCAATATTTACTTCGCCTAATTGAACGAAGTTCTTTAGTCAATAATAATTTTCAATGATCTATACAGTCATGTTATGGATACGAGGGAGCTATGTGCCACACCCACTTGGCAGACGTTTTTCATATGGATTTTAGTCATGCCCCTAAGGCAAAAAGCGCAACGGCAGCTCATAAATCCCTTCTAAAATTCCAAAATTCGGATTTGAAATTTGCGTCCATGACAATGTGAATTAATGAAAATCCATCGCATAATGAAAATCCAATGTGCAGAAATCCAATGTGGGGAAATATGGGTTATGCCCTGCTAAAAACATAAAGATGGCAATTTTTAATCGTTCATCTTCTTTCTTTAAAAAATTGTTAGTAAAATGTTTGAAGTGTTACCAACTTACTGCCCTCAATAACTGTTGTCTAACTAACTTATCCTTTCGGTGTAGCCGTTTTGGTTCCCCGCGAGAATGTTTGTTGTCCGAATAGGTTCCCAGTTCGAGGAGGTCCGTGTTGGTTCCTTTCTCGTTGTCGGGCGTATTAGCGATGGGGGCTGAACTAGAGAATAGGTATCTAACCCCTACCTTTCATCAGGCTCATTTGAACTTCCCCCCGCTGGGGCCCTCCTTCCTTCACTGGCGGGGTCGGGGGAGGGGGGCGGGTCAGTTGCCCCGGGAGACGGGGGTGAGAATGTATCGATGTGTACTTTCATCAATATTCATAGGATAATATATCGATACCAGTGCCATTTATTATGGAATGATTTTCACGACCATTATAGAGATAAAAGTATTTTTAATACGCAGGGGCACATGTGTTAACACATTCCGATCTATTTGTGATAGATATCGATATTCCAGCCAGACGAACTCATTTTTGTGGGCATAATATTTTTCAAACTCGTTTGTTGTGAAAAAATTGGAACTTACGATCAATATTATTTTATGAGTCAACATAATATTAATGTTTTTATTAATTATTAATGATAATATAATGGATATTATCAGGTGAAGTCGATATATCGGTTAAAAAAAAAATCGGCTGAAATATCGGAAAACATATTGGTCACTAACTATCAATATCCGGTACTATTGGCCCTTGCATCATCGATAGAAAAATATAAAGCTTGGGGGGGGGGGGGGTGGACACCCCTCCTTATCAGATACAAGTGTCTATCAAAAAATCTCATATATAAAAAATATATAAATATATATAAAAAATCCATAAAAATATATAAAATCCCATTTACACAATAAAATTAGGTATTGTACATATAAATGCAAAATATTTATACAATTTTGTATAAATGGAATGGGTTTATTAACGATTATTGTTCAGATATAATATATCTGTTGCGTGAACATATTATGTTGCTTGCGTGTCCATTTTCCAAAGTATTAATTTTTCCAAGTATTAATTTGGTTGGGAAAAGTATCAATTTGGTTGGAAAAAGTATTAATTAGGTCGGGAAAAGTATTAATTCGACAGAGAAAAGTATTAATTTGACAGGGAAAAGTATTAATTTGATTGGGAAAAGTATTAATTTCACTGGGGATGGGGAAAGCTATATTGCTTCATTTTCCATGAAAATTCGCTGAAGGGTCGTCTGCGGACACCGAAAATCTTTCTGTGCAGATCGACTCGGGTGGTATCCAAGTAAGATGTTACAGCCTGCCTGTTACTGCCTTAGGCTCAAATGATCAGTTTTCTGCTTAAAGTTCGTTCTCAAAATACTGAGAGACAATTGGTCAATGCCGTTCAGAGTATTCTAAAACGTAAAATGAGAGCAGAAACTTGGATTTTGCAAAAAAAAAGTGTGTTCCATCGCCTGAAGGCGAATAAAACGTACAGAAAAATCAAAGAGGTAAACAATCCAGAAAAATGAGTTTGATGATACGAGTGTTGATAGAAGATAAGTGTTGGTAGAAGAATCATCAACATAACTCAAAAACTCATCATGTATGTCATTTGATTCGTGAAGATATAGCGATGATGATGAAACGTGATAACCTGACGACGACATTATGAAAAACGACCAAGCGCATACAAAGCGATTAATACGACGATCCAGATGTACACAGGTAGTAACGGATTCATAACGAAGTCGAAGGAACTCGTAAATTATACGGCACGTTAATATTTTAATTGTCGCCTCAGGAGCTAAACGGCAATTATAGTTTTTTTTTGTTTTCTTGAAGAGAAGAGGAAGTAACCTTCGTCAAAACACATGTTCCGGCGCACACTTCGTCATAGGCGAGAGGGTGGTCTTCTGAGAAGCACACACACAGCCGCACACGGTCAGTCGGTTTCACGTCAACTAGCGCAGTACTAGACCGTGGCATCGTGGAAGTTTCTAATTGAATTATTAAGATGGATTCGGGCTGATAACGTTGTTCAGATGCGGACGAGGGTTGAGGGAGGGTATCAGATGACAAGATAATGGATGAATTACACGGTCGGTCGTTATGCTTATAACAGGAAAATATAGCTCTAATTTTATTTCGGTATTTGTTTATTCTTCCTACGCTTTGGTTTTTGTCAGGACTGCGAAATTCCTTCAGGTCGAAAATTATGTTAGAGAACATCAAGCGGTTTAGTAACAAAATTTAACCACACCATCGGTCCGAATGAGCCACCACATGCAGAAAACTCATGAGCAGCATCAAGAAATATAGGTAACATATACAGTTCGCATGAAAATACATCAACTGTTTTCCTCTATCTCGGTTACGGTGTCCAGCTGTGGAGAAATTGCAGTAGTACTGATTAGATCTTCATGCTGCAAAAGTCTGCAATCAACATTTTAAGGGATCACTTCCTGAACCAGTCTGTTCATCGATCGGACATCATCATCTGCTATAAAATATTTTGGTAGGAGTAAAGAGTACATCATGATTCTATTGGATCAACTCACTGAGCAGATTACGTTTCTGATTTCAAAATATTGGATAGATTACACTTGCAAGTTTGGGTAATCAGCTGCAGCATTATCATGATCTTTCGACTGTGAGAGCCTGCGATCAGCATTTTGAAGAGAGCAGGGATATAGTGCCTGTTCAAGTACAATGGTAAGTGAATCATTAGGACGCCCTTATTTTTGGTTTGGTAATTTTTAGCGATATTTTTATAGGAATAGAGGCAAGACCATGATTTTACTGGAACTAGGCTAGCCTGTGCAGAATGAGGGTTTCAAATTTCAATATGCAGGGTGTCCCACGACTTGTCCCAACCCCCTCCCCCCCTCCTAAAATCGTCCGATTGGGAGTAGACAAAGAAAATTTTAAGGGGGGGGGGGGTACAACTCGTGGGACACCCTGTACCTATTGGACGTATAATGCATGATCATATGGAATATTTCAAAAATTTTGGTGAGAGTTATTGGAACTCTTCTATATGAGTTGCAACTTCCTTCATGTATAAACAATGGTTTGAAAAGCCATTGTGAGTGCATTTGGAGATAGTGCTCCGCAACTCTCTTAGAGGGAGCTTCAAGTTGAAAGCAGGGCAGTAACAAAATCGGTCTCATACTCACATTTTCCCATTTTGAAATTGATGTCAAATCACCAAATTTCTGCTTTTTCAATCATTCCCCGGTATAATCTGCTGTTCCTGTTATGCATTACTTACCTACCTCAACCTGCCTACCAAAGAAAATACTCTGTACACGTCTATTGCAGAGCTTGACCAAGATATATTCTTTGATACTGGACGAAGAGACCCTCCCCTCCACCCTTACCCAGTCCACCCTCTTTCTTCTTTCAATCAACAACCCTGGTCAGAGTTCGTCACCCATGAGATATTCATAATAGCCACGATGCCGGCAGATAACGGGAAATCTCACTCGAAGAGGATAACTTACCCAAACATCCGAAGGAGTGAATCGATAAGATAAAACCATAATCGGCCCACGTGGTCCTTACAAAGAAACGAAAAAAACCAAACAAATCTTTCATCCTCGGCCGCCGAAGATGTAGTGACGAATGAAAGGTTTTTAGACGATCACGTACGGACTCCGTTTATATCACCAATTAGGATGATCGGTGCCTTTCAAAAGTGCCGAACTTCGGATACGGGGCGTCGTCGCCGTCATACGCCTGTCTCTCGTCGTCTTCCATGGAACCGTCATTTGAATATCACCCGAAAAAAACATACGAGGAAATAGAGTGGATCCATTTGAGGGGTAAAAGACTCGCTCTTACGGACGGGAATGGGGGAAGTAGGAAATGCTAAGGGCATAGAGGTGTTTTACTATAAAAATTGAGATGTGAACTCAGAAACGTGGTTGAAAAGAAGACGAGAAAAAAAAACGTGGGAAACCTTTTTGATGTTGTGGCGAAGAGGGGAAGGCGGAGGGGAGGTGTCTTATCCCTTTTTGCTTTGACACCGAGAACCTTTTTCGGGGTTTTTAGCGTTACTGGTAAAGGATGGAAAGAGATTTCGAGGCGGATCTTCGGAATAACCGGCGGCTCGTTCGTCGAGGTTTCTGAGTCTTGTTGAATATTGGCCCCATTACGGGCGGAGACTGGCTGGATGAATCATCCGCGAACGGGATCGCAGCTGTTAACCCTTGATCCCCTCCAAGGTGGTGGGCAAGCCTTGTAAAATTTTGGAATACCCCTCAGTAAATTATGATCTGTTGATTTATTTTATTCACACGTTTGGTAGATCGTAAATTATTAATCAATTAGAGTACTGCGAAAACAACACTTGTGACATTCCGACATCCATGAACGGTTTTTAAAGGAATTCACAAATGTGGTAGTGGGGCACGCGAGCAATGGGTCTCCTGCAAATTGAAGCAATGGCTTTCCCCCTGAGAATGCGATACTTTTAGTACTGGTGGCGCTGGTGCAACATCGCGGGATGTGACGGAGATAATACGTCATTGTTTGGGTCATTCCTATGCTACTGTAATGCTCAGTCACTGAGTAGGAAAGAATAACTTGCTCATAACTGGCTCATCACAGCCAGACAGCAGTTTCGACTCTAAGATGGGTAATGAGCGAATTACCAAACGACATCTCTTCCAGAACTGGAACCGAGGGGAAAGAGAGCCCCAGGATACCAGAGCATAGACTCTCCGAGGTACCACCATGCACCACAGTGGATTCGCGAGGACAGTTCTTTAAAACCCTGGTAGTGTGTTGCTCTTTCTGGGTATGGGCCCATAATCTTGAGGTAGCAGTGGTGAGCCCAAACATACGGACCCCGCAACGTGAACGTTGTGGATTATCAAAAACATGATCATCAGACCTCCATAGTTTATAATTACGCACCTGAATGTGAGCCCCAACCTGTGAGTTATTACTGGTACTAGCCTCCTCAGGGACATTGGTTTCATGAACGAGTGTTCATCCCCAGTTGGTTGCAGCTGGAGGGGAGACTACATTCCGTTGCCCCAAGACTTCTTAACTGACGTTATTATGGATGGAGAGATACTCGTAGATAGCAATTATTCGTCGTGAATCATATAGAAGCATTTTGTGGTATTTGCAGAGAAAACTTAATAGTATGTTTTACCGCGATTTGGCGAGAGGCTTAGAAGAATCAAACCTAGTCCCTGGAGAGAACTCGACACTAAACAATGGGACTCCATGTGCCTCAACAAAACACAAGAAAAACGGGTACTTGGTTCAGCTACCACTCGAATTGCTGCACAATGGAAGTGAATATACTAAATTCAGTTCTTTGAAGTGAACAACCCTACTGTAAAGAGAAAATTTAAATTTCCCGCTATGTTTGAATTGCGCGGTTTGGAACCCCCAATCGGATCACTCCAGTTCGACCTACTCATTGAAAAGGATTTACTTGGTTTGTTGTATGATTTACAATTTGATACTACATTTTTTTAGCTCAGGAATTTCAAAAACTTTTGGAAAAGGAGAGTGTTCCAGAATTTGATTTCGAGCATCGATCACCAAGGGACTACTTTTCCATTTCACAGTTTTCTTTGTTCCCGTCTTTCATGCAAAAAAGTGACATTGTCGTCCCGAAGGATTTTCTTTACTTGCAAGTTTATCCCGATATTCCTGCTGAGTTATTTTATCTCGTCTTCACCCAAACTTTCCGTTCTTGGATTATCCTTAAGAAAATTCTCATATTCGTCTCAACGCCTAGATTCGTTTGAAAAAAAAAAAAAAAAAAAAAAAATCCAAGCCGATAAGCCAGCGAACTGTCTATCCGTTGATTAACTTTCCATAAAATGTTTCTTGAATTTTAATAGTATTCAAAATACCGTCTATTGTCACCAGATCGAGGGCTCCCGAATATTTACTACACTGTTTTCCTTCGCAAATCCAGTACTTCTTCACCTCCGAAGTTCCAGTCCCGCAAATCTGATTTACACCATCATCTCGTACCGGCATGCAAGTCGTTGGTATCTCAGTACTTTGTCCAGAACAAATCCAGAAAATTCCGTTCAATTCTATCAGTTTTATGTCGGAGCTGAAGAGATGGAATCGACCCTTTTCGTCATCAAAGCATCTTACATCCATCCAATCAGCAAATCCAAATAAGTTCACTATTACTACTTTTGTTTCCACGGTCGTAGGGATTTCTCGTATAGTTTTTGTTTAGCAAATTATACCTGTGATAAACCCTGAGTCAGAAAATTGCTTCATTTTATTTCGCTACAATGACTTTTGTTGAGTAAAAGTTGCCTACTGAAAATTTAGTTTACCTTATTTATTTAAAACCAGAAGTACTGGGTTGATCCCTGACACCACCTCTTTCTTGTCACACTATAAAGCGGAAATTTGTACGTCAAAAATAAAAAACGGACTGTTTCTCGCCTCATGACGTTGTACGAATAATATCGTGTAGTGTATGTTTGATATTATTGCGTTTATCACTCCCAAAAGTAATTTCCCTGATGAGTCAAATATGTTGAGAGTGGAAGCACACGTGTTGGAGATCCCTTCCTTGAAAGCATCGCACGGTTATCGTCGGGGCGCCCTTCCACCGCCTCGCAGTACCTACCATACTCTACTACTAATAGGTTCTGTATAATACGCCCTAAGCTCTCCTTCGCTCCCATTCAACCCTCCATATTCCCCGTGAACGGTTTTCCTCCCTTAATTGAAACTACGTATTTCTCCCGCTCGATGCGTATGCAAATCCCTTCTCCGGAGGCAGTTCGGCTTCCCTAATATCGTTAGTGACTACGTGGCGCGTATAGTGGCATAATAATGTCATTAGTAGTAAACTGTGAGCTCTAATACTTCAGCTGTGCGCTCGGGTCACGGACTCGATTCTCTTTTCTCATGGGTATCAAGCCACTTAGAACAACACTCCCTAATGCCCTCACCAACTACCTATATTCAACTGGTAACACTTTTTGATCAATATAGTGGTCGAAACATTTACAGCTAAAAGAGTAAAATGCAGAGGAACTATACAATTTTACACAATATTAATATGTATTGTGTTTTACACAACCTACCGTGCTTGAAAAAGCTCTAGTCATCATGAACAGCTCATTTTCTTCGCTCCTTAACCTTCATGCGGTCGCGTCAATGCACTCGCACCCGCGTTCGCGCGGGATATCAGTTGACCGCCCTTCTTTTTTAAAAACTTCATGCTGTTTTCCGTATTTTTCATGAATGATTCACATCAGTAAATAGATAGGAACTAGAATAAAACTCAGGAAACCCCTTCACTATAAAAATTATTTATTTTTAGCAACATGAACAAAGGTAGGTTTTCGAATACCTAGTTTCCCATAAAATGAATCGTTTTCTTCCAGGAAAAATATTTATTTCCCTCTTTAAAAAAAAATATAAAATAGGTATAAACCCTATCAAACTAGAAAAATTGCACGTCTGCATCATCCATCTATGCCAGCACCCGAGCTATCCCTTCAGAAGGTTAAGCTAATTTCTGCCTAATTACACTATGATATTGCAATTTAGTATGCTGAATCCGTGGCACTTTAACTGATGGATGTAATATACATTGATTGACCGCTACTGCCTGCAGGGACGCACGATGGTTGAAAACGCTTTTCTATGAGTCAAAAAAGGTATACAAATAAAAATGCTTGAATCTAGTCACTGAATACTCGGGGAGGCATCGTCAAGGCCTATACAACGATGGTCAAAGGCTATTTTCATCATATCTACCTACTGTTTTTTTTTTACACAATCAACTGGCAATATTTATTGTTTTTTGAAGAGCTGCTTAAATGGGTTGTTGGCCTCCTGAGAGTTTTCCAAGAGAAAGGAAGTGGGTTGAGGCTAGTTGAGTGGCATCAAGGCTCCATCTTCGAGCCCAAGGCAGCGGGCTTTCCTCCTTGAGCCTCGAATCCGCAGTGAAACCGCCCGTATTACAGCCTTCTGGGTCTTCACCCTCACCCACTGGGTCACTTGCGACAGAGGTTTCGACCATTTTTCGGACAATACAATAGCTATTCTTTTTAAGAAGCAGTCATAATCCTTGTGGAGGGAGCCCTAGCAGGATACCACTGAAGGCGTAAATGAGCCTCTCATATCCCCGGCTGCCCTGTCATGCTTTCTGTGCTTTGCATTGGCAGCATTTTGGGAAACTGAAGTCCAGGTTTGAGAGATGTAGGCGGAGGCGTCAGCGTTAACTACGCGGGTATCCAAATACGCCACCCTTTCTACATCCCACAAACCGTGGATTTTCAGGTTTGCAACCAGTCTTGGGGTGCCGTCTTCATTCTCCGCCAGTACTGGTTCAATTCCCACATAGTTAAATGCCAAGCTTGCCATCCTCGCCGCTTGGTCTCTAATGAGGTCATGAAAATACTTGATTAAATCGATTAAGATCAAGGTGCGATTTTGTCTAAGGTACTGAGGAGCGACGAGCCCAATGTTTTATATGAAATCAGTTGTGTTTCGGGAGTGGTGGAGACACAAAAGTCGTTTCCACTCGTTTGATAAGTCCTGGATAGGTAAGGAATTTCAGTAATTATCACTTTACTTGTTGAAAAAGTTCCGGAAACATGAAATGAATGAATCGAAGGTAAATAATGAACACTTCGGTTTCTCTGGACTACCAAAAACGATATTGACCTGTATTGAGTCTGAAATGGACTCGTATCTCTTCCTGAACAGTAGCACCAAATGTCGAATCCAAAACGAACTGCATTTATCTGCATATAACTTAGTTTTTTGAAGATTCAATATACTTTTTTTACCTATTTCCAATCTTAAATATCGCTTGAACTGTTGGAGATAGGCTAAATATGAACAATTTTTAGCAAATGTTGTCAGCTCTCTTCTCTCGTAAGGCAAACCGTTTTCGAGTTAAGAGCCAGAAAACTACTTGAAGAAATTAATTAACGGTAAGCTTGAAATGATTGTTTTAACCATTTTAACTTCAGATCTACGAAGTGGAGGCTCACGATAAAGACTGTTTCGCGTTTGGCAAGCAGAAACGTCACGTCTAAACAAAGGCAGTTTTTGGGTTTTCGAAGGAAGAGAAAAATTTGAACAGTTTCAGCGACGAAGAACAACAAAAGATATTGAAAACTATCTTGAAATTGTGCGCCCAGTTCTAAATGGATACAATGCCCCTTTAAATGCTATTAATATTAGTTCTGGCAAAACTATGTACTTAGCTTTCTCAGTAATGTGTTTAACGCCATATCCGGACGCAATTTCAACAAACGAAATCGAAATTCGGGTTTTACGCAAGAAAAAAACAATAGCGTACCAAATTCCACGAGTTTACGACACCTTTTGTGTTTTGGTCTCATAGAATCGAGTTTTCAACCATCGTGACGGCCTAAAACCAGGGAAAATTAAAACGAGCTCTTTGATATCACCGTCTCCCTAGCCCATTTTCCCATCGATGGCCCGGATATTACCAGCGTGAAGAACCCCATATTCTTCAGATATTTACAAACACGGGCTCTACTTCCTATGAGCTATGTACACAAATATACGAGGGCACCCCTCGCATCTATACACACCATCATAATGTGTTTACTCGCATGTTAACTACCGTTGTCGCGGCCCGTCATAAAGATGTCTCTGTTTCCAAGGCAAATGGAAGCATCTGCCGGTTCCTCTTCTTTCTTTTTTCAAACCTCCCTACAATCGCGTCCCTACACCCAAATTATCCAGTGGATAACTTTCTTTCTGTCGATAAACGCGTTAGTTATGAACCTCCTTCGGTAAACAGAGGAAGTTCCCTCATGAAAAGGCTTTGAAAGAAAGGGAAGTTGTGTTAATATGGACCCATCACGGTCTTAATTGTGGATTAATGGACAGTTTTATTGAACGCCATAAAATAGCTATTGCATAACAATACTGATGATAGCAAACCAGACAATAGTGGCTGAAGTTGAGACGTGGAATATTGCAAGCACAGCAGATAGCTGTCGAAAATGAGGCGACCGGCCCCATGTCCCATCCACCATGGCGGCTTCCCTGACGCATTTCAATCATTTCGCCAACCAAATGGTGATCCATAAAGTTACATACAAAGATTGCATAAAATACCAATAAGATCCTAGTAGAGTGGGACTAGCTATTAATTATGTTATTTAAAATAAATAAAAACACTTGTTTATTGTCGAGCAAATAAATTTGACAGCACAAGGTTGAAAACAAAGTCTCCAAACAACATAAAATAACAGGTGACAATCGTAATTGATAGCCCGGCCAGGACCATACCCACATTATTATAGGAGTTTTAGTGTTGATTTTGAATATAGCATTTTTGAATCCTACATCAACAATGGGAGATTCTGGGGTTTTCAACAATAAAAATATCAACGTGTCTTCTGGAATTACGCCCATAACCATCGTTGAAGTATTTTTCGTGAATCATAAAAAAAGTGAAGAAAATGGAATCCTGCGTTGATAGATTACGAATCTCAAAAATTCATTCATTGTCAATTTTTGACACATATTTAAGCTGGGAATATAGTATGCGAACGGTGCATAAAAGGAAATCGTGATCCTTCTGTAGTCTCGTACTTGTTGCCACTGTGGGTCGCCCAGGACTGATTCCATCGCAATCACACTAAAAGTCGGTAGTTTCATGTTTGATGCGTTCATGTATGGGCAGAGACCAATTGAGAAAAAGTTCTGTCCTATATCACCTGAACGATTTGTTATGCTTTTACTTTGAGTTTTGTTAATCTAAAACACGATGTATGAACCATTGTGCAGCGCAGAACTGATAGTGGAATTTTTCGGTGCTTGCTCCGCCTGCTACTTCCCTATTTGGATCCTCATTGGTCGAATCAACTTAATAATTCAAAGTGTTGTTTAGTTTTTAAAATACGCTCTGCAACAAGCATTGTAATCCAGACGAAAAATGGTTTGAATTGTCCGTTTTTGAGATCTAAAATGGAGCCAAAATGTGAAGAATCGCTCATTTCAGAAATATAGTGAAGTCTTTGCTCATAAAACATTTAACTAAACTAAACCAGGAGTCTCCAAACTACGCCCGCGGAAGGATTCGGTCCGGCCGCCGCCCGCGGAAAAAATGGATGGATGGATGGGAAAAATTAAGCTACCGTCAGACCGTGATGACTTCAAGGGAATCAAAAGTTTTTCCAGACAAATGATAACAATTTTTGTTTGCCAACAAACCTTTTCAAAAATGACATATGTCAAATCTAAATATCGAGCCATGCTTCAAGGAGAACTCTTGAAAAAATTTGCTTATGATTGGAACAACAAACTTTGATCCTAAGTGGAAAGACATTGTAAGCAAAAACAATAGCTCACTTCACATTAGATTGGTTTTCCAAAAATAATTTTTTGAATGTAATAATTTTAAATAAATAACAGTCTTTGTTTTTACATTCCTGAAAATGAAATTTGTATTATTTCTTGTTGAACAAAGAAAAATTAATAATCATGGAATTCAAAAAATATATTTAATCACTAAAAACTAAGTTTTGGTTCCTACATTAGGCCTAATTTTGAATTTGTCAAATTCGTATAGGAGTACTTGAAAACCCTGTTTTCAAGTGTCTGACTTTAAAAATGTTCTATTCCTGAAAATTCAATTGTTATATTTGTTATTGAACAACGAAAAAGTAATTAAGGAATTTAAAAAAATACAATCACTGAAAACTTATTTTTTGTACCTATATTACTCCTAATTTTGAGCTTCTTAAACTCGTCTAGGAGTAGAACAAATTCAAGTTTTCAAAATTTTCCGGGGGTATGGCCCCCAGTACCCCCCCCCCCCCCCCAGTTGGCCCGCACCACCACCTCCACATTATGATACGGCCCTTGGGGCAAAAGGTGACCCCTGAACTAAACCATTCAATTGCATGTCGAAAGTATGATTAGAAACAAACTGGTAGGTACCACACTCTACATTTATTAACAGCGTTTAATAAGACCAGTGTTAAATGAAGGCCTTCAACATTGTCTTTCATAAACAAAAAGCGGTCAATAGAATACTATAGATCGTGGTAAAAAGGAAACTTCGCACAAGACGCGTCATTCATATCAATAAAGAATAACGCAACAACCCACTTTCCTTTCCTTTCACGTGATCCTTGTACGTACCCGTAAAAAAGAAGCAAAAAAAAAGATCATCCCTCCTTGAAGTAACATCTCAGGGGAGTGTTCGGTTTTTTTTCCACCCTCTCGTGATCATTTTTAAAAGCGTCTTCCGTGGTTTGATATGTGGGGCGATTTGTACAGGAGAGGCGGCGGGGACTGTAAAAAGACGGCTCGTGGGCTTATTTACTACTGTTTTGACCCCGAGAGGTTCAACGACTTTATCGAAAGTTGTAAAGATATTTCAGGTGTAACTTTTAGCGCTATCGAGGTGGTAAAAACCCGGTTGATGGCGTCATCTAAGGGGTTTACTTCGGAAATATGGCCTGAATAATAAAAATTGCGGAAACATCTCACGCGTTCGGTGATGGATGGTTTTATAAATGTGTTCCTGGATTAGGTGAACGGAAACATGAGGAACCCCAATTCATAAGTCGTTAGGTATATAAAAGGTATAACATCAGATTCTAAGGAGTATTGTCAACGCTCCTTGGTACGTACGAAATGATGACCTCCATCGGGACCTCAAGATGGAAACTGTCAGTGAAATTATTCAACTCTTGGCAACTTAACAACAGCACATAAACCCAGAAGCTCTACGTCTTCTAGACAACAGCAGCGTCATCCGGCGTCTGAATAGAACTGAACCCTTCGACCTTGTGACGTAATGTGACTTGTGTGTGAAAGTGATCCTAAAGAGTAGTTGCCGTTGGGCTATTAACTCTACGCACTGTTGACAATTGTATTAGAGCAAATTCACTTGATGGGCCATGCTCAGTTGTTATGTTATGTTTCTAATAAAGAAATAAACTTTGGAAAAAAACCTATCGTATTTATAAAGATGAAAGTATCAGAGTAGGTATATATATACCTTTTCCAGGGGGTGGTTGGACGCTGGGCGGGTGTAATTCAACCCCCAGAACAACCCCCACCCCGCCAGTGAAGGGGAGAGGGCCCCAGCGGGGCGGAGCGTCTCCCAGGGCAACCGATGTGCTCCCCTCCTCGGGGACTTGGAATATACGATTTTTGACTTTGCGTATTGTTTTTATACTCCCTCATTGTGTTATTCACCTATTTCTTTTTAACCTGCGTTGCAGGGCCTTTAAACTAGTAAGCAATAGAAAGTAAATAAATATCCATGATTTTGGTAGGACCATTTTACTTATTTTTTCTCAAAATCGTTATTGCTTTATGTTATTGAGGTTTTAGAGTCAATGTTTGGAGGGGTTTTGGTTCACAAAATGGCGAATATTTGCTATAGATGAATTTCTATAATGGATGAATCTGAAACTTATCCCAGTTACTTTGTGTCCTAAATTACTTGGACAAATGTAGCCTATATCAGCTGAAACTTGGAAAAACCACTTTTTAGGCCACTTCTCGTGCGTACAACTGCCTTCCTCACAATGTAAAAATCATCCCAACTCGCAAAGTCAAGAACTGTATGAAGCAGGCCTTAGTAGATATTGAATTGTATGATGTGAGTTTTTTCAAAATATTATTTGTTGTAATGTTCTTCAATTTCAGTGTAATTGTGAAATTAGTAGGTAGTTATTGTTTTTTCTTGGTAGAACCCTAAAAAATGTACCTAAATGTTTGTTGGAATGTTGACAATTGCTCTACATCTAGTGTTTTTTTGGTGAATATACTTGATTCGTTTGATGAGAACTTCAATTCACATTGAATGACTCGTAGTGCTACGACTTCATCTGTCCTCGGAATGCCCACACTTGAGCGTAAACGGAGGGAACAACCTCAGCTTCTTAATATTGATCAAAAGTTGGCTCGACGAGTGCTGAATGCTAGACGGTTATGAATGTATACAAGAGTTGTACCGGGAAAAAAATGTCGTGGAGATGATAGAAAAGAGGATGGGAGGAGGAGGAGGGGGGCATCTGATTTAAATGAGTTATGCTCTGTACGTGGTTCCTGTCTGCATCACGTACCGCCAGCATTGTTCAACAACGGGGCGAACAATGCCCGCCGATTATTAAAAATAAAAGGTGGAGCCGTTCTCCGGTCACGATATTGTCATTCTCTTCAAATGTGAACGGGGAACGCGTGAGGCGGAGTCCCGGAGGGGGAAGGGCTACTCTCGAATAGGAAATCACAACAATATTCTCAATACCGCATTGCGCAGAGACGAATACATAATAATGAAGATCGCAAATCTAAAAGCAGTTAGAACGAATCAACTTTCTTCGGCAAATCGAAAATCAGGTAGAACAAAATAATAACAACTTTCTTTTTACAGATATGAAGATTTCATAATTGGGGTCCAACATTATGGCCATTGATTAGTGTTGATTATTCATCACCACCAACTGCCTCAAATGCTAAAATAACTTTCAGAGCTCTTTGTACTAGGAAGCCTACTCTAGGATGCAGCGTTTAGTCCATCTTGGTTTCTTCTTGGAGAGGTCCATGTTGGACTTAACAAAATTGGGAGGCATCGGCAATTGAATGACGGCTTTGCTGCGAAGAGGCGTAAACAGCGGAGCACATAGATAGTACGCGACGCTCCTGCAGCTGCATCAAAAAGATTCCAGCATTTTGGAAAAGGTGTTTCAACTCCTAATAGCTAAGTGAGTGGCCAATAAAATTATTCTGAAATGAAACGGCGTAGATTGACCTAGGGCCCCTCCCATCCCTTATCAGTGATCAGTTCGATCATGTACATGTTTTCATGAAGTGCAGAAGAATAAGGTGGTGAAGCAGAAGAAAATGGTGATAACAAAGTGTTGCAGGAAACATGTTCATTAACTATTTAACATTCCGCAGACGGAGTTAAGTACAGATGTAGTAGTGTATGATGGTAGCAGACATCAAGCATCCATTCCAATACTCCAAAATTACCAGGAATAATCCATCACTCAAATCCAAGTATGAATCCTAGATGAGCGATGCAGGAGCACTTAAAGATCCGCTGCTCACCACATGAGTATTCAAAAAAGTTCGTTGAGGTTGAGAAATGGATCGAGCAATCAAACGATCAGACATGGGAATGGAACCCAACAAAAAAAGCTAACGGTTCCTAAAGGGCTGGTGGCAATCCGGTCGCAGAAAATGCAGATTACGGTTCTAATATCAACAATCCAAATTATACATGATAAATAAATGCACTATGAATATGTAAACGAAAGTCAAAGTTACATTCAAGGAATGAATTTAAAAGAAGCTAAGCTGTAGCGCTTGTGGCTTGTTGCTTTTTAGACTAAGTATTGTTGGAATAACATACAGGTATAATGATGGCGACAGTGAGGATATAAACATCTGACTGGTTCCACGGGAATGAAAAGTCAGGAATGAGTATTGGAGCCTCTATCACATCAAAACATTCAACCATGAAAATATTTTCGGGTAACTGAAAGAAGTAACCATGATTCATCTGTTACATACCCCACAGATAAAAACTGAGCTATCAATTTTCAAAATTAGATAAGCTAAATCGGAAAAATAGTTTAATCTCATTCAAAGACCGTTTTTGTAGACTTAGTCTTGCGAAGGGTGGATGGAAACGGTCCCTAAGGAGTTTATACGACGTTATAAAATTATATTTCACTTTGAAAGCGATAGTCCACCCCATTCAGCCGTAACGCGCGGTCCGTTAATAGGTCCGTCCCCCGCCGCTCAAATAGCCCTCAATTCGATAACTAACAGCTCCCTCAAGGCGGATTATCTGGGAAATCTGCATACTGACGCCTCTCCCTCGTGTCGGCGCCCTCCCGTTCATATTTCATGCACATGTTTGGATTTAACGGTTTAAATCTGGCAGTAAACAGAGGGAGAGCTGTGCCAATATTCACAGTTGAAGGCGAGATTGCGTACGATCAGCCACATTGGGCCAAGTGGTGGCTTTTCTTACGGAAAAAAATTGCGAAGCTTTTCAACCCTATACGGTTTAGAAACGTATTACGTGAATTTTAAATCAATATATGTCGCATATCTAGGTAGATAGATAGAGTACAGCCACAGCTAGTTGAACGGATGGAGAGGTGGTTTTATGGTGATACGACAAAATATGGGAACTTGACTTTCAACAATCATGCGGATGATGGTGATGAGTGGAACACGAAGTTAAGGATGATGATCCGAAGATAAGAGAGGTCAATCACACTTGAAACTGATCAAAAACCTTGAAAATGTCGGCTTTCACGAAAAAATTGTTTTTATGATTGAGTCTCGATGACGCACATTAGCGTTCCCAGGTCAATAATAAAAGGAATCAAGGAAGACATCAAAAACCCGTTTCTGGCATCCACTGATTACTTTGCTAAAAACCACATTCAAATCGGCTATCGTTATACGTAGAAACACCTATCAATATTGAAGTTAGATCACATATAATTGTTTCGTCATTTTGACACCTGCAATAAGTAAGTTATGAATCTTCTTCTCACTCAACATGGCCAACATTTTTCATTTGAAACCATCGGTTGTTGGGAAAGTAAATATGTTTATCAACAGAAGCTGTTACTTCGAAAGGGGACTTGAAAACTGAATGGTATATACTGTAAATAGTATTCCATTAACAACCAGTTCATTAAACAATCCATTCGAAGCTTAATTAAACGGTTATTAAATCACCCGTGCGGCGAGCGATCAGGTGGAGGGGGGAAATGCACGCCCTTCTGCGCCCAGCGCCGGGCCGTAGAGGGTTAATGCAGTTCTGAATAGGAGACCCTGGGAGAATTATTCAATTCCCGTTCATTCTCGTCCCCATACGGGCCCTTCCCTCTTCGCGCGGAAGGGTGAAATTTCCTCCTCATCCCCCTGGGGAATTTTTTGGGGTGTACAACGAAATAGGGGATGACGGCTTTAAGGGCACAACGGCATTGATACCCCATAACGCCTCGTCAGATATGTACAGGCAATCTGTAACGCCGGAGGATTTCTTCTTTTTTTTCTCTCTCTTTTACATTATATCCCCGAGAAAAATCTCTTTTTATGTGGGGAACGAAAACCCTCCCTTGTATCCCCGTTATGCGTTACATACATCAAGGAAGGAAGAATTACCGATTGCTAGCTCCTTGGTACATACGTAATGATGACTTCTCTCAGGATCTCAAGATAGAAAAATCCAGTGAAGTGATTAAAATTCAGTCTTCATACGATCAGAGGTTTCATGAACATAATGCCAGCCCATAACGACCATAATTCGCAAGAAATATACCATCGCTGTCCAAGGCTTCTCTAACTGCCAAGATTTTCGACTGCTAATGAACTGGGTGTTAGCAACCATGATAACAGAAGTCCGGGAACCAAATGAATCGGTTGCGAAGGATCGCCCAGTTTATGATGTAGAAGATTGTTTTGGAAGTTCTCACCTAGCATATATAGCAGAACTCGCTAATCACCGCTCCCATCAAAGTCGGTTCGGCAGCCTGCCGTCTGTTGGGAACGTGCATATCATCTGACGCATTTCAGTCATCTCCCAATCTAGAAGGACAAAAGTCTAAATATCTATTTTTTGTTATGAAATTTCATCCCCATCACTCTTACAGATGTCACTGTTGCGGTACAGAATATCGGAAAACTAATTATGATGCTAAATTTCAAGTACCAAATTGTTTTATCTGAGCCAAAAATATCAAGCAGTAAAACAAAAGAGGTGGTGGAATGTATTTTCTCCTTCACTTTCACATATTTCTACCAATATTCCAAGGATATGTTGTGAAGAAATATGAGTTGTAAACAATAAATGAACAATGAAATGCATAAAGCCCGAACCAAAAAACATTGGACAACTTAAAAATAAACTGATTGATTGATAAACATTCATCGAAACAGTACAAATCAAATATATATACTAGGAGGGAGGGGGAATCGGAAAGTCACGAGTTCTATCCAATCAAGTGTACTCTTTGATTCATGTATCGGCTACCACTGTATTTATACATTTCAGCCCCTACATTTGCTGCTAGGCAACTGATGTCAAGTTAACACACGCGCATTAGTTACTAATGATACCATTGGTCTTGTTCAATGACCTAGAATAAAGAAGAAACTCTTGATAAATTGTGTTGTTTAGAGTAGAAAAAATTGCTTAATATATGAAAACCCAATTGAACAGATCAGGGATCAAGGCCCAAGGAATTTTCAATTCTATCTATAATGTTATGGTATGCATTTATAACATTTTTCAAGAAATTATGGTTGAATTTTACATTGACAACCTAGAGAGTTGGAAGTAGGGGAGAGGAATCGTAAAGCTACGTGATCTGTCTAATCAACTGAACTCCTTGAAACCAGCATCTGCTGCTACTGTACTCGCACAGTTTGGTTCCAATATTTGCGACTACAAAGAGTTGGCGTGGCTGATTGTCATCTCCGTGTAAGATATCTGACTTATAATAGGTATGTTGGTTACACATGCCCGGCAGTTACCGACGGTACGTCCGGATCATATACATGTGAGATCTCTGACCGATTTTTTCCGATTACCCTGAAAATTCGAGTTCAATGGGACCACTATAACCACTGAGAGATCAATGCTTGGTGGGTTTTACGCTTGCACATGCGCAGACTGATGAGACTCATCGAGCAAAGAACGTGATGAGAACCATCCACAACCTAACCTGCATATCGTTGGAAAATTTCATCAAAATCCGATCAAAACTGTAGGAATTAGGCTTGGAAAAATAATTGATAACGGTTTTTCATCTCTTGGAAACGCTAGAATCAGTTCATCCTCACTCTGACAACCTTTACGTTTGTAAGCCATCCTCAACATGAGATGAAATCGGTTGTAAACAAAAATTCATATTTTTCATTGATATTTTATTCGCAGTTTCATTATTACAAAGATATTTCAAGTTTAATATCGTTGCTTAACCCAACAATGGGCAAGTGATGAGGTAAGGATCATCGACGAAGTAGACGTGGAGGGAGTACAGGCCGTTTTTGTTGACCAATTTGTCGACGCATTTGGGACGGTGTGGCATGATGGCCTGGAATAAAGAAAACAACTCTTAACAAACTGTGTTGTTTACAGAAGACAATGTTACCTTGCGCTCAACTATCTGTTCTATCCCAAGTTGACAAGAGAACGTGGTGCCGGCAATTGGGGTATCTTCCATGTTATTGCGTGAAACCACGAAAACTATATCCCTTTCGGTAATCAGCAGGAGATAAGCCCTGCAGCCAAAACAACTAAAACCCCACAAATATTTCATTGTTTGGTCTTACCGCAACTCCCAAGAGTGGTACAGACTCGTACCAATCGCGACCTCCTTTAGCTTTGGATCCCTGGCCGTAGGTGGCAAGTCCGAATCCGATGAGACCTCCGTTGTGGTAGATGCCGAAGAATGGAACGTGCTTCGTGCAGTCGGTCAAGTTGCTGTACATCTCGTAGAAGTAGTGTTGACCTGTTCAAGGATAAACAATGATTCAGTACTGTGTACCATTGCAAACATGAGAATAACAATTTCCCAGTCATTTCCTGAGTGGCCATAGCATAGATACGATATCATTCATGTATACGTAACAGGTTTCAATTTCATAGCTTACCCATTTGAGGGAAACAGTTCTGACGGTAGAATCCTCCGGAGACCTTCACTTTGGGATCTTCTTTTGGGACTTTCACGAGCTTACCCTTCAACTGAACGTAAATGTCTTCAAAGGTATCCTTGGACGATTTCCTGCCAGCACTCGTCAGCTTTTCTGTAACACCATAAAATAACAGTAATATACAAAACTTAAGTCAAAACTTCCAAAGTCGAAATGTGATGAACAGTTCGAGGGTTGGTTGGGACTGTCCTGCAAAAGAGTCCGCAAGCAAGGAAGATCATCATGTGCTTAGCCCCGATACTTCGAAATGTGAAATAAACACGGATAATTCAAATACTAACAGAAGCAAATGGTTTTTTTGCAGATTGGTCTAAATGAGCTGTGTTGATTTCTGATTATTTGACAAAGATGCAAATGTGTTACCCAGAAACAAGACTATTGATATCAAAATGCTTTTGTTTGGAGGGTTGGGCCTGTTATTCGTGCCATGATGTGTCATATCAATAACACACTCCGTCTATATCCGACCTGCTTGTCATCGAACAGTAAATTTGGCCTTTGTGCTTCACTTTTAGAGGTTGGTAGTAACGGTGATTCGTAAATTTACCAGGATCGGTGTAGTAGATTCTGAAGCTGTATGCAGGTGAATCAAAGATTTTGGTCCTTATGTAGGTGTCCAGATGTTCCGAGTAGTTGTAACCTTGAACCTTCGCAACATCTTGATCCAGAAGCTGAAAGCAGGAAGTAGGTCAAGGATATAGTGCCAGGTGATAATGTCCAACTCATGAATCCAGAAAGATTAAACCAACGACTTTTGACTCTCCGAATTATTGCAGGGTGAATAGGTACAATTTTTATCTAAGGATTAGAATGATGCAACTTTTAAAGAGGTTTGTTGTCAGGAAAGGATATTCGAATGGTTCTCATTGGTGCAAGTATATGTTCAGACATTCTCTTGAAATTCTATCGTTCATCGCCAAATGAAAGGGGAGTCAGTTTTACATTTTGGATTACTTGGTTTTGTGTTGCAGCTGATGTACTTTGTGAACTAGATTATTACCGAATGTTGAAGTCCGGCGATCACACCGTTCTTGTCGAATATCAAGCAAACCCTGGCGTCTTTGGGGTGGCACCAGAGACTTCCAGGGACGGTCAACTGTGCTTCTTCGTCTGGTACTTGGACGAACTGTTTGATAGATTTGTCCTTAGTGGTTTTTGGCATTGGGAAAAAACCACCGGTAAGCGCGTTCATACTGTATTTAGCTGAAAACAGTAAACAATTAAAACATGTAACACCCATTGTGAAGACTACTGCAGTTCTATTTTTATGGGAAGATATGTGTTGATAGGGATAAATAATTACCTATGTGAGACTGCGTCTTCCATTTATCACCTGGAAAGATAGTTCAGTTGATTAAAAAAATAGTTTTAATAAACATATCAAAAGACGATTTCATTATCTTTGAACAACAAACATGGAACTTGTCTAAACAGATTTTCACCTAGAAAATTTTTACTTCAGAAAACAACACTTAAGTGTCTCTGTTTTAGTGAACACAAATGCTGGCCACCAAATAAATAAATCCAATGAATGTTGCTATCAATAACCTATTTCCAATTTTCATCAACTGTAAGCGCCAATCGCATTCACAAGTTGGGAAAGCAGTTAGAAGTGTCGCAGTGTACATTTTCTTCGTTCTGCCTGTTATTAAATATCATTCTGAAGCTTGATACAGAAATGTGTTATGTGTGTCGCCGACGTTATCTGAGAATGATTGAGAGAGTGATCAATCATTTCAATTTGCTCATTGAATTCAGCTTTCAAAAACGTTTATATGGAGAGAAACATCGCTAGAACTCTCATGCATAATGTCTGAAGCAGGGGTTGAAATTGAGTGATTATTATTTTGGGAAATCGCACAACATCAAAATTTGGGTATTATTATTCACTCAGAAAATATGGATTATTTTTTCAGTTTTATTTTTTAGCTCAGAAAATACCTAATGATTATTGTTTGAGCGCTATTTGTTCACTCAAAAATAAAACTGTAAACGCGCTAGCTTCTAGACTATTACACGTACGGATCTACCGTTGGTCTCGTTCGATTCAGCGTTCAAAATGCTGCAAGTCTGATTACCCTGATCACTTCGACAAAATATTCTGTATGGTGTGCGTTCATACTATACTTTAAAATTGGAAGTAATATTCGGGTGGTTTCATTCTCACCAAATATACAAAATACCCGAAAAGTTCCGGTCCCTATGATTAGCAAATGTAGAGTTTCATCCGTATTTTGTTTAGAATATAACAACGGCATCTAGTAACATTAAACCTAATCATAACTGATTTTAATGAACTAAATTCTAAGAACGCGCTGACACGAAAATTATAGGCGGTCTTCTTTCAAATGTTATCTATTCAAATACCAATGAAACGTCAGTTCGTTTGTCGATTTTACTGATCATTCATCAATTAATAAAAGAGAGATATTTTTCAATAGGATTTAGATAACAATTTTACAGATTTTCGCTGTATGATCATATATTTTAAAATGTATATTAGCAGAAAATATTCAATATAAATATCGTAATCATTATTTTCTGAGCGAAAAAATAAAATTCAAATTTTGATGAGCCATAATAATGCTAAAACGATTCATAAGTAATATAATGTAAACAAGTCATTGTCACATGTAGGTACAAATCGCAATCATTTGAAACATTCCAGATGATAGAAGTTCATTCGTTATCCTATTTCCAACAGGTAACATGAACTTGGAAGTGTGCTAAGTCATTACGTTCATTTTAACTGTTAATTTTGTTTACTATTGATCAGAAATTTAACACCTACGTTCGCCGTAAAAACATCAATAAAATGCCAGACATAACCACAAGTATTCTACCATTCAGGAAATACTTGTAGAAAGAAACTTCATATACTGCGTAATTTTATATCATACGATTAATGTAACGTAGGGTATTTGTGAAAGGAGTTAGGGATGTTTTCTAACAAGTACCAACGAATATTCATCCTAATTTGCATACTAAATTGTTTAATGTGTGAATAATAAAACGATGAACAAACTTACCGATCCCTAAAAGAGCATTCGCTTCAAATACGCAAACGGCCCCGACAATGAGACAAATCTGGAATAAATGCACCTCAATACAGGAAAGTGAATCGAGTTATTTCATAACATTTTAGTTGTTCAATAATATACAAACACGAAAGATAAATATTTTGATTGAAGGCTGTATGGTTCTTACCGAAAACTTCATTTTTCGGGAGGTAGAATTGTGTCTGAAACAATAAAAATTATTCGTATAAATATTTTGTAAGGAAAAAAGGTCGAGTCGAGTATTGTGGCAACAGCTGAAAGAGGGTGTGCCAGAACTAATTAAACAAACTGCAGGATTTACAGCGAAATTGGTGAATGATAATTCAAAACGGCCTGAAAATCTCTCGTTTGTTGAGCTAGGAGGCACGAGATGGTCGTCATTGGAATCAGCGAAAAGAAGTCACATGAAATCCAAGCACAAATTCATTTATTTTATTCATTTTTGTAGAAAGACGATTCTAGGTGAAAAATCGAATTTTCAAAACAGTTGACAAAAAAAACTGAACACGTACAATTGAAAATTGAAGTTGAAAAATTGAAAATTGAACACATTTAAAGCTCTTTTGAGTTAAAGATGTTTTTACCCTTTAGAGGAATGATCAGGGGAGAAGAACGTGCTCTTAACAATACCGTCAAGTTCTACCAAAACGTTGAAACTGATAAAATTTTTATTTTGTTGCTATTTTTCACTTATTCAGCTTGCTTATAGAAGTTTGATAATGCATTGATGAGGAAATTTAATACTCTTCCCATCTGGATCCTCAGATTTTGATAAAACTTTGAATGAAGAGTGTTGCAACCATTTTATTGAAGTAAAGTCAAAAGCGCCATAAAACTCCAGTAAATGGAAAAAAGTGTTTTTAAAGGGTTTTTGGGGAAATGTTGCAGTTGTTACATATTAGTTGCAGAATAATAACTTTTGAGGTAACTTGTATTGTTAATTTGAATGGCACTTGGTCAGGTTTAGAGTTTCGAATTCTACTCACCTTGGTTAGTTCGTCGGCGATGAAGTGATAATTTCAGTGGTTCTGTTCGAGCATTATATACTAATTTTTGAGATCTTGACGCATTGTAATCCAACATTTAAACAAACTCCCTCAATATCGCTATTCAATACACTTGAAAATCACATAAACATAATAGGGATCGCCGTATATCATTATTCAGGTTGAAAAGATCTGTTTCGGTATGGATTCCAAATATAACCGCTTTGTTTGTATAGCGGCCAGGAAGGCAAACGAGTCTATTCTTCATTTATGTCGTCAATGCCCCTTTATATGAACATCGTCACAGTTAGAAGCCCAATTATCAGTGACGTGAATCGTCGACAGCTGTTTCCCCGCTGTCGTTCAAATTTACATACGTGCTATTGTCGGCGTCGATGGAGGACTAACCTGGTAAGCGTATCTTACCAACAACCTGATAGTCCGTTTTTAATGAACATGCGAAAGTCTTGTGTTCGGAATGAAGACAAGAATTCAAGCTTTTAATACAAGGAAATGGATTCATTAATAAAAAGATCAGAACAATGTTTGTATATTATTTATTGGTGATGTAAAACAAAACCGGCTCCTATTCAACTCTTCCGATCGTTAAGAAGTCAATACGAGTTGGAATGAGGTACCTATCGGAGTCGTTCGAGGCCCTTTTGATTGATTGATTGAATGTTTCATTTTGCGATCAGGGCCGGTAGGGCCGTGAGTCCCTCTCTGCCCCTTACTTTGACAAAGGTTTACAATAAAAATTTCTTCTGTAAATCAATCGATGAACAAATTAACGTAAATTAACCTACTCCTTAGATGAAAATAACGTTATGTTCATGAGTGTGGTAAGTTCTTAGAATTAATCTCACCACTTCTCATCTTTCACTTTTAACACCAATTTGATATTCATTCATAAACATTTTTTTAAATTTGTCCTTAAAAACGCTCTCTGTTAGTGTTAAGTTGAACATCCCTACATTCTCGTTATGGATTTTGGCACCTTGGCAAATCTTGGCACCTCCTTCCAAAAAATTCGTCCAATATTCAGGAATGAGCAAAATTGTATTTCTTGTACCTCTGGCGTCGAGGGAGTTGAACTTTTCATAGAGGTAGGTCGGGAGCTGGTACTTCACTAATGAGGCTATTGAACAGTGCTGTTGTGTTGGTTGAGGGCTGTTGGTAAGTTTTTTTCGAGTTCAGACTTTAAAAACACCCCTGATCCGTTTTCTGAGGAATCACTCCACCAAAGCAAACCATCACGCCACCTTCTTGCAAAATGCTCTCCATACTCCAAAATGGGCATAACAGATTTGCAGAAACGATGTATCCGTTATAGTTCTGAAGGAAGTCCGAAATAGATACACGAATGGATCATTTATTCGGTCAAATAACAATTCATACAAATGCATGCCTGTAGATGATACAAGTTGGAATATGATAGCTTACTTTCCCAACGATAGGCTTGGCCCGCGTTGTTGTGGAAGGTCTGGGAGATTCACTCGTGGATTGAACTTAATTAAATTTTACATTCAGCAGCTTAGCAATATTATAGAATTAGCAAGTGAAGTTTGGGGAGGTATAGATAGCATAATTTTTAGGCGAACTTGTCCCACTACAAGCAGAGTTGGAATGAGGTACCTATTAGATACATTCGATGCCCTTTCAAGGGCTGTTGGTCAATTTTTTCGAGTTCAGACTTTAAAAACACCTCTGATCCGTTTTCTCAGGAATTACTGCACCAATTTGGGGGCAACTTCTTGCAAAATGTTCTCCATACTATACACAAAAATGGATCTAGCCGATTTGCGAAAACGATGCGTCCGTCATGGTTCTGGGGTAAGCAAAATGTAGAAGTTGATTATTTGGGGCGACCGCAGAATTTCATCGTCAGAAATAATTTATTCAGTCAAATAAAAATTTGGTACAATACATGCAGGTCATACAATTTGGAACATGGGCTACCCGCCTTAGCTTACCTTCCCAACGATAGGCTTGGCCCGTGTTGTTGGGGAAGGTCTAGGCGATTCATTCATGGATCGCACTTAAGGGCATTTTGACAATTAAAATACTTACTCATTTGTCTACGGATAATAAATTCTGTATGCATTAATGCGTTACTATGGTTACATAATGTTGTGTTACAATGTTGTTATAAGTCACAATTTTAACAGAAGATAATTTCTGAACAATTACTGTACATAAATACTGCTTAACGCTGTTTCACAGGATAAAACCTGTTTTTTTGTAATTTGATCTCGTGTATCTTTCAGCATTTTTCATAAAACTCCCTAGCGCTCTGTGGATAATGTGAATTATGAGTTGGTCCATTTCAAAATTATGGGACACTTCAGAGGTTGGGTATTTCTGAGGAAAAAACTTCGTAAGTTAGGCGTTTTTTCGAGCTCTAGAGTAGGGATGGGACATCGAGGGGAAATATCGATATTGATATCGATGTCAATGTTTGAGAGCGGCATCGATATGCCCTCCGATATCGGTTGAAAACATCGAAATTATCGTGTCCTCATTACACGCTACTACCAATCGCTTCTTGCTAGTATTGCGAGGATTTTGTTTGTTCGTTCGTTCAGCGTTTGTGAGTGAATATTCCAAAAAAATGTTTCAAAGTAAGTGGTGGCGTTTTTATCAAAGTCAGATTTTATGAAAGTCTGCCAGATGCAATATCTGTGGGAGTAAAATTATGAGGAACATTGACGCAAAATCGGCAATTTTATTTTTTGGGAAATGATATTTCATTTTATAGGTTTTTCAACGTTGAAGAAGATGGTAAAAAATGTTCCAGTCATGCAGCATAACAAAATGAGCAAATTTTCAAAGTAACTTGTTTTTACCATGTTTTATAATCTTCAAACTGCTCTAGTTTGAATGGATTGAGATATTTCCAATCCGATTGCACCATCGTGTTCAGCGTGAAAAAACCTTTATAAAATTGAGTTACCTGCTTGGGGGTTGTAGGGTAACTTTCCCCCATTTGAAATACCCCCAACCTCCCGTTCGAGTTAGGCGATTGTGCCCATATTCAAACTTAGCCTTTTGAAAGCCTAGGTAGATTTTTTGTGCAAATTTGAGTTTTAATCTCAATTTTATCGCGAGTTATCGTCTGGAATGTGTTTTTGGTGTCTTTTGACAGTGGATTTAAAATGCTTTAAAACGGATTTTGATGCAAACATGTTTTCTAAATTCTCATTTTAAATATTTTAAACCGAGAACAATAGGTAGTTTCATTTTCTTCAAAAATTCGCTAATACTACGGCAGTTGAAAGAATTTGTAATATTTATCTTTTTTCACGTTAGGTAGCAAGCAAACTAGATAGAATTTTTTCTGTGAACCAAAGAGTAAACCAAACTGATGTTATCGGTTCGATATTATCGAACATGTGGCATCGATGGCAAAACATCGTAATATCGAAGCAAAACATCGATATTTCACTCCATTTGCATCCACATGCACTACATCACCAGGTTACTGCAATCAAAATAAACACAAGAGTTTTTTTTTTTTTTATCGCAGTAACCTAATGGAGTAGTGAATGTGGATACTGGAGTGAACTCCTAAAAGGGTTTATAGCCGATACACGGGTTGAAACATTCTGATATGCATGAAACGCTACAAATTCTTTCACTGGGGTTTTTTATTCAATTTAATTTTTTTGGCTTGCATTCATGATTTTAATTTCTACTAAGCTTTGGAGTGTGCGTGTTTCACAGGTGATAGAGCGATTATTGAGTTTCCGGAGATATGCATAGAGCACGTAAATCGGTTCTCAACCAAAATACCTATTTGGATTGATTAGTTGATCATATTTGTGCGACTCCTGTGGCAACCAAGCAACGTGCACCTTGTGACATAAGCAGGGAATGAGAACTGAGGTGATTAATCATTCGTATATATAAAGATGAAAGTATCAGAGTATATCCGTTTTTCATCCAGGTGGTGGTTGGACGCTGCGAGAGTAGAATTTACCCCCCAGAACTCCCCGACCCCACAAGTGAAGGGGAGAGGGCCCCAGCGGGGCGGAGCGTCTGCCAGGGCAACCGACGTGCTCCCCTCCTCTGGGACTTGGAATATACGATTTTTTTACTTTGCGTATTGTTTTTATATTCCCTCATTGTGTTATTCAACTATTTCTTTTTATCCTGCGTAGCAGGGACTTCAAACTAGTTTACAATAATCATGATAATTAAGTGATTGTATTCCGATTGATGGACCCATAAGGGGCTAAGCTATCCGACCCTTCCCCCAAAAAATCTAGTGTCTTGGATGAAAAGAAGCTGTGTAAGGGCTGTGTGACACCAAAGTGACTCTTAATTTTGAAATGACACATCTATATTATAGAATTCTTCTGAACGTTATTCAATATCGAACAATGATCGAAAATGATGATATTCTTCAAAATATAGCAAACGTACAGAAACCTGAAGGGTACTTACCGACTGCCGGGTTTTATCCGCTTGTCTTCTAACCCGAAATGTGGTGTTTGGGGAACTACGTTCACATAACCAGTTCGGGTTGGTTTTATACACGCCTGCGGTTACCAAGTATGACGTGCCTTCAAACGAAACACAAGCAATAAGAACATAATAATAACATTTAATAATGTTAAAGTGATAAGGTTAGGCACTTAAGTAAGTTACAGCAGAAGAACATCATCACAGTTTACCTCAGTAGTTAAACATTCCCCGTTCTATTTGCATAACCGCTAATTAGCCTTCTAACTCTTGTAACTGAGCGAGCCAAAAGGGGCAGATTATTGCACATAGGTTCATTGTATCTGAAACAGGAAGCCCATTTTTCTGTGAAATGACAGAAAGACCCTCAATTTTGAAATGACCCAATTAAGGATTGTGAGAAGACAGCGTTAATCTCGGCAGGTGCGATCACCCTCCCTGCGACTACGTACCTTGTGGTATACATTGGATTTCGCTGTGAGCCTATTATTTGCGGATCCTTATAGAATACTAAAGTACATATTTGACATATATTTGTCTTATAATTAACAGCTGACCAATATTATATACATGGGTGATTCTCATTTAACGGGACAATAGAGGTTTTGATTCTGACTACAAAATTTTGTTCTCCTAAATTTATGATTTTTTAAACTTGAAAAAAAATTGTTTCAAACAGCTATGACGGCTTTTGTGTAGCCACAACAATGAAGTTTAAAATCGCCACGACAATGAGAAATCAACATTAACCTTCTGCAATTAGGAGTCTAATGAAGACTTATAGAAATTGAAACTTGCATTAAATAGAGTTTTTACATCTCTATCCCAAAATGAATGGTAACGGATCAATAAGATTTTGTTAAGAGTGATTTTCAAACCCATAACAATGAGAAGTATGAAACGTACACACCTGTTTTACAAACGGTAACTCAATTTTTGAGCCCCAACTGTATAGAAATGGCGGAAGCATGGTGTTAACAACACTGAAAAAACTTTAAATTGCCAAAAAATGCCCTCATTTGAGAGAGTTACGATGATTTCCTTCAAACCAATGACAATGGGACAGAAGGTGTGGGACAAACTTTGAGCACTTGATTCGTACAGACTATCTAAAAGTTAGTCCCTCTTGTAAGCGCACTACATCCAGTAACTAATTCTAAAAAAATACTAGTTAAAATATTTCCGGTAAAACGTACTTTGAGCGGATAAAATTTCGGATTAAGTTCAAATTCTGACTCACGGACAGAGCATGACAGTGAGATTAGAGGTACATTTCGATCAATTACCGACATGTACAATGAAGAGTAGCCGAACTTTATGACAGCCATAAGTAGGCCTGGTTACCACATAATAATTGGAAAAATAATTTTTGGGAAAAGATGAACAGAAAATTATTTATCAACGAAGGACAGCGATTGTCCCGTTAAATGAGAATCACCCACATTAGCAAGTGGAACTCGAAGAGGTATAGACAGCATAGTTTTTATAATGATGTTTGGCGTACTTGTAGTCAAAATCTTATGTCCCATCCACTTGAGTAAATGTTGCAGGAAACCCAAAAATCTGTGGCACATTAATTTTAGCTCATAGTTTCACAATTTTTTTTTCAATCGACCGTTTTTTTCTTCTCTCTTGTGTGGATCAAACATCAAAGAATAAAATATCTAAAACAGTTAGATAGCCGGTGGAAAACGTGATTATTCACGTCAAATCTTGCATTTCTAAACTATGAATAAAGTACATTTGACTGATACAAATGAATAGTGTACTTTTTGGCTGGAACATTTTTGGATAGAGTACCTTTTGGCTGAAAACGTCGGATTTATAAGATGACGTCTATTGAGGCGGATGAGGTATCTTTCGGATGAAAATAGTGTAGAGGAAGTCGGATACGACTTGTATTTAGTACTGTGTGATTGATAAATGGATAGAGTATGTCTCCCGATGTTGTTGGCTCTAGTCCTACAACGTATTTTCCTTTCCTGTAAGGTATGGCACGTTGTTCGAGGTGCAGCTATCACAGCAATAAAACTGTCTGTTATATCCCACGATCTCAGTGATTCATATTTCTCAAATTACAAGTTTTTCTATCTCAAAATCATCAGGGAACATTGCCGTTAGGATGCTAAAATTGTAAATTTGAAGGAGAGGTTTTTTCAGACTCGTAAAATGTTTTTTATAAGATATAGCTGATATACCTGGTGACAAGGATCTCTTCACTGTTTGCAGTAGTTCACCATGATTTATCTCCATCATCTTACTAATAGAAAAGATTTTGGTCCTTCCATTGCTATCGGAGGAGGATTTGGAGGTTTCTGAATATTTGAGAAACTATCAGAAAGCTTTCCTCGTACTTAAAAAGAATACAAGTTTAGTAAATCGCAAGATTTTTGTGCTCTACATTTTCCGAACTTGGTCGTTCATCATTAAACCTTTGATTAGAATACTTTATGATTTATTTCATCCTTTTGTTCCTTGTAAAGCAGGTTTAATCGTATCCCCGTTTTTGTTTAAATATTGCTTTGAGCTAGAGAACCACCTACAGCCTAAACTGCACATCTTTACAAAATGTCATACAAAATATGGAAACGAAAGTAATCACGGTTTTTCATCTCTTGTGAAATCAGGTCATCCTCACCCTGATAAGCCTTACGTTTATAAGCCATCGCCAACATGGGATGAATTGGTTGTCAACATGAATCGCCATTTTTCATTAATAGTTTTATTCGTAATTTCATCGTGACAAAGATATTTCAAGTTTTATATCGTTGCTTATCCCAACAATGGGCAAGTGATGAGGTAAGGATCATCGACGAAGTAGACGTGGAGGGAGTACAGGCCGTTTTTGTTGACCAACTTGTCGACGCATGAAGGACGGTGTGGCATGATGGCCTGGAATAAAGAAAATAACTCTTAACAAACTGTGTTGTTTACAGAAGACAATGTTACCTAGCACTCAACTATCTGTTCTTTCCCAAGTTGACAAGAGAACGTGGTGCCGGCAATTGGGTTATCTTCCATGTTATTACGTGAAAACACGAAAACTATATCCCTTTCGGTAATCAGCAGGAGATAAACCCTGCAGCCAAAACAACTAAAACCCCACAAATATTTCATTGTTTGGTCTTACCGCAACTCCCAAGAGTGGCACGGACTCGTACCAATCGCGACCTCCCTTAGCTTTGGATCCCTGGCCGTAGGTGGCAAGTCCGAATCCGATGAGACCTCCGTTGTGGTAGATGCCGAAGAATGGAACGTGCTTCGTGCAGTCGGTTAAGTCACTGTACATCTCGTAGAAGTAATGTTGACCTGTTCAAGGATAAACAATGATTCAGTACTGTGTACCATTGCAAACATGAGAATAACAATTTCCCAGTCATTTCCTGAGTGGCCATAGCATAGATACGATATCATTTGCATATTCAAGTGAAGATACGTTCAACAGTTTCAATTTCATGGCTTACCCATTTGAGGGAAACAGTTCTGACGGTAGAATCCTCCGGAGACCTTCACTTTGGGATCTTCTTTTGGGACTTTCACGAGCTTACCCTTCAACTGAACGTAAATGTCTTCAAAGGTATCCTTGGACGATTTCCTGCCAGCACTCGTCAGCTTTTCTGTAACACCATAAAATAACAGTAATATACAAAACTTAAGTTAAAACTTCAAAAGTCGAAATGTGATGAACAGTTCGAGGGTTGGTCGGGACTGTCCTGCAAAAGAGTCCGCAAGCAAGGAAGATCATCATGTGCTTAGCCCCGATACTTCGAAATGTGAAATAAACACGGATAATTCAAATACTAACAGAAGCAAATGGTTTTTTGCAGATAGGTCTAAATGAGCTGTGTTGATTTCTGATTATTTGACAAAGATGCAAATGTGTTACCCAGAAACAAGACTATTGATATCAAAATGCTTTTGTTTGGAGGGTTGGGCCTGTTATTCGTGCCATGATGTGTCATATCAATAACACACTCCGTCTATTTCCGATCTGCTTGTCATCGAACAGTAAATTTGGCCATTGTGCTTCACTTTTAGAGGTTGGTAGTAACGGTGATTCGTAAATTTACCAGGATTGGTGTAGTAGATTCTGAAGCTGTATGCAGGTGAATTGAAGATGTTGGTCCTCATGTAGGTGTCCAGATGTTCCGAGTAGTTGTAACCTTGAACCTTCGCAACATCTTGATCCAGAAGCTGAAAGTAGGAAGTAGGTCAAAGATATAGTGCCAGGTGATAATGTCCAACATGGAACCAGAAAGATTAAACCAACGACTTTTGACTCTCCGAATTATTGCAGGGTGAATAGGTACAATTTTTATCTAAGGATTAGAATGATGCAACTTTTAAAGAGGTTTGTTGTCAGGAAAGGATATTCGAATGGTTTCTCATTGGTGCAAGTATTGTGAAAGTACATTGTGAACTAGATTATTACCGAATGTTGAAGTCCGGCGATCACACCGTTCTTGTCGAATATCAAGCAAACCCTGGCGTCGTTGGGGTGGCACCAGAGACTTCCAGGGACGGTCAACTGTGCTTCTTCGTCTGGTACTTGGACGAACTGCTTGATGGATTTGTCCTTAGTGGTTTTTGGCATTGGGAAAAAACCACCGGTAAGCGCGTTCATGCTGTATTTAGCTGAAAACATTAAACAATTAAAATACGTAGAACCACCCGCCGCGCAGACCATAACAGTACTATTTTCACGGAAAGATATGTGTTGCTAAGGGTAAAAAATTACCTATGTGAGATTGCGTCTTCCATTTATCACCTGTAAAAACAGTTTAGTTGATTAAAAAAGAATAAATACATTTAAAAAACTTTAAATTATCCTAGAACAAAGATCATTGAACTTAACAGATTACATTACACCTCACATTGGACAACGATAATTGCTCGCAACGATTCAATGTTAGGTATAATGTATACATGTGACATGTAAGTACCAACAACAATCATTCAAAACATTCCAGATGATACAATTTTATTTGTAATAATAAAGTAAGTTATTACGTTCCTTTAAACTGCACTTTTTTTCACTATTAAACACAAATTTATAAGTTACGTTTGGCGTAAAAATGTCAATAAGATGTCGAACATAACCACAAATGGTCTACCAACCACAAAATAACTATAAAACAAAACTCCATATACTGCGGAATTGTCTATCATACAGTATTAATTTAACGTTGCATTTATGTGCATTTAGAGATGCATTCTAACAAATCCCTACGAATATTCATCCTAGATTTGTTAATGTGTAAATAATAAAAGAACGAAGAAACTTACCGATCCCTAAAAGAGCATTCGCTTCAAAAACGCAAACGGCTCCAACAATGAGACAAATCTGGAATAAACGCCAGTCAATAAATACAAGTGAATCAAGTTGATTTACTATATTTTAATTGTTCCATAATATATAAACACGAACGATAAGTATTTTGATTGATGGCCGTTTGGTTTCTTACCGAAAACTGCATTTTGGAGAATTCTAGGATCTGTCTGAAACAATAAAAATTTTTCATATGAGTGATATATAAGGAAAAATGGTTTTCATGTATTGTGGCAACAGTTGAGAGTTCGTGTAGCGGGTGTGCCAGAATTAATTATACAAACTTCAAGATTTCCTGCTGAATTGGTGAATCACTGAATCAACATTCGAAAATTTTGAATAAAAATTTAAAATGGCTTGAAAATCTCTCATTTGTTGGGCGAGAAGGCACGAGAGGGTCATCATTCAAATCGGCGAAGGGAAGACACATCAAATCCGATACCAAATTCTTCTGTTTTACCCATTTTTGCAGAATGAGGATTTTGGATAAAAACGGCATTTTCTCAAAACAGTTACAAAAAATGTTGAACACACGTGAAACGCTCTTGAAATTGAAGATGTGTTTTTAAGAATAGGAACTATTATTCGAGAAAAATTGCTTTCAACAGTACCATCATGTTCTACCATAAAATTGAAACTGATGAAATTGTCATTTGGTTGTGAATTTTCATTTACGCAGCTCGTTATAAAAGTTTGATTATGTATTGATAAGAAGGAAAACCTCACGATCTTTCCCACTGGATCCTCAAATTTGAGTCCAAACTTTTAAATTCAGAGTTTTGGCCTTTTTGATGAAGTAAGGTCCAAAACCAAAAAAATCTCTTACGAGTGGAAGGAATCATATTTTAAAAGGGTTTTGGGGAAAATGTTGCTGACAAAAGTTGTTGTTCATTAGTTGCAGAATCGAGTCCTGAAGTTTGTGCCATAATTTTGAAGGTACTTTATATAGTTGGGGAGATAATTTTCAAAGTCGCATAATTATTGTATAAATGTGAATGTACCTCATAAGGTACATAATAAGGTTAGTTTGAGCGTTTCGAATTCTACTCACCTTGGTTAGTTTGTCGGCGATGAAGTGATAATTTCAGTGGTTCTCTTCGAGCATTATATACTAATTTTGGAGATCTTGACGTATTGTTATCCGGTATTTGAACAAACTCCCTCAATATCTCTATTCAGTACCTACGAAAATCTGCACAAATCACGTAAACATAATAGACATCGCTGTATATCATTATTCAGGTTGAAAAGATTCGTTTCAGTATGAATTCTAAATATAACCACATCGTTTGTATAGCTGTCAGGTAAGCAAACGGCTCTATTCTTTATGTATGTCATCAACTCCCAGTTGGTGTGAACATCGTCACGGTAGAAGCCCAATTATCGATGACGTGAATAGTCGTGAGTTATTTCCCAGCTCTCGTTCAAATTTACATACGCGCTATTGTCGGCGTCGATGGAGGACTAGTCCAATTCGAATTCAAGAGCGACCAGGATTTCGGTAAGTGGAACTGAATAATTTTTTAGATGAACGGTACATTTTTATTTATTACTTCACCAACAACCTGATAGTCCGTTTTTAATAAACTTGCGAAAGTCTTGTGGTCTGGAAGAAGGCAGGAATTCAAGCTTTCCTTCAAGCAAGTGGATTCCAAAGGTACTTGAATTTACCTTTCAGATTTAAAAATTCCATATTAGTGATAGAGTGTAGGAGAGGTTTGTTCTTCCCGAAGGTTCTTTACACGAAGACTTTTGTACATAGGCAGCCTATCTCGGTCGGCGCACACACTGCAAAATCACCAATTTAATTGGACCAAAGTCAAGTCAATGTTTGGAATTTCTGAGAGCTTTACCTTTTTGTTATTAAGTAAGACGCTTAATACCTACTAATATTTCCCGCCATACCGTGTTTAAAACCAAATTGAAAAGGAGTGAATCAAGCATATTTACACAAGTGCCTAATAACCGGCAATGGGATTATCGTTATTCGATGGCCATTTATTATGTTCAAGGTGTGAGTAGCGCGAAGTTTAATTGCTTTAGTTCAACAATGGACAGGTAAGAAATTAAATGTCTACATCCGTCATTGAGTATACATTGCATTCTACCTGTAGATTTAATTTAGCAGTTTGTAAATGTATGCCCCTATTCAATAACGAAAAACTATATTACCCTCAAGTTACACCAAGGATTTGTTTGTAGGATTTGTTTCATCAATTCTTCTAGTCTTTAAATGTTGCAAAAAAAAACCGCGATTTTTTTTTTTTGCGTTTTGGGTGATAATAATTTTTTTTTTTTTTTTCAGTCACAACACTCCAAATCACTAGGAGGAAATTTTTTGAAGAGTGGGTTAAGTTCCCCAAAAAGAGGGGAAAAAACCGCCAAGACCACTTGCTGAAATTTGTTCTTACTTCCGCTCAAATTAATAATCAAGAAGATGTGGAGATTGGGCCTTTGAAAATGAGAATTTTCCGTCTTTCCGACAAAGTTTCCGAAAGGTGGGACAAATTTCACAGACAACTGGACGATTTTAACATTGAACAGGTTTTTGCGATGGGACTCCCAGCCGAAAAGCGACAGGAAAAAGTGAGACAAAAGTAGCGCGCGTTTTTACAATGATTTTCACTTACAACCGATCGTTGCTAAAGAAATTTATTTTCCCCATTTTTCATCGCACAGAAATCGTTCACCACTTTTTGGAACAATGCGAGGTGCGCAGCGCCGATTTTTTTCGATAAATATTCTAGTTGGCTTGATTCAGATGGTTTGGAGTTCAGTATTTCAGTTATCTAGCCTACTTTTCAACGTTCAGGACGCCCTGAAAAATCTTTCGAATGTTCTAGTGAGAAAAAAATAATAATAAAAGTAAAAAATAAATAAATAGAAAATAAATAAATAAAAATTTTACAATCTATAATTTGAAGAGTTTATTAAACGATTTAAAATACTTCCATTAGCAGGTTTACGCCACTCCGAGCCGATAATTACATTTGTTGTATTATTTTTCCCGTATTCTGGGACTTCAATCGTTGAATCTAGGAAAGTTTTAAATTTTAGCAAATCAATTTTGGTTTGCACACCACTGTGTGCTCGCCAATCGTGTCAAAAAATTAATTTGATTTTTTAATATTATTTTTTACCGTAATCTGGGAACCCACGGGTTGAATATGGACAAGTTTCAGAATTTCGTCCACCTAAATCGGTCATATTTTCCACTGCGCGGCGTCTTGCTCGTTAGACGCGGTTTGCCATACCAAAAGGTGTGAAGTCTTATGTGTTGTACAGCTGGAAGGACCGAAAATATTCAATTTGTGATCTCCACTGTGCATTGAAGCTAAACTCTTATCGTTTTTAAACTGCCAAAATTGTAAAACGATTTCTCGCCCATTTCAGGTACAGTGAGGTAAGTATTGTTAGAGCCCAGGAAAATCCAAACCGATGAAATAAAAACAAAAAAATTCTTCAACAATTAAAATGTTTATTCAATTAAAAAAGAGTAGAAAAGCATAATTTTGTGGAACTACAAAAGTAGGCATAAACTAGAAAAGTACAATTTTCCAAAAGCGGAATCGAAATAAACAGCCCGTACAAAAACACTCGTACCGCGATCAACTCGCACTGACGAATTGACGAAGACTGAATAGAAAAGCCCTTTTGGTTTATTATTCAATATTAAACCATTGTAATCGCTCTTGAAAAAAAAAATGCTAACCCACCCTGAAAATTTCATGGTTTACGTTTCAAAGGGTGTAGAATCCGAATCAGCAATAAAAATTTTTCCGTCCGTCCGGCGTACGCCGTACGCACGATTTCTCCCAAACGGCTGGAGCAAAACATCTGAAATTTTCAGGAAAAATCAATATTGGTCCGACAACTCCCCAATTCTTTAGCCAGCACTCTCACTTAATCAAAAGTGCCCTTTAAGGGTTGTCGAAGTTTTGTAAAATCCCTAAAAACCTCAAAAAAAGTCGAAGCGTCCTAAATTTGGACTCTTTTTGAAGAACTTTCCATGAGGAATCGAATGAGCCCATTCCCGATATACGGCCCGATTTATGGTGCCAACATTTGCGTTTTTTTGGTTTATCATTGTTTATGTTTTCATCGCAGTAACCAAGTGATGTAGTGATGTAGTAATGTGGATACTGGAGTGAAATCCTGAAAGGCTTTGTAACCGACACGGGTTGAAGCATTCTGATATGCATGAAACGCTGGAAGTTCTTTCACTGGGGTTTATTATTGAATTGGCTTGCGTTCATGATTTGAATTTCTACTAAGCTTTGGAGTGTACGTGTTTCACAGGTGATAGAGCGATTATTGAATTTCAGGAGGCACACAAATATGATCAACTGATCAACCCAAATAGGTATTTTGGTGGAGAACAGATTTACGTGCTCTATGCATATCTCCTGAAATTCAATAATCGCTCTATCACTTGTGAAACACGCACATTCCAAAGCTTAGTAGAAATTCAAATCATGAACGAAGCCAATTGAATAATAAACCCCAGTGAAAGAATTTGCAGCGTTTTTATTATTGAACCACAATAAAAACAGTTTTTTTAATTCCCACCTGAATTCTCCCAACAATTCTGAAAATGACAGAGACAACGACGAATCGACACGGGAAAACGATTCGCAAACTAGAATTTGTACGCGTGGATGAGAAAAAATCGATTTTTTTAGCATTATAAATTATTTCTAGATAGTTATTATAGTTTATTTGTTAAAAATTACATATCGCATATTAATTACGACAGTAAAACTAACAAACAACATCGATCTTTTAATGTTTTGGCGTGAACAATATTTTTTTGTTAGCCCATCTTTAGCTAGCACAAACAAACTGGATGGTTTACCCACTCGAGAGCTTGCTATGTACGATTGCCCGTGTGAAAAACATTGTGTACTCTTAACTGAACCACAAATAGACATCGCTTGGCTTTGGGATTTGTTGGTTGTCATTGCAAATGCCAATCTAATCACAAACTGAATTCGATTGAATTGAATTGGTCACATTCGTAGGTATGATAGGAATCTGTGGTATTAATGCATTTCCACTTAAATTTAGGGTTGTACGTATTTTTTAGTGCAAATTTTAAGAATTCAAGATTGGTAACGCTAAGCTTATAACAGGATTGAACTGTAATATTAAAAATAAATGTTTATTTTCATTAAAAACATTTTAGATTTCCCATAGGCTAAGCGAAGTACAGTTAAAAACACTATAATTGATCAGTTATCGAGCGGGATGATGATGATTAAATTACTAAAATGGCTATAAAAAATAGGGTGAAAAAGTAAAAATTTGGATTTTTTAATGCCACATTATAAAAAAATAAAAACACAAAATTGCTTTCAAAAATTAAAACAAAATGCTAAGGGTGAACAACCCTTATCCTTTAGGGGTATGAAAAATAGATAGTAGCCGATTCTCAGACCTACTAAATACGAATATAAAATTTGGTAAAAATTGGTAAAGCCGTTTCGGAGGAGTACGCTGACTAACATTGTGCCAGGTAACTTTTTTATATTGGATGAATTGAATATTGAGTATGGATTGTGAAAGATTTCAAGTACCATACTTATGGTACTTCCCTGCTTGGAAGACTTGAGTTGACTTATTTATTATAGGAGTTTTTTCAAGAATCGGTTTGAGTGGTCAAAAATTGCGTCTGAAAAACGCCAAACCATTCCTCCCAGAATGATCCTGATGCGGTTGATGAATGAAGATGTTGGGTTCGTATTTAACAAAGAACTTGCAAATAGATAACACATTTCATTTTTTCGCCAATTTTAATTTAATTACAAGCAGTCTCCCAGAGGTTGTTCTCTAATGGAGATTTCTACTGGAAAAGGCATCCGATGAGATAAGGATTATTCACGAAGTAGACGTGGAGAGAGTACAGTCCGTTTTGTTTGACCAACTCATCGACGCAGGATGGACGGTCGGGCATGATCATCTGTAAACGTGAATGATGACGTGTCAGAGAAGTGTTACAAAAGTTCAAAATTTCATACAAGAAAAATTGTGAGAGCCATAAGCCAACATACGCATATTCCCCTTGGGAATCATTTCCAGTGAGCCCCAAGATTAAATTTTTCGTGTGTGTCGTTCGAGTTCATATAATGTATAACAGCTTGCTAATTCTAAAAATAGAATACTATATCATTGGTAAAACACTAACTAAATTTATAATTTTTGTTGATATTTTTCAAGTTGTTTGAACACTTTACGTTTAGGCATTTCGACGTAGAATGCAATCTGACAATTCAATACAATCACCGAGCCGATATTGTTGCAACTACGTTTAGGTACTAATGAATTACTAATGTTCAGATGTATCTGAAATGGTTTTAGATCTTGAAGAATTTGTCAGTATTTAAGTCATTACCTCTTGAAAACCACCCTTGACTCGTATTCGAGGCCCACAGGTAACGAGACTTAACGACGTGGCGTTAAGCATATTGCTTGGTCGCCGCTGTTGGTTACCTCATTTTTCGTTAATCCTGAAACCATATCTATTTCTGAAAATCCCGTTCCTATTTGAAAAGATTTAAAGCCGTTAAAGGAGTTCGAATTCCTCAAGCTGCTTTGCGCCGTTGGTATTTCCCAAGCCACCCTTTTCTGCCAAACGGTCAGTCACCCGTAGTAGTAGTGGTTTCCTGGGGTAGTTGTAACCCCGTCCCTGATTGGTTTCTACTATCCCCCTCTTTCTGCTCCCCGCGATTCCCCACTCTAAATTTTCTTCACTTCCCCTCCAAACAAAATTTTCCTGTTTTTGGTCAACAGAATCTGGAGTCAGTTCTCTTCTTCGTTTTAGCCGGCTCTTCACTCTTATTAACTTGGCTCTCTTGGGACCTCCCTAATGTTGGCTGGGATCCCTATATAGTTATCACTTATCAAACTTGACTGACTTCATATCATAGTTATCAAGGTGACTTCATTTTCCTAACTAAGTGGTGGCGAGGCAACGTATTTTGTGATATTGTTGGCTACCCGCGAAACCTCAACTTTGGCAGAAGAACACCTTTATTTATTTGATTGATTCACTGTATCGACGAATACGAATTGAATTATGTATTTCCATACTCGTTCATTGAGCATGTACGCATTCATTTGAAATACAGCCTCCATCAGTTAACTGCACAACCGTTTGCATCTTCCTTGGGTTCACCTTAACAACTAAGAAATGAGGTTCAGACGAGCAGTATGACCATAGGAGAGAATCTTAGTAATGTGACACTTTAAATGTGCATTTTTAGTGGATTCGACTAGAATGAAGGTATTGCGATACTTCCAAACAATTTGAAATAGAAAGTTCCAGCATTTTTGGAGATGTTAATATAACTACATTTTCTTCGGAAATTCGTGAAAGATCTCATTCTTGAGTAATGCAAACTTTTAGCGTTAGAGGTAAAGTATCAAAAGTATCGAATATTGCGACTGATGTGGGAGCTAAAAAAAGGTACATCCTCATTTGAAGTACCTTTCATTAGTGTTAGGATTTCTACAGAATTCTTAAAACGGCTGGTGAATGCACAAAATGCTACCTGTTTCACACAATAACTAGTCATTCGATATAATGACTGTGGCCTCTTGGGTAATGTGTAAAATACGTTCATTGAGCGCCCTTCAGTTCCTGTCCAATCGTGTTCGACAAGGAACAAAATTTTTGAGAAAAACGTACCTAACATGACTGCAATTACAATTTTATTGGCAAAACATTTGGGTTTGAATAAATGGAAATAATAACCACAAAAATATTAAAAAAGAAAAAATTATTAGAGAATGAGGGGGCAAAAAAGAGATATTAAGAAATCAATTTGTATCGAAGGAGAGGTTCGTTTGTTAGAATCTTTTTCATTAATTGTCCAAGGCACCGTGATCATTATGCACACTGCTTAGTCATTGTAATTAATGCCTAGTCACTGTGTGCAAGAATTTGAAAAAATGAAGAAATTCACATTGACTAAAACGACCCGTCATTATATGGAATGCCTAATTAGTATACATGATGCCTGCATTATACACAGTGACTATAACGTGTCGTAATGAAGTTTAATTGATCGTCGTAGAGAGCTATCAAGGAAATGGAGGTTTATCAGAAATAAATGGAATAGACGAATAACCTTGAAGAATTAATTTTGGGAAATAAAATGCGCAATACATTTTCTACCCTGCGGTCCCTAATTTACAAATCGTTTCATCAATTATTGAAATCTACAAAGGTATGAAATAGTACAAATAGGCTAAAATTAACGAATGGTTTATCAAGTTCTATCAGGAAGGAAAGTTCTAAAAGGGTGTTGAAGTTAGTCAAAGAGGACTACCCAGCGAAAATGGAAATGGCGTTTTATGGGACACGTGGTTTTGTACTGAGCGCGGTTTGAGCTAGGATGACTTCAGAAAAACAGTATGATCTTTTAAATGATCAACGAGCTATCCTTTAGAAGTATAATACGTGATCGTACTTATGGCTCTCGCTCTCAACAACTGCGGGAAAACTCTGGTTTCGCAGTTTAACAAAATAGGGATCGGGAACTATCCATATGTATCTCATATGTTATTATTTTAATTATTGAATCATTAAAAGTTATTTACCTTGACGCCGAGAAGTGGGACGGTTTCGTACCAATCGCGACCGCCTTTGGCTGTGGAAGCTTTCCCGTAGCTGGCGAGACCGAAACCGACGAGGCCGCCGTTGTGGTAGATACCGAAGAAGGAAACGCTGTCCGTGCAATCATCGAGTTTCTTGGTCATCTTGTAGAAATAATGTTGACCTGTAAAAATAGGAGATCCATCAAGATAATAACTGTATCATATCCATAAGTATCATTGGATTTGTGGATGTTACCACTTGGTAGAGTCTTGGGCCGAAAACAATACCGATTCAATCAATTATAAGACATGAGGTGATAAATCGGTTTCAAACCTTGATTTTTTGGTCAAAACACAAATTTTTAACATTGTATTTTCATGAAGGTCATCTTCATAGCTTTTCCATTCAATTTTGACCTTAGAATCGAAGGAAAGCAACCTCTATTAAATTTGATCATTTGTTTTTAAGACATGATTTTTTAAGAGAAATTTCAAGCAAATTTTTAAACATATTCTAATCCATTTTTGAAATATGTAATTTTTTAACTTCTGAGGGACTACTATTCTTGTAGGAAATATAACAATGATTTTATAAATATCACATACATCAATGTGTTCTGAATGATAATTCTCGCTTTGGGCCTCCAAGAACTTTTTTGGTTTTTAATCAATTCGTTGAAATTTTGATCCCTCTGAAAAAAGTTGAGCAACTGTAAGATAGCCAGGGACAAAATTCTGATATTTTTCTATTCGAAAAATGGTTTGACTATTGCGATAACAATTTCCTGACAGTTCTTAAGCGAGTAAAGAAGTTATAGTTCAAGTTGAAATCCAACACCAACCAAAAGAAGGATTAAGGGATCAAGAAACAAATGCATTTTTTTTAGTCTCGAATTATATTTTATAATTAATATTATTATATTTTATAGTCCAATATTTTTTGGTCGAGACTATCGGTAGTGGCTACCATCGATGATTAACCTACGATATATATCGTAGGTATATACCGATTTTATGTATTTCAATGGCCATCCCTAGCCGTCAGCCATTCAAGATGGAAGTAAAACACAAAATAGCCGCCTCATTAAGATGTGCGTACGGCACATTTTCAACTGTGTCCCCTGCAATTAGTAAGCTACAACTCCACTGAAATTTGATGGGCACCCAAGTTGTAAGACGGAAAAATTTAAACGTTTTGTCGTCAATTCCTATCAAGAAGTAAGTACAGAATATTATTGTTTTCCAGAACTAAAATTTTCACGCCCTTCTTGCGTTGGTTCCGAGTCTGTCCGTTAGTGTAATGCCTGCGTGTAGGTCTGTGGGAAGAATTCCTCTTCAGGCTTCAACGATACTACGTCTCACCCCAATTTTGATGAAGTTCATCCGGGTTATCTTGTGGAATGGTCTCCATTTTATCAATATGTGCAGATTTGAATTTCTTATAACGTCAATTTCTCCACCTATCTTTTCTTTAAGCCGGGAGTAAGAATATGGAGAAAGAATTGATTTCTGGAAACTGTTGAATGAATTTTATCCGATTGGTCGAGTAATAATCATTGCACTTTCGCATATATGAAGTAAGTTGTTACAGACTAATTCCTTGGTTTTGATGGAATGATCAGGGATTTAGTTGCTGAATAACTTTCCACAATAGCTTGCATGAAATATACTCCGATGTACTCCTATATACCCCTATTTTGGAAATTAATATGTTATACACATATATTACTGTTGTATTTTGCATTCAACCATTCCTCCTTTCGATTGATACGTTAAAGAGTTATGTGGTTACCTCGGTTTTATTCTCTACAAAATTTTTCTGACGAATGAGGTTTCAATTGATGGAAAAGGGTTTTCATACTTACCCATTTGAGGGAAACAGTTCTGTCTGTAGAAGTTGCCGGATTGGCCGACCTTGGGGTCTTCCCTGGGCAAAACTTCCCACTTTCCTTTCAGGTTGACGTACACGTCGTCGATGACTTCGCTCGATGCCGCGCGCCCTGCTTCCGTCAGTTTCTCTGAAATGATTACAATGAAATGAATCAGTCTTTCGATATTTGATTCCACAAAACGTTTCAATGGATTAATTTTACAGTAACGGTTATGATTATAATGGAATGGTGTCTCACTACTAGAATACTACCTAGCTTAAATGTGAATAGAGAATAGAAACTTCTGATAGCGGCAAAGTTACAGACATTGAGAAAGCATATGATAAAGTCTGGCACTTGACAAAGTGAAAAATGTGAATCTAGCTTCGTTCTACGTGATTGTATAGATCGCTATAAAGAATAAGACGTTAACCCAAATTTTCCTATCATACAGTATTTTAATAAAATTTGAACCTTCGTCTAAAATCAAGATTTTGTTGTAGAAGCTTGAGATTTGAAATGAATCATTACAATGAGGGCCCCTTGACCGGACTTGCCAACCTATGCACAACGTAGATGAAAAGGTTCCTGTTCCCTCAGCACAGTTTATATTATGAGTAATAAAATGTAAACAAAATAAAGCTCTTTGATAGTTAGGTTTTTTCGGATTCGTATACTATAACATATATATGTGTTAAATAGTATATATACAGTTATCTTATATATAATCGTTGTAAAGTGTAAGATAGTACTGTTGAGTTTTTACACGTGAATTAGCTCTACTAGGGGGCCAATGGACTAAACCTAGTACATAGATATAAAAGCATGTTGTTGAATTACTTTACATAATCACACTATATAGTACTTTGCACAAAAATGTTACTACAATAGAAAAAGCACAGTTGATTCAATTTGGGCTAAATTCTACAACCAGGGTTGTAAATATTTTCCAGGTGGTCGGACTTTCAGCGTCAACATCAATACGTCTTTTTCTGCACCCAGGCCTGCTAGAGCAAGTTTTCCTCAAGTATCCACTTCTGTATCTAATTTACAGGTCTTCCCAAAGTGAGGATCAGAAAACTTAGTTGTCGCTCAATTCGCGGATAGTTTCGTTGAACTGAAGAAGGTTTTTGCAAGTCATCGACAATTCAGCTGCAAGTATTCGCAAAGAAGCGCATGGATGGTGCAAGCAGTGGTGAGTGCCTCTCTTACCAACCCTTCCAAATCAAAGTTGGTGAAATTCAGTCATGAAAGCAACATAACTTAGTACCCATCACATTTGTGGTGTAATCATTCTTTCTGCTGACTCTTTACAATACTTCGGCCTAATTCTCGACAGGCCCCTGATATGGAACCAATATGTACAATACCTTACCAAACAGCTGCGTGCCAGATTCAACCTTTTGGAAATTGTACCCCGGTCAACCTCCAAATCAGGTGCAAAACTCAAGAGGCTATTTTACATTTCCTTATTCAACCGATATGGCACTATTCCTGCCACATCTAGGGATCTGCATCCAAGTCGCCTCTTAATAAAGTGCAAAACTGTTTTCTCCGCATTGTGACAAAAGTCCCGTAATATTTTCGAAATGTGGACATTCACAATGAACTTCAAACGTCACCTATTGAAGTAAGTACCCAGTCGTATATCAAACTATGCACCTCATTCGGTCACCATCCGAACCTGCTGGTCTTGGGAATGACCGAACACCCAACACCGCTATCCAGCAAACATCGCCTTCCAAGGAAAATACTTGTCAACTTCCTGACATCCTTATCATACAAATGTAGCCTACAGCCCTTGCTTTATGACCAAACAATTTGTACGACAACGAAAAACTCATTAATTAATTGATGAATTGTGTTTCCTCTGAGGACTGAAACAAGCTTGACCCTTTGACAAGTTTCACGTCAATCAGTGTTTCCCATCCATTGTAATTTGTATAACCTCAACATTGTGTTTCCAATATAGAGTGAAATACACAAATACTCTTCAGGTTCCTTAGTAATTGTTAACATTTGTGATAACTAGGTAAAACTAGATTTAATACGTATCTTATGGTACGAACCAGGGTTGGTGTAGAAGATCCTCAAACTGTTGGCCGGAGTGTTGAAGATGTCGGTCCTGATGTAGGTGTTCTGAGTGGTGTAGTTGTAGCCTTTGACGTGTTTGGTATCTTGGTCCAGGAACTAACATGAAATGTGATGAATTACTGTAAGTAGTGCATCATCAATCGTAAGCCTATCAATAAAACCAGGAACCTGTAGATCCTAATGTAAATACCAACTTCAAACTCTTTACTTCATCACGTAATGATCGTAGAGAGTGGTTTACAAACATTGAAAAAAGTCAACGTTTTCCCTAATGTTCATTTATAGAAGAAAAATCCACAAAATTCATCATTATTGCACTATTCTGTGATAACTCACGGAAATCTGGGTTCCCACGTTGTTTCCTTTCTTGTCCATGATCAAGCAGACTCTCGGGTCGTTATTGCGGCACCACAGTTCGGCGGGAACTTTTCCCATCTTTGCGGTTTCATCGTCGATTTTCACGTACTCATTTTTGTTTTCTTTCAAAGTTTTGGGCAAATCGAAGTATCCGCCAAACGGGTTCAGGCTGTACTTGGCTACGAGAACATGGTAAAAAGACGAAATGAATGCTCACTGAAACTTCCATATATGACTTATATATAAGTCACTGCTAAACAGACAATCTTGTCCGATCACTTCATTATCATATTAGGAAATTTCTCCTGATTTTGTTACCATCATTCACTTCATCACGTTGTACAACTTATGATCATACGTTAAATGATGAACAATAGATCATATTGCGAAGGCTACGAAAATAAACAATTATATCTTGCTCAATACACAATTCAGTCTCTTATCTAGGTAGTTCAATAATATAATTAAAAACTATTAATGACTAAAAATTTCAGTCAGCAACACGAACTTTGCGAGCATCCTCAAGGTTATTTCATTTTCATTAATGAACCAGTATTTTAGATCTAGATTTTTAAAAAATCGGATACTAAATAAGAGAAAATATTTGAAAATCCGTACGGTATCAGGAGCTTTTCTCCAAAACTGTAGGACCAAATTTTTCATGGATTTTATGTAGAAAAGCAATTAATCAAAGACGTTAGTTCCAGGAGTTGTGTCTTAATTTTCGGCATTTTTTTTAACAATCCTAAAAAACAGAATTAAAATTCAAAATTTCGATAACGGCGAAGGCAAAAGCAAACGATCTTAGGTTGTCGGTTGTTGTTCGTCGTAGAAGTCTGTTATTTTTTTGTTATAAAGAAAATATTATGTTTCTAGATCTGAAAATAATTAGTAATCAAAGATGAAGCACTTTTGACCAACCATTTTAAAGAACATATATAGAATTGGGTTTGTCAAAGCGAAACTTTTGCCTGAAGGTTTGCGAATTCGGATATTTTCATCCGAGTCTACCCAGAGGAGCGGATGCTTTGTCCACACTTTTTATTGAAATCATTTTTCAATTCAATCAATCAATCGTAATCTCCACTAATGATTTGCGTTTTAGACTTTCTGAAGAACTTTTGTTTGGTGTCTGTCTGAAGGTTTGTGTATGAGTGAATATCTATTGTTGTCTGTAAGTTCTATGTCTCTTAAAATTAAGAATCGTATGAAATTATTCAATATGAGGGAGCAATGTGCTTGCAGACTTTTTTTCTCCTGTCGAATTGTATTAGGTCGATGGCCTCTTGATAGGTATACTATTAGTCAAACACCTACCTTTCAATGAGTCCAGCTTCCATTTTTCACCTGCAAACATCATCAATTGCATTTTTAATAGTTGTTTACAAACGCGCAATTTAGTTAACTTGCTGATACTATCATTACAATACTCATAATATTCCATAAAATATACAAGTGGCATAATAATAACAATCAATATTATGAATGGCCTTACCAATCCCGAAAAGAGCGCTACTCTCATGGACGTACACAGCCCCCAAAAAAAGGAAAATCTGAAAAAGTTTTTATGTAATCGTAATTTTCACAATAGTACTCAATATTCAATTTGGAATTTCTCATAAACGTAAACGATCAATGTTTCGCAATGAATGGGCTGCATTAAACTCGATTCCTATTTATTTTATTTGATGTTACAAAACAGTTTGGCACATATTGGTATTGTGTGCCGATCATGAACTACTTTCAACCACTTACCAGACACTTCATATCGGCGATGTAATCTGAAATAGAAAGAAAAATGATCATTATATATAATAATCATTAATGGAAAGTTTTAAGGTAGCCGAGAAGTTCCGACAAAACCCCATTTTGGTTCGAACTCTATCCACAGATATCCGAGCCTTGAAAAATTGTTTATATCAAGAATCAATATTTTCTCTTGCATTTTACGTTTTCGACCGTTTTGAACAACTTTAGTTTCGAGTCTTCTGATCTATCTATCCAGGATTAAAGCTCAATAGCTTTTACCGATTTTGTTTAAGGTTTTAGCAAACGAGCAGAACAGGCTTCGGATAGTCCTTCAAGAACTTCATTTGTGTAAAGTAATACTTTAGTTTCCGAATGCGCAAACGTAAAATCCATTATTCATCGTGTGTACCCTAGTCGCCAAATCTTTCAGACTTTTAGGGTAGGGGAAGGAAAATTGCATCATCTGGAATCAATCGAGGATTGATGAAATTATTGATGATCTCATCATTAACAGCTTTTTTTGCAAGTGAGATTTTCGTAACACGATCAATTTCTGCAGATTTAATTGGAATTTAGATGAAATGTTTGGGAATATTTTATTTGTTCAGCATGAATTCGTGCATCCATGCTGTTGGGATATGTTATCAGTAATATTCTGATTAAAAAATATATGTGTGTTCTATTGTGGCTGAGCGAAGGATTTGAACTGCAGAAAGGCCATCAGACTAACTTGAACCCAATATTAATTTATCTTTATTTCCCGAGTCCACCGATTTGTATATGTAATAGGGAGGGTAGTCAACAAAGGACGGTTTAATAATCTCACATCAATTCCAACACGATCATATCATTAGTAGCCACTATGCATGATCCTATCTGGAGTGTTTGTAATAAGCCTGATTTCTACGATCAAATACAATTTCGTTGACATTTTCAGAGCGAATGTGCTCATTGTTCTTTGGATGAACCTTAATGAAACTCAATAAAATGTTTCAGTATGGTTTAAAATCATTGGGCACGATAAATCGAGGAATAACTCAAGGGGTTACGCCATTTATTTTAGTATTAAATACAAGATCCGATAAGAATCATTGAAGAATTCGCCTTAGAATATTTTAATGCTGAAGCTCACCATTGACGATGGCCATCACAGATTTGTGCTGGTTTCTAGGCTATAAAGGGTCTGGGGTATCCCTCCGCTTGAATCTGTTCTTTCTCATTTCGTTTACAAATAAGAAAACTGTATTATTGCCGGAGACTTGAATACAAATAGTGATATTTTATCACATCATCCGATGCTGAAAAATCAATTGATTTGTGCAATGTCTAGGTCTCGCCTCGCTGGTCGCCTTGGTTGGAAGATTCTGACACTAATCATTTTATCGTCAGGATTGCTTCATTCCTTAAATTTTGTAAGCTCTCACTCATTCCAGATGACTCTCACCATCTGTGATCCTATTCTATAACCCTTGCGAATTGGTAAATTCAACTTGAAGCCCTATTTTATTCATTCATGTAAACTCAAGCAGATTTGAATTTTGAGACGTTTAAGGAAGCTTCCATGTCGTTCAACTGGTAGGTATATCTATTAACGTCTCTTGAACCAAATTACTATCTAGAATCCAAAATAGTGAGGTGTAAAGTGAAATTGGCTGTCACACGTGCCAACTGTCATTGCTTTGAAAATCTGTTCTTTACTGAACAACTTTGGTCGCGAATGAAAAATGGTATAAAAGCTTCGTCCATTCATAAACTAAAATTAATATGACATGATTTGACAGGACAATTTTCCAACCTCCTCCTAACTTTCAAAGCTACCCACTTTGCCATTATGGAAACGGAATTCTAAAGTTTCACTTACCCGCAAAGAAGCTCAGTTGTACCTAAACAGAATGAGAGTTCACGTCTAGCTTATATACAGAAATCAGATAAGTGAAACTATGATGTGTTCTTCCATCCAACCTCTTCAATTGTTCGTGTTGACGAGTAGTAAATATTAGTTCTCTTGATTGATATAGAACCATCTGTATTCTACGAAATCAGACCATCTATCGCATGATGAGCGTGAACCAGATATGTTCGTATTGGAAATGAGGATCAGAGATTATATTTAGCTACTTATATTTAAAGGGTTGTCGGGATTTTTGTGGAGTAATTTATTTCGACCTAATTGACTTATAGATGTTTTAATCGACCCCTCTGGTTACGAAATCTCGTGTGCCAAGACTCAGTGTTCACTTTCAATCCACAGAGAATCAATTTAACAACAGAAAACGTGACGATCCAAACTATCATCTTGTAAATCCTGCTTTAAAATTGGCGTAGAGGAATTTAGAAACCCTTTTTGGTTTATTGTTTTCTCAAAAGGTGTTGGTTCCCATAAATCGAATAAAATGAAAAACAAAACCTTCCGCCCGCTGCACAGTGGTTCTGAGAACCTGATTTCCTGGCAAAAAATCCAAGGGCTTCCAAATTCAGCGGATTTCATGTTATTGACCTTTTGAATTGAATGGAACCTTTATCCAGCCGATAGACGTGGCCATTTTCACAACAAATACGATTTCAAATCAGAAATTTCGAATTTTTTAAAGCTTTACTGTTTTTACCTGAGGCATATCGTGTTTGGTGTTGTTTCCTATGTTTTTCAGCCTCCTCAGTTTTATGAATGAAATCATTTCCACCCCGATAAGACCAACCGATACCAAATTATGGCTAACTTTGAATGGAAAATAGATGTGGGAATCAAGGTTATTCTTGTCATACCCACAACAGGACTGGCGTCTTTCCTGCTTCTACTTTGACTGGAAAAACAGCTTTTAAAATAACAAATATATAAAATATCTAAATTTTCAAGTAAAAAAGATTCTTCCGAAGCTTCAACTGATATTGGGAGCGCAGAAGGTTCGCATCTTATCGCCTATACCATCACGTAGCTACCACCATCACCTTATTTTTTCCCTGCGGTTTTCCTACTCTCATTTTTCCGAACCGACCTCATAGGGTATAATAATTATACATTATTATACATAATTATTCAAAGAATAATAAATACAAAAAAGGGACGCTGTTTTACCCTTAGACCATCTGAGTAGTCTACTAATAGATGATCTAAGGTTTTACCAGGCACCGTGGCCAGTTTTCTAATTTCGCGCTCCAACTACCAGCGCTCCCCGCGGAGGTGGGGGTAGTAGCGCTGATCCGGGAATTAACTTCTAGTACCAAAACCTTCAATCTCATCCCATCTTTTGCAAATATTGATATTTTGGTGGAACTCCTTCTCATGTAAATTTATAGGAATTTACTACACTCTCCAGGTAGTATTCTAGTTCATTGACCCAAAAAAATACATTCGTTTTTGATATATTCGATTCTTTAATTTTTGGCCAGCTTTTTGGTGGTTCTGGACCGCTGCGTGACATCCCAAGATTTTTTTCCGAACTACCACTAATTGGATTACTATTCCGCATTTCACGAAATTTGGCTCAAACACCCAACATCGATTCTCGATGTGCCAGTTATCTCAGCAAATTGATCAATCAAAACTTTTGATGTAAGAGGGGTTTTAAGTTCGATTCAGAAAGGAATTAGTTCTGTGAGTCAAATGAGAGGGTTGCTGTACGGCCGTCCGTTCGCTCACCATTTGAAAAACCTCATCTTCTGAAAACTGGTCTTCTGAAGATGAAAACCCGTCTTTTAAGGTCACGTATACGTTCAAGCTAGAAAGCCGGGTTGCACAGCCATTTCAACCGGAGGTCTGAGCTTCCGAGTGGCTGTTGGCAGCTCAAGTATTAGCTTTTTTTCCGGTGGCAGGTGAGGAAATCGGATCTCCTAAGATACCCAAAGGGACCGCACTTTGGGTTATGTGGGATTCAAACCCACTAAAACCTCACCTTCCATTTCCCACGACGAAACTCAACCTGGAACTCTTTGGCACATTACTTCAGGCTGGTTCTAGGGAAGGATTTAGTACTCCTCTCGGCCCGTGTTCACCCTGCTCTGCCTCTCCCTTTCCTTCACAGCCTTCATTTCCAGGATCATCATCCTCTTCCTTGCAATAAGGGCATGAGTATTAGTCGGGTTTGAAAGTGCACTACCGGCTACGTCTAGTACATCGATGAGCGATTAACGTGGAAAGCAGAAATAATAAGCCTCTGTGTAATAAGTTGCATTGGTTTTCGTCCCCCCTGGATCGATTCTAATAGGCGTCCCTCTACCTAAGGCTTGCTTCAGGGGGCGTCCTAAGAAAGGTCCAAAATCGTTTCATCTACCAGAAGTTGATGATAAAAAAAACTGGTCCAAAACATCTATAAATTATAACAGCATAATCAAATTGGTTCTTTTTTAGGTTTTCTTTTGGCATTTTTAATCGTCATTTATTGCGGACCAGACAGAATTAACTGGTGATTTAAGTATCAGGTACCTATTCTATTGCATCTTAATTTAAAGCGAGATTTGTATGTTAGCCATCTAGAATAGCATGATTATAATTAGGAAATTTAAGAATATGTACAACATTTGGGGTTCTATTTTGATGTTGTTCTCAACAAGTTTTGATTTCAATCAAACAAATTGATGAATTTTGGATTTTGCAGACAACACCGTGTAAATATTACAGGAAGAAAGAACAGATGGGAATGCAAACACAAAATTGAATTAATGAGCCGTTATCCTCAAACGAGATACAACCCATAACGAGCACTTATTTCGTTTTTAACTTGGTTCGTTCAAGACAGATACATACAATGAATTGTTTTGGTCCCAGGAACAGACCCTAATTTGCTTCATGATTTTGATCACCGAGAAACTTACGGTGATATTATCGGGTTGTCTTTGACCTTAGTCCTACCTCAGCCCTAAAGATCAGCGTGCCGAATTTGAACTAGGTATCTGCGTTCATTTCCACGCTTCTATTGACTAATGATCAAAGGTTAGTCACTCGGCAGTGGTTATTCTCGGACATGCCGTGACTCTTCCAATATCAATCTATGGATATTGAACTATATCACATTTAGTTGCTTACAGTGCTAACTGAAATTAAGAGATCATTTCAGAAAAACCCATGTTGCGGATTCCTAATTGGCGGATTTTAATATGTGGGTCAACTGAGACAAAATCTTACTTTTTGCCGGATAGACATCTAGAGAAAGAAATTACGACGAATCCCAGCTCAAAGGAGGTCCAGCCTGGAGTAAGCCAATAACGTGTTGTGAAGAGCAAAAACTCAACTTTCGCATCTTCAAACAGTTGGTTTTAAACAGTAGGTTTCCCAAAATTGTATAGGTTATTGCAAAGCCTAGTTTTCGCTGAACAATTTAAAAAAAATATATTTTTTTAAATGGTTCATCATCACGGGTGTAACAACACTTAAAACTTGTGCTCTAAATTAAGGGATGACTGTTATGTGTATTTTTCATTTGGATTTGAGGATTAGGCGGAGCTGGAGGCGTTAAACGATTTTTGTTCTTTGTGAACTAGTGGGGAGATGGTTGGTGCCGCTGAAGCTTTTATCGACGCTTGGCTGTCAGAGGGGATACGGACGAGGTTAATCAGAATTAAGAATAATATTACTCCGCTACGTTAATGGTAAATAATTTATTATTACTTTACCTACGTTTACACGAAAATGATAAAACCCAAAACCCATAGTTCCGAACGGAATTCGGAAGTTGCGAATATCGTATCTTCGAAAGTGCCAATTTTCAATTGAAGAGGCACCCGATGAGGTATGGGGACTCCACAAAGTAGACGTGCAACGAGTACAGTCCATATCTATCGATGAAATCATCGACGCATTCGGGGCGTTTAGGAATTATCATCTGAAACATTAAAACAATTGATTATGAAGTTGTGTAATTTTGTGAAAAAAATCAGTTACAAAGTTATTGGTTAAGCTCAATCATAGAGACATTGGTGCATTGGAACAGTGTGTGCATTACAAGGGCATATGAACCCTCCTTTGTAAGTACACGGTTGTGATATTGATGAATACTTTTCTAAAGCTCGTGTTACTTTTCTATAAGAGTCTATTACCTGAATGAAACGGCTTTTTTGGTTACTGTGGGATCCGTGGAGAACGTTTCCACAAGCAAAATGATGAACATAACATCAGGAAATCATGAAATTTACCAAAAGACATTTCGTTCTAAACCGACGCGCCACCAGAGAATTTTATCAACATCCCGTCAGAACTGCTGAAATAATATCAGGTATTAAACTTATACCAAGTTGGGTGCACATAGCTTCCTCGTCTAAGTAAGATGAACATACAGATCTTTTGGAATGTTGTAGATCATCTCGAAAGATGTTGAGAATAATCTTGTAATAAACGAGTCACGGAACAGAAATGAGGCGGGACACGTTCCGTATAAACACCTTCTGAAGATTAGCCGACGTGTAATGCGGGTCTTTCGCGCCAAGTACAAATCGATATGAAACTATGAAATCTTTTTTCCTGCCTACCCTGAGAATGTAGGGGCAATCGGATCTGTACAACCTGAGAAAACGATGCTCGGTAAAATTTACGTTTGCACTTGCGCACACTACACCAGTTCACCAAGGAAACTCATTGAGGACCATCTAGAGCCTAACCCACAGGTCCCAAAAAAATGTCATCTTTAACCGAATTTTCTTTTTTCTAATAATAACATGACAAATATTTAAGTACAGTACAAATTAAATTCCATTTCCTCTTCTGAATTTTCATTGACCTACCAACTGTCCATGAAGCTTGTAAAAGACCACAGCAACTTTCATCAATACCGTCTTGGAAGGCATTAGCTTAATGATTTACAACTTGTAACTACTCAACCTATTAGTAGATCTCACCTGAGCTTCCGATAATGGAACAGTCTCGTACCAATCGCGGCCATTTTCAGCTTTGGATGGTTTTCCATATGCGTCAATACCGACGCTAGCCATCTTTCCGTTGTCGTAGGTGACGAAATAGGGGATGTGTTGACTGCAGTCAGTTATGTTGTCGTTCATTTGGTAGTAGTAGTGGCGACCTTTGAACATTGGAAACATCAGTAGCGGTTGCCATTAAATGCTACTTTTTTGTAGGATTTAATACTTTTTAGGGCCTCCTGAAGCAAAGCTTAGTCACTAGGGGGATGCCCATTACCATTATTATATGGGGGGGGGGGGGGGAGCCCTGGACATCCCAAACTTGAGAAAAAATCAAACTGCATACAAACCCGTTTCATGCTATTTTAAGACCGAATCGATGTAGATGTAGAGGTGTGTACGTGTGTGTTTTGTCCTAGCACAAACCTCCATCCCTGCCCGATCGGTGCTGGAGGTCTGGAGTTACGTTGGGGTCGACTTCATGGGTGTTGCCACCTTAGCCGCAAGCCACGAGGACCTTAATGGAGCACTAGCTCGTGTAACCTAGGCTCCAATGAAGCCACAACAGAAGCTGGGCCTCCTTCGCACGTACTTACTGACAAAGCTAACCTATGGGCTAGTCTTTGGCAGGCTTACTGCAAGGTGGCTGCTTTATTTAGACCGTGAAGTTCTCTCTGCTGCGTGATCTTGGATAGGCTTTCCACTTGGTGTCCCAAGTGCTTGTATCCATACACACGTGGGCTCGGCATCGTCTCTCTCTCTCAGCCAGTATCCCCTCTCGATGTCGCAAGCGCCTGCTAGCACTTAGGGGCTCTAACTGAGAGGTCGCCCACACTGTTGTTGACTTTGATTTTGTCAGGCAGCAGTTGTTGTGGTGTGATTGAACTCCAACTGCTCCAAAATTTAACTCATCGCTGCTGCTCGTCGAGTTCGCTTCGACTTCATGATTCAGGGGATGGTAAAGAACTCAGACATGCTTTGAATCCCCAATTTCCTCCCAATTGGGCATTGGAGTCTGCGATTACCAACATTTTCATGCCGTCTGGGTTGCTACGCTAGCCATTACGGTGATGTATTCCAGAGGTATGCGTGGTACAGTAGATGACCTCTGCAATGCCTGACAAGGCCAAAATGTGAACCTATATCATGTGGACTCCACATTGTGGAGTAGCATTGTCCACAAACTCACGGTGCCTTCATTCTACGTCATGATACGGTTGCCAAGCAGACAGCAGGTGCATGGTAATTAAGTGGCTGGGATATGGGGAGATAGAGATAGAGAGAGACCATATCATATGCAGTAAGAAGCCAGATATTGTTGCCATCAAGTTCGATAGGTCTGCCATAATCCTGGATGTCCAAGTTGTCAGAGAAAGCATGGACATGGAGCAGACCTGAAGAGCTAAGAAAAGTAAATGTGATAGGAAATACCTGCGACAAGTGGTATCTGACCTAAGAGGCGCGGCGCCTGCAGAGTGTGGTGCAGGAAAAGTGCCGTAGAGTTACTTATTCTAGGCATCTCGTCAGTAGTACTTAGTAGTATCACCACCCTCGTCATCCAGGGCTGTTAAACAGTTGGTCAATCTACGGGGCATTTCCCTCCGGCCCCTTCTCCTCCTCCATCTTCCTCTGTTTCCCAAACCCTAAAGGTTGGTGCACAACAGGGCGAATGACCAATTTAGGTGGACAAAATTATAATATAATCCCATCTCACAGAGGTCGCGATTACACCATACAATAACCCGCCATTTGAGGTCACAGTATTCAATTCTGAATTTTATTTAATTGAAAATTTTGTTTTTTGAGTTGCACCAGTAGAGTTGGGGTAATCGCAGTCGTCCAATCACATAGGTATCAGCAAACGATTGTTCGGTCGTTGTACAAACTAATCATTCAAACACCTTGTCAAACCACCTTAACAAATGTGACAACTTAATGATGTAGAATAAGATAAGTAGAAGGATAATTGCAAATCAGTTTAATGAGTTAACCTCCACAAAACTCTGTTTATGGTATGTGACCAGCCTTTACAACTACTTTTATGAACATAGTATGGCTACACATAGTATTAATAGTAATAATGCACGTATATAATTGATCTAACTTTTCCCGAATTATTTGTTGATGCAGTCCTGAAGAAGATTTATGAATAAATTGAATATATAAGATAAATATTGAATAGGAATGTTGATAAATATTCGACTGACCCTCAAGATCCACTACTACATGGTTTAACGTTAGCAGTCAAGAAAATCACACCAATATATATAGTCGAATATATGGTCTGAAACGTATATTTGTATGCAGTTTTTTCTTTTTTCTCTCATGCTTGTTTGTTGGATCAATTTTTATAGGAGTAACTCTACTGATGAAGCCTCGATTTTGGGAGGCGTACTAAAAAAAAGCGTATTTTCCTCAAAGTTTATAAGTATTGTACTCCTAATATAATGGATACCTATGGAAATGGAAAATATGGGAGATCAGAAACATCCCACTTGTTTGCTTGGTGAGTACTTTCCGTATGAAGCCTCGGTCAAACACCTCACCATTCTGAACTCCGACACTAGCCACTGAGCTCCCACTGACAATTAAATAAGCTGAAGCCTTGTGGTTAGATTCTCAATTTGGTATGAATTATACAAAAGCTATAAAAAATGCTACTCACCCTTATGGGGGATGCAGGCCTGACGGTAGAAGTCTCCGGATTTCATCACTTCGGGGTCTTCTACGGGATTATGAATCATTTGACCCTTCAGCTCCACCCATACACCTTTGAAGGTTTCACCAGCAGCAACCCCTTCCACGGAGAGATTTCCTGTATTCATCAATGACCCACTAAACGTAAGCATCTTTCGTCCAAACGAAAATTTATTGTCAGTGAAGTATTTCTTTAAACATGAATGATCCCAGAAGGTATAAATTAACAGCAGTCAGGAAAATTCTATTAAGTTCAACATCGTTCAGTCATTTCCAAGTTCAGAAGATTTTTAAAAAAAAAAATTGTATATGTCTCTTTGCGGTTAAATTCATCATACAACGGATATCCTAAAAGATATTTTCTAAAATTGGGAAACGATAAATCATGTATCATGTGTTCCTGAATTGTAAATCATGTATCATGTAAATATTGAATGTAAAAACCGTGTAAATAGCATGGAAATTAGCTGACGGAGTCTGTCAGCGGATCCGGAGCCTATAAACCAGCAGTTGAAAGCCTTAAGAAGTCTACAAACTAAATTCTAGCTTTAGAGCGCTGAAATTTAGCTTTAGAAAGTCTTAGCTGCTTTGAAACCTGTCCATAATCAGGTAAAAGTCCTAAGGAGTCTGCACATCGGATTTTCAGCTAAACAGTGACCCTGTGAATTCCCTCTTCCTTGTATAAGCAGCTGATCATGAGGTTCAAAGGAGTTGTTTACATACTAAACTGCAGCTTGATATTGTAAATAACATACAAGCCTCTTAGAAGCCTCTCAACTGATTCGGGACCTTTCTTAAGCTGATGAAGAATAGGTCCCGGATCAGTTGAGAGTCCTACCAGGTATTTCAACTAAATTCTAGCTTTAGAATCTAAAGAGCGTGGAAATTAGCTTCAGGGAAGTCTTAGCTGATCCGGAGCCTGTGTATAATCAGGTAAAAGTCCTAAGGAGTCTGTAAAGCAGATTTTCAGCTACACAGTGACCCCGCTTCCAACAAATTATGAGTGACATTCAATGAGCAGTAGATATTTTTGATCAAGGTGAAACTTCGGTTGCATATTTGACGAATTTCAACTGACGCTCCCTCACCTTTTTCGATTAACATAAACGTGATTTGAATATTAGAACTATTAACGCGTATCACGTTTTACCGCTTAGTTGTACGGTCGAAAATTATTCGAGTGTCCTATTTACACTTGAGACTCTGTGAATTCCCCTCATCCAAATACAAGCAGCTGATCTTGAGCTATTTTATCATCAGGTAAAAGTTCAAAGGAGTTTACATACTAAACTGCATCTTGATACTGCAAATAACGTACAAATAACCTTTAGAAGCCTTTCAGCTGCTCCGGGACCTATTCATCGTCAGCTAAACGTCCTAAGGGGTATTCAAACTAAATTGCAGTTTCAGAGTGCCCAAAAATTAGCCCAAGAAGCAAATTTGCCAATCGGGGGCCGATGCATTTTCAAGTAAAAGGTACTCCATACGCTGAATTGCGGCTCCAAGTGTAAAATGGACACACGCTTATTTTCGACCATAGTACTGAGCGGTAAAACATGTGACATGTCCGAACTTGTAATATTCAAATCACGCCTATGCTGATCGAAAAAGTTGTAGAAGCGTCTACAGAATTGTGGTCAGATAAGCAACCGACGTTTCACTTTGTTCAAAATTATCTACTGGGCACTGAATATCACTCATAATTTTCACTAATATCCAAGAACTGCAAACTTGGATTAGAGTTCAAGTTTCTTAAACCTGATCACTTACTTCAACAACATCGTGTGCTTGTATTGTGATAGTTTTGAAGAATTGAAGCATCATCAGATTTTTGGTGTTTTTACCTGGATCCGTGAGGTAAAATGTTAGGCTATCAGCGGATTGGTTGAAGATTTTGGTGCGAACGAAGGTATTCAGAGCAGAGTAGTTGTAACCCTCCACGTCTTGTGTGTCCTCAACCATGACCTTTCAAACGAACAAATCAAAAAACCACTTAAACATTTTTGTTAGTAAATTTTTCATTAAGTGGCAAATTTAACAAAATGGCGGTGTAATGAATTTTCTCCTAAGAAAATTCGCTACTACTTCCCACATAAAAGAGCAAGGGGTTGAGGGTATGGGGGCTGATGCAAATCAGGGGTTTTCACTATTGGTGTGTATATGTGTGTGTGTTGCTGGGTAGGGTAATCGTCGGTTTTTTCGCGATGTTTGCACGCTGTATCCAAGAGAAGGTGCTCCGGGACGCCCCAGGCAAAAGTAGCCTCCATCCTCTCATCTTCTTCTTCATCTTCCTCTTCTTCCACAGCCCCAATAGCCATCAGTGCAAAAGAGACTTTTGCTCCAAGTGAGGCCTGCACAGCAGCATAGCCAGGACGTCATTTTGGCAAATAGCAGTGGGGCCTCTCCCCCATCTCTGGCTGGGGTCGGGCAGCCTGCCGTTTGGCAATCCTCCCCCATGACCTCTGGGCTTCTCTCAGACCTGCAGACTGAAGCATTGTGGGTTGGGAAATTTCTATTAATCTTGTGCCTCGTGAAGGTAGCAGAGTAGCTAAGTAAGCAAGGTGGTGGGAATGCCAGCCAGCCCAGAGTTTGTGGAGGAAGCACCTATCTTGTGCAGCTGAGGGGGTAATGAAGGGAGCTGGAGATGAACAAGTAGTACCCTCTTTCTGGGAGTTAGTGGGTTATTGAGAGCCACTTATGAGTGCTCCCGGCCACAAAAAAAAAAAAAAAAAAGTAGTGCCCTCTTTCTCGGAGTTAGTTTATTATTGAGAGCCAATTTTGAGTGCTCCCAGCCACAACTGTGGTAAGTTGGTGGGGCTCCCAGTTTATTTCACTAGGGATTCCTCACGCTGCTTTATGAGCACATTTGTGCTTCATTATGAGGCAAAGTGTAAAAAACTCTACTTCCCGTGGACCTGTTGATTTTTCTATTGAATGATGCTCCAAAGAATGCCAGACTGCTTATCCTCAACCTGTTGCCACTTTCATGAAGAGCCTCAAAAGAGTCAGCTCAGGCCAAGACAATTTTCATCCCATCGTAAGGGGAAAGTGGGCCTGGAGGCTAACGTCTGATTTCTATTTTGTCGGTGGTCTTCCGCCACTTCAAGAAGGTACTGGCGTCTCTCCTCCATTTGGCTGGTTTCACGGGTGAGGTCCAGAGAGCATTTCGTTCAGTGAATGGCGTGGGAGAAACCCTAATAGTTCTCCAAACTGTCATTTCTCTGGGCTACACTAAGAAATATAAGGTAAATCTTGCCATTCTGGACGTTACTGCTTTGACACTGTTTGTCACTTTGCCATGACTGACTATCTTCATGTTGTCGGGGCACCTGCTTGTATGATTGAGTATTTTGCATGTCCGTACCATGAAGATGCGGAGGTTCCCAAGGCAAAATACGAAATATCGGGAGATGTTGTCTTTGAACACAGGGATCGCCAGTAGGATCCCCTGTTACCGCTCCTTTTTAACATGGTGGTGCATATGCACTTGGATAAACTGTCAGCTGGAATAGGGTTCAATATTGCCTCCTGGGTGCGAGTAGGTGCACTGGCATCTGGCGATGATATTATGTTATTTGCAGAAACCTGTGAAGACTGGCAGATTCCCTCAAACGCTTTTGCTGAGCAGATAGTCAGGTGTGTTCGGTTTTCAATCCATCTAAATGTGGGTTGGTCTTCTTAGTCCCCTCAGGTCGCCAGCATAAGATGAGGGTAGTGAATGAGGAGTTTTTTTTTATCCTAGAACAAACTTCCATTCCCGCTTGATCTATGCTGGAGGGAAGGCGGTTCTTGCAGTCGACCACTGGCGTTACCACCAATGCCACAAGCCGGGTGGTAGACCACTACCTCGTGTGGCTTCACTGTAGCCAAAGCAGAAGCTGCGTCTCCTTCGCATGTACTTACTACCAAAGCTAACATATGGGCTAGTCTTTGGTGGGCTTACTGCGGGCTTGAATTAAATTGTGAGTTTGCGCAATCAGATTTTGGGTTTCTGCTAGGACTGGTTCGCTTGGAATCACGTTTTCAACATCTCCCCCACTAATTACTCATATAGTGGTCTACTATCCAAGATGTCACGAGTGGTGAATCAAGCCCTCCATTAGTGCCCCAATTAGGATATTTTAGAACAATCAGTGAAAGTTATTGAAAACATAGTAATGAGCAGATTGGACTAATAACCCTTAACTCTGTCTCCTGAACATTTTATCTATCTGTATATCTTATCTTTAGATACCTATATACTATTGTAATTTTATATTGGGCTAACCGTATTAAATAAATAAACAAAACTGCGTGGAGTATCACGGGTAGATCAATCTACAAAATACGTAGTTAGACTACTCAGATTCCCGATTTCATGAGCCTGGCAAGAGCTTCCTCATCATTAAACCGGGCATGGAGGAATCAGCCAATTCTGAGTTCGCTGGTCTGAATATACAAGTGGTGTATTCCCACAGATTTCTTGGAGGTGTTGTGGGACCTGTTCAAGCAAAACGCGATTACGTCCGATCAAAGATAAAAGGTTGGATTGAGAGTGTTTCAAAGATGTCCGAAGCAGCAAAGCAGAGCCCACAGGCAGCCCACACAGCATTCACCAAAGCTCTTCAACGAGAATGGGCATACACGCAGCGAGTGGTAGGAGGATTTGGAGACGAATACATAGCGCTGCGTGACACAATACGAAACAAGCTGGCACCAGCCCTTCTTGGCCGAGAGGCAGGAGTTTTACAGGAGCTTCTTGAATATCCAACAAAATTGGGAGGCCTTGCTCTCGAAAATCCTGTCATGACGGCCTCCAAAGCTTTTGAGGTATCCAGAGAAGCCACTGCGCCACTCATTCAAGCCATAAAAAGTGGCAGCACGCTAGATGTTGCCCAATATGAAGGTGCTGTGGTGTCAAAGTTGCGAGAAGTGGCTACACAACGTAAAGCCACTGAGCTTGCAGCCAGCGAGCAGCTCCTGGCAACACTACCCACAAGGCAGCAAAGAACCATTCGAAGGACAAGAGAGGCGTCCCAATGGCTCAGCGTCCTCCCATTGGCGGCAGACAACTTCGACTTGTCACAATCCCAATTCCGCGATGCACTGTCCATTCGGTACGGCTGGGAACCGAAAGGGTTGCCAGTGTGGTGCGACGGATGCGGGAGTCCCATGGACATGAATCACGCCCTTAACTGTATGAAGGGAGGCCTGATCAAACAGGGACATGACCTCGTCCGAGATGAATGCGCAAAAATAGCGAGCCTTGCATGGAACGGCGTGGTCACAGAACCAGTTTTACGTGACAGTGCTGACGGCAGCCCCGGCTTGGTAGCGGACATGAAGGTCCATGGCGTGTGGGACCGTGAGAGACCTGCGTTTTTCGATACCCGCGTTATAAACGCTGACGCAGTCTCTTACTCCTCCATGGATTGGCCTACCATCTCCCGGCATGCAGCCCAAGCCAAACACGCAAAATACGATAGAGTCGCTGAAGACCTGAGAGGGTCTTTCACGCCACTCGTCGTTTCATGCGATGGCGCACTACATAAAGAATACGAAGCCTTCCTCAAGAACGTTTCCTTACGCCTCGCCAACAAGTGGTCAAAATCCTACTCCCAGGTGATGATGTGGGCACGAGTGAAAACTCAATTCTCGGTTCACCGAGCAGTCTCCATGAGGCTAAGGGGCCCTAGGAAACATGTACGAGGACTAGGACTAGAGGACGGAGCAGCAATTTGGCTACCGGAAGACTAAAATCACACACACACACACACACACACACACACACACACACACACACACACACACACACACACACACACACACACACACACACACACACACACAACGTACCTACATACCTACATAGATATATATATATAGTTAGGAAAAAAATGAAATCAGATTAGTTTGGCAAAATCAATTTGAATTTTTGGCATACTATCAAATTGAAGTTTTTGGCAAATTAATTTGAACCTTTGGCACGAATCACTTCTAATATTTTTGGCATCTCAATTTAAACTTTCGGCGACTCAATTTCTACTTCTGGCTTCCATACCACCTCGAGCTTTTGGCATATCAATTTATACTTTTCACAGATCCCAACTAACCCAACATTCCACCCCATATAATGATCAATAAATGTTTTTTCTCTCTCTCATGAGGAATCGATCGAACTAGTATGTTCAAAGTACCACATATGAATTAATAATTAATAGTAACATTGGAAATTACTCACGCTAACTTGGATGCCAACGTTTTGCCCCTTGGTATCCATGATCAAGCAGACTCTGGGATCGTTGGGCTGGCAGTACAAAGAGCCGGGCACCTCCAACTTGGCATCTTCTTCGTCAACCTTCACGTAGTACTTCATGAGATCGTCAGATGTGGACTTCGGGAGGTCGTAATAATCTTTCGCTGCATTCTTGCCGTGCCGTACTATTGATCCAAATACGATAATAACTGACAATTCTGAACACCAATCAAACTGATATTTCCAAATTCTACATTCTACGGTTCTTGAAACGTTTGGGCAGGCATTTGAGAGAAAAAGGTGTTGTTTGGTGGCGAGAAAATAACGGTTGGTATTGGGATTTTTCAGTGTGCCGAACACAAATCTGAAACCAGTTCTTCAGCTATGCCTGCCCTGTTTTTGAGATACAGAAACCAACCTCACACACCTATTTTCTAGCAACATTTGAGCATTACAAATATCACTTTAGAAATCCCAATTAATTTTCGACTTTCAACCAATTTTTCTATATTTTATAAGGTGCAGAGCCGGAATTCGAAACCCAGTTCTAGGTATCTTCATTTTGCAGGAAACGGCAGTAAATTTGGCAAAACACACATTGTTCAATACAATTGCGAATGCAGTTTTTGGAAAAACAACGCCAGATAGAAACAATCTGATTTGAAAATCGGATTCGGAATGAAAAATCATGTAACAATTGCTCTATTTTATTTGTCAAACCTCCAAAAAGTTGAACTTTGTCAGTTAAGTACCTACATATTCACTTTAAAAATGCGCAGGTTCTAAATTTCTTCTCACAGGGAGGTTTCATTAATTCAATATACAGGGTGTCCAGCGTATGATCCAAAAAACTCGCACACGTGTTTTACGACTAGTTTCCAACAAAAATGCCTCCTAGAGATTTTTTTTTAGAGGCTTCGTTTTCGAGCTATTTCACTTTTAAGATTTTGTTTCATGTTTTCGACCTTATGTCACTAAAACGGTCGTAACTCCGGTATTCTCGAAGTATTTGCAAATCTAAGGATGCCGTTGGAAAGAGCGTTGAATTTCCCATCGTTTCAGTCTTTAACAGTAATTTTTTAAAGAAAACTAAAGGATAAAAAATGAGCTTGAAAGGTACCTAAATTTTGTCAAATTTTGAAAAAACAATTTTTTAATGAATTACTAGTCTAGTTATATGAATGCAGGTCATTGGGTAGTAGTTAGTTCCAGCAAGTTTATCAACTGTACTGATCAATATTATTCCCAACATACATTTTTAATATCTTCTAAATAATTTTATTAAATCAACATTTTGAACCAATAATCAACGTTTATACGGTTTCACAATAGATCCTAGCGGTCTCAGTGACCAGGGGTCCTCCCATCCCTTTAAAAATAGAAAAACAAATTTAAAAAAAAAAAGTTTATGCTCCAAACCCAGATGGACAACGTATCAAATGAAATTGACCAAACCGAATTTCTTTTTGAGATATGGCAAATAAAAAAAAGAAATTTTTACAGGATTTTTCATGCAGGATTCGAATTTGAATTCAGATTTTGCCTCTCTGTCCAGGTGTTCAGAGGTTAAGAAGTTTTCACACAATATAAAACGTACCGGTACGTGAGAGGTAAATGGTTGAATATAACAGGGGGTACAGACTAACTTTAGAAGAAAAGAGATAAGCAATTCCTCCATAATCCACTAGTACTTAGAACTTCGATTACTCTGTACTTATTAGGGTTATTGTACGTTCCAGTGTATCTGGTATTCGTACTTTGTGATCGTAAGTACATTTTTAACAAGTCTGCCCCCATGGACACTTGCAACTCACATTTTTTCTATCATATAAACGATTGAAGAGTAATAAATGTCGCTTTCAAAAGGTTGTACTCCCTACTTAGGGGTATTGGGAACTGTTATTCATTTATTTTATATTAAGACTAAACAACACCTACCTTTAAGAGCCATGTGTCGGAGTTCAGAACCTGGAAAATTGTACAATGATTGAATTAAGTTAGTGCAAATGCATTTTCGCAGTTTAATGTTGATCTTACAACTGACTGGTGAATTTTCAAACCATTCGAGGAAATTTTATGAATCAGAGACACTTGAAACAATGAATTTGGACACATATTAACCTAAAAGGAATTTAGGTGTACTGTTTTCTATAATGACCCTTTGTAACCGACCAAGAATAAAAGTTTATCCCCCGAAATTGGTTGGTTTACGTCTCACGATTTCACTAACCGATTTTGAAAACCCCTAATTACTAAACGAAGGTAAGTTATTATTGTTTCTCCATTAGGTATCCATTCTACGTAGACGCCTGATCCTTGTTGATTAGATGCAGTCTATTGCGTCAACGTTATCCAGAATTGACGCTTCTACACCTTGTAATTGTCTTCATGATGCCATAAACATAGCGGCATTTCATACTAAAGTACATAAGTCTTATGAACTGCAGATTGATTAGGAACGATTTCACGTTACTGAAACGAATAGACCCCCCCTCCCCACAGCTGAAAACTAATGAGATAATACAAAACAAATAGCTAATGTTACACATTATGTCATAAAAGCATTGATGGACTCGTTGTTAAACGGAACCCTGAAAATAAAATGACATTGTAGTAATTGCATAAAGATTCACAAGACACAAGAGTCACAATTTAATAAGCGGTGTTCTTTTTTTTTCTGTCAAATTTATAAAACGGAACGAGTGGGCTCATTCGATTCATTATTGGAAATATCCATCAATAACTCACAGGAAAAGTTTTCTTGAAAGTTTTCGATATTCTGAATTTTGAATGTTTTAGCTGCTTGATTCGCCCTTTTTTCTGCTTAGTCGATAACATGGTTCATTAATTATTGAAAAAAAATCAAATAAATAGGTATTGATCAAAATAAAATCTTATTTAATCCATACGCCTTCCGAAGGTTCATTCCAAAACTACTAGACCAAATTATAGGGTATTTGGTTCAGGAAACACGTGAAGAGAAATAATGGATTGTTGTACGATAATTTGCATGTTTTTCAACCTTATTGCGTTTCTTTGAACGATACAATATCAACTAATTGATAACTAACTGAAGCTATGACCTTAAAAATAACAGTTCTATAATTAAATTTAACAAAATGTTAACATTCCACCCCAATTATCGCCATCATTTCAATTTATTAAATAACATACTTAGCACGCAGTTGTCATTGAAGCATTGGACTCCGAATAGGAAGACAATCTGAAATAGTAAACTATTTACAGTTTTTGAATTCGTATCCATATCTGACCGTATTTTAAAATGTTTCAACTTTAAAAAAAAAAATAAATAAATTGTCAAAGTCTCGAAATTCTGGATTGGCAAAAGATCTATACATTTGCATGGTTATGAACACTTACCAAGAATCTCATGGTTGTAAAACGTAACCTGAAAAAAAAAGTCACCTAATGTATACGTGAAAAGGTTGGATTAGATGGGATAATCCATGTATTACAGTACATTTCCTTTTTCGCAATGAATGCACCATTTTTTTTAATGAGTACAATTTTTTCCCATCTCATTGCAACCTCATTTGAATTCATCATGTTAAAGGTTGAATTAGGTGGGAAAACACTTTGTTCTCGACATTTCTTGACAGCTTTGAAGTACATTTAGCTTACTCGTGATGTCGTCAAATTCACCAAGTAGTGCAGCCAACTGAACAGCATGGCTCTAAGAGCGAATTTTTGTATCGTGTCTGTCTGTCTGTGCTTCCGCAGATTTCTACAATGTTCACTTTGTTGACATCTTCAGGAAATGGACTGGCCCTATGAGTTGAGTGAGATTGACGTTTTCTGAGGTGGTAGTTTTACGATTTTGCTCATATTTGAAAGACAATCGAAAGAAGACGGAAATTCTTTGGAAAAACACAATATCTGCCTCCAGCCTTAACACGCTACATTTCGAAAATGTACCAGTCAAGCTTTTTTAAACCACAAAGGAAGAAGGAGGAATTCTTGTGAAAACACTTTTGTCAACCATTTCATCATGTAAGGGCAACAGTTGTTCAATGCTGGTGAAGTAGCTTCTTTTGTTCTGCAACTTGTGTTGTGTTTGTAAAGGGACATTAAATATGAACGGATGAAAATGTGGTGTTAGTTCCGGAATTTTGAACATCTGAATTTTGAATGGGTCGAATGGGATTTGGAAGAGTTCAATTTGGATAGTAAATGGGTATTTGAACATGATGGTGATTTTCCGTGAAGGGGTGACGAAGGGACCGTGTTGCAAGGTCACAAAAATTGTAAATATGAGGGAGCAAGCAGAATATCTATATGTTTAGGACAGAGGGATGGAATCAAGAGAGAAGATCTGATGAATGAATCACCTTGGGCTAGTCCGGGCTTATTTATACGGGTGTTCTGCCCCCCCCCCCCCTCTTCGAATGTGACCGGGGATAACCCATAATCCTCGACTCTTCGTCCTTCGTACTTCGTCGGTTTAGTTTTAACCACATGTTATATTACAATTGTTGGGGGGTCTCCCTGGGGGTGTCCTTCTTCTGATAACTTGTAGCAAGTCTGATGAAAAGAATCGAGTCATATATTGATGAAATTTTCACCGATTATGCGGGATTGGCTGTAGATGGTCCCCAATTAGTTTCATGACTCACTAATCAATAGTTCATTCAACCTCAGTTCTAAAGTAAAAATCACCAGCGGCATTCTACTATTTTCTAATCCTCCGATCTTGCACAAAGTTGGAGGGCTTGATTAATATTCTTGTTGTTTAGTCTCCAATAAAACTTCCTTCGTTAAAATCATTTCACACACGCAATTCACTACATCAGTACAGTTGTTACTGGCCGAGTACATCTCGGTCAATATAGCTTAGACATGATGGCTAAAATGGCGTAGGAAAAATTGAATTTTATAACCCGAAACCGTCAAAGCTTGAAAGCTAACAATGACATATATTTAAGAAATGCTTCAAGTACGGACGCTGACGTGTATGCAGCAAACATTGGTCAACCTGTTGTCTTGTCATCTATAATTTAGAATTCATTAGAAAGTCGCTCAATAGATTGGTCCAATTTATTATCAAAATTTTCAATATCAATGATCGTGAATGTTGATATTCTTCAAAGCAAAGCAAATGTACATCAACTTTAACGGTACTTACCGATTGGCGGGTTTTATCTGCTTGAATTCTAAAACGAAATTTGGTGTTGGTTCGACCACTTCGAGCTGGTTTTATACACGGTTGAGGTTACCAGGAATGACTTGCGTTCAAATGAAGCACAAGCAATAATGTCAAAGTGATAAGGTTGGGCACTTGTGTAAGTTATAGCAGAAGAGCATCAGCGCAGTTAAACTCAGTAGTTAAAAATTTCCCATTCTATTTATATAACCGCTAATTAGCCTTCTAACTCTCGTAACTGAGCAAGCCAAAAGAGGTAACGCTGCAGATTATTGTTAATTGTATCTAAAACAGGAAGCCCGTTTGCGTTGATCACTGGCCTACAAATAATTAACAAACAACGTGAATCATTTAAATAATTACGTGGATATCACCAAAATGTAAAGCACTTTCCAACGGTATCCACGAACTTTACTTTACGTGATACTCTATACAGGGTGTCACATTTCGTGACGGTCACAGGCCAGGAGAAGATTCTGTGGAAAATTTCTGATCAAAAATGCCTCCTAGGAAATTTTGTTTACACCCTCCGAAATGCGTTTTTTTTTTAAATTTTTAGATTTGTCTCGTTTTTTCGACATTATTGTATTAAAACGGGCATATCTCCCACATTTTGAGTGCGATTTCAAATTTGATTCCACTATTGGAAAGAGCGTTAAATTTTCTATTGCCCTAATGAAGGAACCAACTTTTTTGAGCCGACGAAACGGGTGCAAAATCAGCTTTTCAAGGACACATTGTCAAATCGTGGGGATCTCGACTTTCTTCAAACGTTTATGAGTCGCTGTAATAAGGCTTGTGAATTTTAGCCTGTAGTGTTAAAAGATGTTCCGTTGTTAAAAGATGTTTCTGCGATATAACCAGATCGGAAATTCCTTGTATTTTTCTGGGAGAAAATGGCTTTTCAAGTAAGAAAAACGTGGTTTTTCACTGGATACTCCGGTTTTTCATCATGCATTGATTCGTCTGATTAAAAAATAAATAAACAAATAAAATAAATTCTAACTCGGATTTTTTACAAATTATTAATGAAGCACTGTAATAAATTGTACATTTTTACTGTACATACCTACTGTTCAAAATGTCAACCAATGTGCTCACGACATGAGACAAAACACCAGGGAGCTGGAGCGAGCAGTTGACATCGTTCGGAGGTGACGTCTCTGGATTCAGCAGAACGGTGGACATTTTGAACAGTATCTACAGTAAAAATGTACAATTTATAACAAAGCTTCATTATTATTTTTTTTAAATCCGATTTCGACTTTTTTTTTCTTTTTAATCAGACGAATCAACGCTAAATGAAAAACCGGAGTGTCCAGTGAAAAACCACGTTTTTCTTACTTGAAAAGCAATTTTCTCCCAGGAAACTACAAGGAATTTCCAATCTGATTATATCGCTGGAAAGTACCGATTTCGGCACATCTTTTGGCACTACAGGCTGAAATTCGCATGCCTTATTACAGCAACTCATAAACGTTTGAAGAAAGTCGAGATCTCCACGATTTGACAATGTGTCCTTTTCAAGTTGATTTTTCACCCGTTTCGCCGGCTCAAAAAAGTTGGTTCCCTATTTAGGGCGATAGGAAATTGAACGTTATTTTCAATAGTGGAATCAGATTTGAAATCGCACGCAAAATGTGGGAGATATGCCTGTTTTAATGCGGTAACCTCGAAAAAACGAGAAGAATCAAAATTGAAAAGAAACCGCATTTCGAAGGCTGTAAAAAAGAATTGCTAAGAGGCATTTTTGATCAGAAATTGTCCGTAGAATCTTCTCCTGGCCTGTGACAGTCACGAAAGGAAACACCCTGTATAATCGTTTTGCTGAGATAAGGTCGAAAACACGGAAAAAATCTTAGAAATGAAATAACTCAAAAACTAAGCGAGATAAAGAAATATTGTTATGAGGCACTTTTTGTTGGAAATTGGTTGTAGAATACGTGGTTGAAGTACTGCGCACCTTATCTGATACACCCTGTTTTACTAAGAAATGGGACTAAATAGGAAAATGAAACGATGAATGAACATCTAAATTTGTGAGTAACTTATATTTGAAAGCACAGATATCGTGACACTTTTTAGTTGAAGAGGCACCCGATGAGGTATGGGAACTCCACGAAGTAGATGTGGAGCGAGTAAAGTCCGTTCTTATTGATCAATTCATCGACGCATTTGGGGCGGTTAGGCATGATCAACTGAAACATTGAAACAATTGATAGGGAAGGCTTAATATTTTGTAAAAATACGCATGAAAAGTTACGTTCATACATGAAAAGAGGCATTGTACTAAATCTATTGAAAAATAGAATTGTGAAGCTTGTATGCTTTATCACATACTCGATCGAACATATTGACGTGAAAATTCATAATTTTAGGAAACATTCATTGTGTTGTATGTATCACTCAACGCTAAACCAACATATGGTACATACCTAACTTTTGAAAAAGTAACATTGTGACAGTAGTAGGAAACCCCAATTTTCAGAAAATACCAATACTGTTTTCTACTTAAAGATACAATGATTCTCACTACGTATGAAGGTTTTCAAATATGATCAATTACAATGAAGAATATTCGATTGTGTGCATTGGAATTTAGTTCATTCCATGAAACAATAATAATAAAACATATCAGTTTGAAAAGCGTCTGAAATGTTTCAGGAGACAGTATTTTTTAAATGCCTCATCTACATACTAATTTTATTGTGCGATATTCCACGCATTTAGTCTTCTTGGTGAATTATAATTCAGACATAATTTGAAGAATGAACAATAATGAAGAGTTGCACACATTCTTATATTAACAGCATGTTGGAGAGAGGGTTTAGGAAACAGTTCAAAAAATTTTGAAAGCGTGCACGGATCGGTCCAATTTCCTTCAAACCCCAGCGGGTAGTTTGGGATAAGTTTCTAGTACGCTGCTATACGACCAGTAGCGCGATTGGTTGAATAATAAGAATTTGCACATGCGCATAACATGTATTTTTCGATATAGATTAAAATCGGAAGATTGTGACGCTTTGTTTTGTGACCTTTTTGTGACATTTTCGAAAATTATGAGGGTTATGATGGTTCCTAAACATTCCCCTGGTGACGGATCAACAGCAAAATTAATTCATGATCAATTGGTCCCATGGTATTCCAGCATACGGATCTATTTGGTATACGTTTAATGATACATTCAAGTTTCATGATTTCTCCACTTCAAGGATTTGCGAATTAACTAACAAACAGGCGAACACAAAAACAATTTTTTTTGGGAACAACCGAAACAGAAAATGGAAATGGACATTTTGATTTTAGACACAATTTTTGTTACTTTCCAAAAATTGTTACTTAGCTTCCTCTACTTAATAATTTCAGAGTCCCTGGGAGGGTCATACTTCCCCTCCGCCGCACTGAAATAATTTTTTCCCATACCAGCATTAATTTGCATTGAACAACCAGTCAAAGATGAAACTAACACAAAAACATAACAACTTGTGTGAAGTCGTGACGATGGTTACGTACGTTTAACCTTCCGGACACAACGTGCCAGTCTAAATGACCCGGGGAGAAAGAAAGTGCTCTTGCTTCTCGAGGGAGAATTGGGAGAGGCTTATTCCTGTAGGTATCAACGCGGTAGGAACAAGTTTCATCGGTGAGTGACCTTGCCATTATTGAAAATGGTAAGAGAAAATATGGTTTTGACTACATTACCCGGCCTTGTCTGTATCGTTAGTATATTGTTCTTTGTTTTTCTTAATCTTTTTTCTGATATGAAATCATTATTTTCATGATGGTCAATAAGACCATTGTCATTTTTGTTCTTTCAATTTTCTCTTCAAGTCAATTATTTGCATTCTTTGGTTCCTTTTACCTTTCGTGCTATGTAAAAGAAGTTAAAATCACTTACATTCCTTGGCAAACAGTCCACGTATAGTAGTTGATGAAGAGATTAGACGGGAAGTGGAGAAGGTCATGAAAAGTTCATGTTATTTTGAACTTGATTGTGCTTTTTACCTCTAGTACTTCGTGTATTAGTTAGCCAAGATTTTTTCTTTCTTGATTTGGAACATAATACATTATGCTTGATAATTATTTTTGGGAACCCCATTTTGTTTTTCTTATAATTGGAAGTTCAGGTGATTTTGAAAACTAATTCGTTGATGGCGGATTCAAAATATTGTTCTATGACAGGATTAGAGCCACATTGTTTCCAAGGATGTTTTGAATGACTTCCCTTTATATTGTTTGGTCTAATTAACCCCACGTTGTCTCATATGTCCTGGAAGTTCACGTAGTTTTTTGGATGGTTAAAATGATTAATTAATCAATTAATATTATTAGGTAATCGTTGGTTTTACCTGAGCTCCAATCAGTGGAACAGTCTCGTACCAGTCGCGGCCGTTTTCAGCTTTGGACGATTTTCCGTAGTTGGCGATACCGACGCCGACCATCTCGCCGTTGTGGTAAATACCGAACATGGGAACGTGTTGAGTGCAGTCGGTCATGTTGTTGTACATTTCGTAGAAGTAGTGGCGACCTTTTGAACATAGGAAACAATAGTAGCTGATGTCACTGGATATAATAGTAATGAAGCTATACAGTACAGCAAGAAAGTTAACAATTCAATAAGCTGTTTTAAATTAGATATTAGCTAAGTTCAGGGTGAAGCTAGAACTCAGTATGATGCGTATGGTCTGGTGATTAATCAAAATCATAAAGAGGAACACAAAGTCAATTGGAACATTAAAGGTCATTTGCCAATAGGTCAAATAGGTACGCGCTTTATAAAAGTTGCGAAGCAACAGATAAAATAAACTTCTAAACTTGTTGCAAATTTTTATAATTTTACAGATGTATTGTTTACCCATATTAAATCCGTAGATGTCTAACTAGACAATTTGAAGAAGTTCTTGATGATTTCCATTAAAATCGACATTAACCAACGAAGGAATGTAGTCAACAGACCGGGTCTTTCGAATCTCAACGATGAACGCAAAATGTCGATTCACTTACAGAAACCCATAAAAACCGTTAAAATGATTCACATCGGAATCATAAGCACAGAATCAATTAGAACATTGAAGGTCATCATATGAATATCATCGGATATACGTTCTTCAAAAAAGTTGCGAAGCAATACATAAAATAAACTTCTAAACTTGTTGCGAATTTCTACAATTTTTACCAATTTTTTGTTGTTGATATTAAATCTAAAGGTGTCAATTTGGGGAATTTCCTAGTGCTTTCCATTCAAATTGACTGTAACCAATGAAAGAATATAGTCAACAGACCGGGTGTTTCAAGCCAGAACGCGAAATGTAATTCGCTTACAAAAACCCATAAAATCCTAATTCAGTCAATTCTGAAAATGATTCAGTAAATTTTGAGTGAATTCGATCCAATTTCATGTAAAGGAATCCGTGTATTGGCTATGGCAATTATAGTCCTGTTTGTATTATCCTAGTAGGTACTATTAAAAGAATTGTTTTCCGTGCGTAATCTACTGGCTCTCTTATTTGAATTAGGCTGTCAGCAATAAAAATAGAGTAAGATAGAACGTTGTCTATATTCTACAAAAATAGAGAGTTACACAGTTAAATCGATTTCGGCGGTTAGGTCATCATCAGTAACAAACATGAACTCAACTGCGTAACTCATTATTTTCGTGAAAATATAGACAACCTCCTATCTTACTCTGTTTTCATTGAAATGGGTTTCCACAACTTCGTCGCGGGTGACTTAGTCCACAGGCTGTCAGCTTTCCATAGTCGGCATTTCAGAATATCTCATTGCGATCTACATTCTGTAGAAAAACGCTGCAAATTCTTTCACTGGGGTTTATTATTCAATCGGCTTGCGTTCATGATTTGAATTTCTACTAAGCTTTGGAGTCTGCGTGTTTCACAGGATAGGGCGATTATTGAATTTCAGGAGATATACATGGAGCACGTGAATCTGTTCTCGACCAAAATACCTATTTGGATTGATCAGTTGATCATATTTGTGTGCCTCCTGAAATTCAATAATCGCCCTATCCTGTGAAACACGCAGACTCCAAAGCTTAGTAGAAATTCAAATCATGAACGCAAGCCGATTGAATAATAAACCCCAGTGAAAGAATTTGCAGCGTTTTTTTATTGAACCTCAATACCCCCCCCCCCCCCACAATAAAAACATCTATAATTTATCAAGTCCTTTGGCACTCGTATTGCGTTAAAACTTCCCAAATCCAAATTTAAACGATGTAGCCAAAGGTAGACTGATGTAGAGGGGGCACACAAATATCATCAACTGATCAATCCAAATTGGTGTTTTGGATGAGAACCGATTTACGTGGTCTATGCATATCTCCTGAAATTCGATAATCGCTCTATCACCTGTAAAACACGCACACTCCGAAGCTTAGTACAGATTCAAATCACGAACGCAAGCCAATTGAATAATAAACCCCAGTGAAAGAATACTTATTTACCCCAGTAATAATATAGAATAATAAATCCCAGTAATAATATTGAATAATATTTACCTATATATTATCAGAATGCTTCAACCCGTGTATCGGCTACTTACTACACTACAAGTATTCACATAGGCTATCACTCCAGTATCCACATTCACTACAACTCGACGCTATCGGCCGGTCATCACTAGGTTACAAACAATCAATAATAAACCAAAAAACGCAAATGTTGGCACCATAAATCGGGAATGGTTTGATCTACGGACGTGGGGAAGGGCTCATTCGATTCCTCATGGTATGTTCTTCAAATAGGAAAATATTTAGGCCGATTCGACTAGTTTTGAGGTTTTCAGGGATTTTACAAAACTTTTACAGCCCTTAAAGGGCACTTTAAAGTGAGTGAGAGAGCTGGCTCAAGAGTTGGGGCGTCGTCGGACCAAGATGGATTTTTCCTGAAAATTTCAGATTTTTTGCTCCAGCCATTTCGGAGATATCGTGCGTACGGCGAACGGCGTACGGCGGACGGACTGAAAATTTTTTATTGCAGATTTGGATTCTACACCCTTTGAAACGTAACAATTTTTTCAGGGGGGGTTAGAATTTTTTTTTCCAGAGCGATTACAATGGTTTATTATTGAATAATAAACCAAAAACAACCCCGGACCCACCCTAAACTCAACCTAGTGGGTTACTATTAACTACGTTTGTTCACATTCTTCACTGATTTTGCTCGGGTGCGACTCAAATTCTACGTTGGGATCTCCAACTAGGTTTAAATTCGATTTCTGAAATGTACGTGTCTTGAAACGTAAGCCAACAATTTTTCTTGGTTGATTACAATGGTTCATTACGGAAAACCCACAAAGGACCTAAATCTTCTGATCTACCAAAAGATGTCAATCTGATTGATTTGTGCAGAATCCTGGTAGAATAAGCTACTGGTCAGTACTTACCCATCTGAGGGAAGCAGGCCTGGCGGTAGAAGTTTCCAGATTTAGTCACTTTGGGGTCTTTATCGGGAAGTTGGGTCAGCTCACCCTTCAAGTTAACCCAGACACCGTCAATGGTGTCTTCAGACGCTGCGCGCCCTTCTTCAGTGAGTTGTTCTGCATCAATCAATAAAATCAAAAAATAATTTATAATAACGTATGCACGACAATAGAATTACATGCAAAGTACCTTAGAATCCCTAAATTAAGGGAATGTTTAAACAGCAGTTATGCAATTTTATCATCTTCATAAATTAGTTAATTATTTTCAAGTTCAGCAGCTTACCAAATAAACTTGTAGCATTCAAATGATGCTCAAGTTAATCAGACCGGGCTCAAATCGCTTATAATATAATCCAATATTATTGGATTGTGGTCAAATCTGCATTCAAAGCCATGAAAGTTTTTTCTAATGAATATTTCTATCGCTCACTGCATATCGCTGAAGATTATCTAATGCCAATTATCAACGAACTAAAAACTTGTATTCAGATTTATTCATTTTATTCTTTATTTGATTTAAACACATGTTCTATGAACTTATTAAACATCAGTGTGATGTTACTGTCTCGTTATTATTAACGGTCATTGGTACACCAACGCAGCCTTAGCAGGTGTTTGGTGGGTTTACCTGGATTCGTGAAGTAAATTCTGAGGCTGTTGGCGGAAACGTTGAACATGTTGGTGCGAACGTAGGTGTTCACAGCCGAGAAGTCATAACCCTCCACGTCTTTTGTGTCCTGGTCCAAGAACTTCAAACAAACAAAAAACAAATTATACAATCATATGCTAGATAATACAACCAGTGGAGCTAAAAGAATTTCTTGTTTCCCCAAAAATAAGCCTAATAGCTGAATGTAAAAACTATTTCTCAGTTCTATTTTAAGAATAATGAGTAGCTGGATTTGCAGTATGATTTTCAGCCATCTTTTGCATGTTCATTGAATATCCTAAATTGGTTTTCTGCGAGAAAATTTGTCTTCAAAATCAAAAATTCCACTCGCATTTTGCGTTTTAGACCTTTCTGAACAATTTTGGTTCCGTGTCTGTCTGTGTGTCTGTCTGTCTGTCAGCAAATCCTTGTTACGGGCAAAACTACACGAAGTTATAGTCCGATTTTGATGAAATTTTCAGGGATTGTGCGGGTTGGGGTGTAGATGGTCCCCTATAGGTTTCATGACCCCCGGATCAATAGTAGCCTATGCGAATGCGCAAACGTGAAATCCTTGTTACGCGCATAACTCCTGGAGTTCTTGACCAATTTCGATGAAATTTTCAGGGATTGTTCGGTTTGATGTGCAGATGGTCCCCTATAAGTTTCATGACCCCCGGAATAATAGTAGCCTCTGCGCATGCGCAAACGTGAAATCCTTGCCACAAGCATAACTGCGGGAGTTCTTGACCGATTTCGATGAAATTTTCAGGGATTGTTCGGACTTATTAGGTATGTTTTATAGTTTGTTCAATAGTTGAACATGCCTACCTTTATTTTCTCAAGTTATGCTCCTGCATAACAATAAATTTACCCTAATTCAATATTTACTTCTCCTAATTGAACGAAGTTCTTTAGTCAATAATAATTTTCAATGATCTATACAGTCATGTTGTGGATACGAGGAAGCTATGTGCCACACCCACTTGGCAGACGTTTTTTTTTACTGGAGATTAGCTCAATGAAAGGTTTAATGGTATATAGAACAACTTTGGCGAATGGTTTTGGAAATTTACCGGGTTTGATATGAACCATCCGGGTTTTGATGGCATTAAAACTCAATAGTTGTAATTATATGTCCCAAAAATGGCATTTATATCATTTACGTTAAACTTAAACGATGATGTTTGTAACATTTATGACTAACACTGAACTTTTATTGGTTTTAGAACAACTTCCATGACAGGATCCGACTGAAACTTGAAAAATAAGCATTTGGAAATGGGCTTATACCGAATTTCTTCGACAATTTGGAGATTTTGGCTGATGAATAGATATTTCATCTCCGTTGAGATGAAGCAATGATGGAAAGGGAAAACTACATGATCAAATCTGTTGCTGTTTGCTGCCTTTCACTGTGGAGCTGCCTTGCCAATTTGCATTTAACCAACAACAACATCAATGAAAGCCGACCATCCGAATTCCGACAAATCGTTCTGTAGATTTATGTAGCCTAAGAAGCATTGGACTCACGATTTCATGATCGATGAGGAATCGATCAAACTAGCATGTTTAAAGAACCATATATAAATTAATAATTAATAGTAACATTGGAAATTACTCACGCTAACTTGGATGCCAACGTTTTGCCCCTTGGTGTCCATGATCAAGCAGACTCTGGGATCGTTGGGCTGGCAGTACAGGGCGCCGGGCACTTCCAACTTCGCGTCTTCATCATCAACCTTCACGTAGTCCTTTATGAGATCTTCACCAGTGGACTTGGGGAGGTCGTAATATCCAGCCCATGGAGCAAGACTGTACCGAGCTAGTGATTTAAATACAATCATTACTGACAGTTCTTGACAAGTCTTGAAACACTGTAGTTGTCTAGTTAAAAGATGTTTCATGTTTGTAGAAGAACTACAAGCGTTGGCGTCGTTGGATGCAATGGCATATTTACGTTTATGTTATTATTTCCAGCCTCAAGAGTTTAAATGCGTTATAAAACTGCCATTACAGCATCAACTTCTTCTAATCTCTCAATTCCACTCTTTCTAACCGTATGGTCAATTTTACATTTAATTTTTCCGCCTGGCTTTAGATTGGTGGTCTCGGTTGTGCAATATGGAAAACTCCAGATCACCAAGGCTCTGCTTCTCCCGTCGCCTTGCCCTCGACGTTATTAAGCTAGGACGACAATACAACTGGGTGTCTCAAATGGATGCAATACTATCTAAATATGGAGAAGACCCATCATGGTCTGCTCAAAACTCCCACAATTTTAACTTGAATTCACTCTTAGAACAGGTTCAGGCATTTTGGAGGCATTCAAATGGTTACGTTTGACCTCATCATCTTTTGGCCCTATCTACAAATTAGATTGTCCCTCTTGGGACATCCCCCCCTTCTATTTGAATTCCGACCTTGGTTTCCAGACTTAGAGATTGCTTGCTCAGGTTCGGTTGTTCACGGTCCTATTTTCTAAATTGAGCATACGTGGCTTTAAAGTATAGTTTGATAGCCAAACGGACTATCCGTTATGCAACGTTTCTGAACCAGACACTATCCTTAATTTGCTTTGTGTATGTCCTGCCCTCCGTGGTGAGCGTTTTTACTTTCTTCTGTATAATGAATTGTCTCATAATGATCGACTCTCTTGATTGACATTGATTGGCAACCCTGTAACGCCGGAAAGCTTTTTACAAATAACCAACCTTTTTACAAATTTTTTGAAATAGAAAATTTTCATTCTTTCTAAGTTTTTTCATTGAATAGGAGATTTCTGGTGGTTTGGAAATATTTCGGTAGATATTGTCGCTTCACATTTCCTGTGATTTGGTTGAGAGAGCTTTTTTCCATCTTCAACATGGTGAAGAATAACCGTCTTTCCATTTACATGATACAAAGTATTTTAATAGTTCTAATAGTTTTAAACTCTATGTCTTTTTAACTAACATCATTGCTGAATCACAGCCAGAAATTGAAAAGATTTGGGATATCCTCATTGAGTGCAATTTTTTGACTATATAAAAGTTCATATTTATAAAAATATGTGAGGAAAATTAAATTGGTGCTTTTGATTTGCATTTTTAATCCATCTATAACTCCCATGGTTTTTATTTGTAAAATCAGGAGGTTTTGTTGACGGATCTTGGCAACACTGTTTAGAATTTTCATTTCAGAAATATTATGTTAATAACATTATCTCGAAAAATGTGTACCGCATAACATTGGGTACTGAACCGTTTATGACATCGAATATACGCACAGAGAATATGTGCTCTACTCCTATTCCACAACAAATTTCCTAATTTTTATAATTAATTCCAAATATTTCACTATTAATTTGATTGGGAAAGTCAAGTGTTGAACCATAATGCAAGGTAGAGAAGTTTTGTAATTCAAACCATAGAAAAGTCACTGAATAGCGTAAACTCTTGATGCAAAACACTCTGCAACCACATTCTTGAAATAACAATTTTTCTCACTTTGAATGGGGAAATGTTCAAGCAGTTAGCCATTAAAATTTATACTAATCATTATATATCATTATAATGATTCCTTGTGTGATCACAGTTCCAAATAATACAGGTAAAATCTCACTGTTTTTTTGAAGTTCTCTCGGTCTCACTTGAAACTGATTCAACTAATTCGGGAATTGACCTCCACATTTCTATTCCTATACAATAACAGTCATTGTTCTTCGTAATTTGTAGGCATAAACTCACCTTTAAGAGATTTCCGGGGGCATTTGAGACCTGGAAAACAATTAGGATCAAGTTAGATTTTTCGTTATTTCGCACTGAACTATAAAATCTGGCGCAACACGAAATAATGTCATAACTATACATCGAAAATGAAATTTGAGTTTCAGCCGAATATATCGTCACATTTTTAATATTCATTACGTACCGAACAAAGCGCTGTTCTCTTGTATGAAAACGGCTCCGAAGAGCAAGACAAGCTGGAAATGAGAATTCTGTTTAGTGAGTTCATGATTAATTGATTGGTCAACTCTCTATCTGTGTAGGTACAAATAAGTTGTAAATATCTGTTATTGTAAAATGTGGTAAATATTAATTTGTTTCTTTTCTGGATGACGTATGGAGAGCCAATCGAGTCGGTACGATCGTTCTCCTTAAGCCAATAAGGTGAATCCGGCACAGCTTACCTCGACTGAATTTGCATCGACGTTAGGTGATTGGAACGTACCGATGCTCTAAATTTGGTTATGTCAGTCACAAATCGGTCAATAACAAGTGTAACAATATCCCAGTACGTAGGAGACGTAAAGGCCGTTGAAAATTGAGTGAGTAATATGTTTCTAGTCATTATTTCATGCTGTCTTCCAGTGGCAAATAAATTCAAGTTCCGCAGTACCACTGAAATGTGGAGAAATAGCGACAAGCCTTATACTGCAAGAGGGCCCTTGAACGATCCCCGATGTCTTTACGTAGCTGTTACACGGCTCACACAGAAACAAGAAACCATCATCGTACCATGTGCGCTACAGCCATATCACTGAATTCATAAAGCCCTGGCCATGTTGACCGAAATCCAAATGGAAATCCACATAAAGATCAAAAGCAAGAGAGTTCACAGATCCTCGCCAGATAGAAAAAGGGTTTCAGTTAAAGAAAGACGGTAGTGCATTAGTGAATTACGACTAAAGTACCATTATATAAGACTCAGTGTTACCTACATCTTTGGTGATAAAAATTGGACATTTTGTTGATTATTTAAGCACCTTCTGGGTCTGAGAATGGGTCCAATTGACTCATCATGATAAGGTTCTATGGAACCGAAATCCCCCGCCTTTAACGTCGAAACGTCAGTTCTTATCATTTTATAGATGAAAAAAGTAGATAAGGGCACCTGTCATTGAGGCAATGGGGCTATGCCTAAATCTAGACATCATATCTGTAGCAAGAAACACATCTTTATACCACTGGAAACAATTTTTCTTCTTGTAATTACAGTTTTTCCATCTAGACTGGTCGAAAAAAAAATCACTGTATGTCGGACTCGTGAGTCAAGCGAATTCAGAAATGATGTACATCCTTTACGAGTGCTGGAGATTAGTAACACCATCCACACACCTGTTTACTCGATATATCTATTTTACTTACCAAGTACTTCATGGTTACGAAAGGTACACTGAAAAATAAAATAGAAACATCAACGTTGAACAACGCTCATAACCATTTTTAAAAACATCTTAAAATTTATAATATTCAACAGAACATTCCTCAGGAAAACTTCATCTAATTTGAGCTAGAATGTTCAAAAATGTAAGAATTCAATAACTAAAATTAATTAATTAAATTATGTGCGTAATTTTCATTCAAATTTGCTGTAATATATCGATCAAAAACTGTAATAAGTTGTGAAAATCCAAAAATATGTTTGTAAAGCAGAGTTGTATTTAGAAATAATTAGCCTGACATGAAAAGTATCATCAAACATTTCTTTGAACGCAGTGTTCAAATCTAAAAAATTTAAAGTAATAATAAGACGAAATTTTGGAAATTCGCTTTTACGATCTCGCTGCACGATCAAAACCTTTTAAATCTGATCCACTGATGCGATTTCCGTTTTCTTAATTATTTTCTCTACAAGTAGAACAATTAGTTCAAGATCTCCCGAGTCTCTCAAGTTCAATTGTGGCTCATACATTTTTGTGTATCCTAGAGGTATTGGAAGAATATGAACAAGATTCAAACTAGTCTCATTGGTTATTTTCTGCTAATTTGAATGATGAAATTTCATAAAAACCATCATTACTGATCATTTCATTCTTACTGATCCGGCGATTTGTACTCACCTGTGTATCCCCACTTCGAGTATCACCTGCTGAAAAATTCGGGGTCTTATATACATATATATATTGATCAGAAACGAGTAAATGCTCCATCGCATTATTTGACATTCAATATTTGAACACCTGTTGCGTGAACAATTTGGTAATCTTACGATCGCATATTTAACAACGTCAGTTCAAATAGTCCTCTACTTGCGGGGGTCGTTAGGAAGTAATATATTCGTGTTCGTCCTTGATAATCGAATTCCTGGAACTCTAGACTTAGATAGAGGTGCGGTTGATGTCGCTTCACGCAATCAATATCATTTAGGTCTAGCACGCCGATAACGTACGAAAAGTATAGGACAGCGGGTTTTAACTGGGTAGATAAACCCTTTAAACTGGTTAATGGGGCATTGACTCCTCCCTAGTTTCCTAATTACAATAGAGCAGCCATTACTTACAGTCATAAGAATTGAATACAAATTAATATTTAAAGATGTCTTTAAAAATGTCATCGCGTTTTGACCAACCATGTCCTCGTTCTGACGAACGAGGAAGCTGTATTGACCACCTTATTTTGCAGAGGAAATTCTACTCACTTGCTATACATTTTTGTGATTCTCTCTTTCAAATGAACTTATGTGGGAACTTGAAGAACTTAATATTGAAAACAATTTCCTGAAATTCCCAAGTTCTTATCTATGTCTCTCTCTTATCGCTACACAGTGCTTCAATCATATGGCCGAGTTGGACAAAATTCTGATAACTATTCTTCTTTTACGAACTTTTATGTTGGTCACAAATATACACTATAATATAACTAAGGGTCCCAGAGTAGCCATCGTTGTTTTAATATGAAAAAACCACCTTTTTTCACATTTTTTTGTCAAGTTTTAAGACAAAATGCCAAATGAAACTCTCAAATGAAGAAACGCTTTGACTGAAATCGTTTCAAACAATTGGATAAGCATTTAGCTTCCAGTTACGCAGCAAGAGAGATTGTTTTTGGAATAATAAGTTAGGCGTTATTAAAAAAAAGTAATAATATAATATTAATCTCAAAATCACAACCTTCAATCTCCTTTACAAAACCTCGTTTCTGTTTGCAAACATTGCTGAAATGCCCTAGATATGAACATTTCAAACGCTTTTTACTTGCTGCTGGAGATTTATTTTCTACTGAATGTGGATAGCTGCAACGAAGACACTTATTTTCTCGTTTTTCTGCAACAGGTTCAACATGGTGTGAATGCCGAACAATCAACTGCTGAGTATCCAGCCTTTGCCTGACTAGCTTTTTGTATGGCATTATCAAGGGTAAGGAAAAAACGTTGAAAATAACGAACTTTACATGTCATCGTCATCAATACAAAAGTTGTAATTTGTGCACGATAATTCGGAGGGCACTCGTGGCAATTTGTTGTCGAATTGACCATTCTGAATATTGCTACAGGTGCGTCGCTATTTGGACACAGGTGATTGAAGATCCAGGAACTACGTTTGGACTTGGGTATTTCGTCTACTATCAGCCTCACCTCCTGACTCTAAACCCATGAATGACACCGTAGCTTCTCTTCCAACTGAATAACAAATGTGGACACTGTTGGCCCACAATGCAGAGAAGGAGGAGAGTAGTGGATCTCTAACTTAGTACCTCATCATCTATGACTTTCTCTAGCCGCCTTGTCATTGGGACCACCGCTATGTGTCAAATTTCTCGCCAAATAACTATATGAACCGAAGAGGGCTACGATGGGCAAGTTCGCCGCAGATCACAAGGTGCTCGCTTCGTGAGACTCGAAGTTTCCTGTAGGCGTTGAAGGGGATGGAGACACAGGTACTTACTTCATCGAGGAAAATTACAAGGTGGGTCAGCCCCAAGGCAAGTTGCTCGCTTTTCGGCTTGAAACTTGCCGGAACGAGAGGTTCCCCCGTCCACCAGCAAACTTGAACCAGCCCTAAAAGGTTTGTTGAAAAAAACAAATGATTACATACTAGCGAATGTAGTCCTTAGGTACTTAGTAAATAACCAAGCGAATTCAATTTATACCACTGTATTACTAGTTGATTCAGATATGGGGAAGATAAACCATCTAAATGAAACATACCCAATTGTTGAACAAAATCACAATTCCATTTTCTTGTAGGTATTAGTTTTGGTTTATTATTCAATAATAAACCATTGTAATCGCTCTTGAAAAAAAAAAATTCTAACCCCCCCCCCCCCCCCCCGAAAATTTCATGGTTTACGTTTCAAGGGTGTAGATAGAGAATCCAAATCTACAATAAAAATTTTTCCGTCCGTCCGCCGTACGCCGTACGCACGATTTCTCCCAAACAGCTGGAGCAAAAAATCTGAAATTTTCAGGAAAAATCAATATTGGTCCGACAACGCCCCAATTCTTGAGCCAGCTCTCTCACTTAATTTAAAGTGCCCTTTAAGGGTTGTCACAGTTTTGTAAAATCCCTAAAAACCTCCAAAAAAGTCAAGGCGGCCTAAATTTGGACTCTTTTTGAAGAACACTTCACGAGGAATCGAATGAGCCCCTCCCCAGGTCCGTAGGTCAAACCATTCCCGATCTATGGTGCCAACATTCGCGTTATTTTGGTTTATTATTGTTTTTGTGTTGATATCAGTAACCTAGTGACGTAGTGATGTAGTGATGTAGTAATGTGGATACTGGAGTGAACTCCTAGAAGGCTTTGTAGCCGATACACGGGTTGAAGCATTCTGATAATTTTCAGGAAAAATCAGAAAATCTGAAATTTTCAGGAAAACGTTGCAAATTCTTTCACTGGGGTTTATTATTCAATGGCTTGCGTTCATGATTTGAATTTCTACTAAGCTTTGGAGTGTGCGTCTTTCACAGGTGATAGAGCGGTTATTGAATTTCAGGAGATATGCATAGGGCACGTAAATCTGTTCTCAACCAAGATACCTATTTGGATTGTTCAGTTGATCATATTTGTGTGCCTCCTGACATTCAATAATCGCTCTATCACCTGTGAAACACGCACACTCCAAAGCTTAGTAGAAATTAAAATCATGAACGCAAGCCAATTGAATAATAAACCCCAGTGAAAGAATTTGCAGCGTTTTCCCCGGTGGTTACGTATGGATGTGAGACGTGTACTCTAACTGGAGCTAGCGAACGCCTCCTCAGTTGCTGGGAGCGTAAAGTATTAAGAAAAGTTTTGGCCCAGTGTGTGAGAATGGAGTCTGGAGAGTCAGGAAAAACGCTGAGCTGAAACGCTTGAACGGTGAGCCTGATTTGATTGCATTCGTGAACCGTGCAAGACTAAGATGGTTGGGTCATGTTGAGCGGATGACACCAGAAAGATTTCCTCGTAGAGCTATGTATAACTCTCCAGGTGGTAAACGGCTGAAGGGACGACCCCGGCTACGCTGGTTAGAGGACGTAGAGAGGGATCTGACCCAGCTAGGTGTGAGAAGATGGAGGAGCCATGCTCAGGACAGGAAGGATTGGCGATCAATTGTTCAGAAGGCCCTGGTTCTAGAAGGACCATAGCGCCGAATAAGTAAGTAAGTATTCGTTTTTCGGATTCTAGACGCAACCTAAACCAGCAAATATCGAGGGAATGGAACAATTTTCTTCGTGGTTGATTTCAAAGATTTATGATTGACAATAAAACACCAAAATAGAAAAGTGAATGTGAGTAAGCCACAGATTTTTCGCGGATCCACCGAAATGGTTAGTCAGACATCAATGGTTGTCCCCCTAAAGTGTGTTGGGAATCTTTTTTGATGATCTGTGAAAGGGGATTTATTTCTAAATCACTCAGGTGTCCAATAATCGATGCCATGTATGATAGAAAACTAACGATTACGAATGCTACATAATAATAATTATATTTCCATTATCAATATCCCTACACCCAGTATGTGGGCGTTCATCCCTTCTGTTCTCCTTCGAGCACGCAGCTCGACACGAGAATTAAATCTAGCTGCGATTTGTTTGGAGACCGTTGTTTCATCTTTTGAAGGTTAGCCCCACACACAATCTTCGGTATTCAGTTGATATAACAATACCAAGTCAATAACGATCCAGAGAACAGAGGCCTCCGAAACATCTGTTCACACACTAACATAATTACCGATTCCAACATATCAATTGAAACAATTGCCATTCCTAGTTGATGAATAAACTGGTTAGAACGAATATAGTAGGCCTACGAGTAAAATTCTTTCATGTGTAAATGAAGGAAGTTTAACTATTCCATTTACTTGTCCTATAATATGGGGAGATATACATTTTTTTTTTAAACCACAATACAAATATGTGTTCATATTTATCCAAGCCGTTGAATTAAGCTCATCATGAATATTTCTCTGTATAACAATGAATTTTATTGAATTAACTTTTTACCAAAATAAATCGTAGTATCTGTAATAAAAGATATGGTCAAGCTCGATTTTGGAAGGTGACAATCCATTTGTTTCAAAATAGGGATTATGACATTCGTGGTGGCCGCCCACCGTCCCACCATCGATTTTGGTATGTTGTCTATCGGACTATAATTTTGACCACCGCGCAATCTGATCTTTGATGAATTTTGAAAAATCGGAAGGTACATGGGCCAGTACAAATCGGCGTTTAGGGATCCATCCTCAGGGAGAACTGACACGGATACGAATGATCTATTTCAGATAGTTTTTTCAATAAGTCAAATATAGGCTAAATCAGCCCTTTTGTATTTAAATAAACTGCCCAGCGAATTGGAATACAATAATACCTTCAGTAATGCATATTCGCTCGTTCCTACAACCCGTTCTGTTGTTCATGTTCCGCTTTCAAGGTTAAAAGGCACTTCATGACACACTTTTTACGGTAAACCTCTTTTAATGAGAATAGTACCTGATAGCATAAAAAACCCATCTATTCTTTCTAGATTAGTGTATAAAAAAACTTTTTTCAGGTGGCTAATATCAAAAGGATATCAAGAATGCGAAAATTTGTTCAGCAGTCTACATATTAATTACCCATTAATGATTTGGGGATCAAAAAGCTGCAAATTCATTCACTGGGGTTTATTATTCGATTGGCTTGCGTTCATGATTTGAATTTCTACTAAGCTTTGGAGTGTGCGTGTTTCATAGGTGATAGATCGATTATTGAGTTTCAGGAGGCACACAAAGAGCACGTAAATCTGTTCTCGAATCCAAAATACCTTTTGGATTGATCAGTTGATCATATTTGTGTGCCTCCTGAAATTCAATTCAATTCTTTCACTCTGTGAAACACTGAACTCAAACTTAGTGAAATTCAAATCATGAACGCAAGCCAATTGAATAATAAACCCCAGTGAAAGAATTTGCAGCGTTTCATGCATATTAGAATGCTTCAACCCGTGTATCGGCTACAAAGCCTTTTAGGAGTTCACTCCAGTATCCACATTACTACATCACTACATTACTGATATCAATGGTTAATGATCTTCAAAACAAAAACAATAATAAACCAAAATAACGCAAATGTTAGCACCATAAATCGGGCCATACATCGCGAATGGTTTGACCTACGGACCTGGGTAGGGGCTCATTCGATTCCTCGTGGAAAGTTCTTCAAAAAGAGTCTAAATTTAGGCCGCCTTGACTTTTTTTTGAGGTTTTTAGGGATTTTACAAAACTTTGACAACCCTTAAAGGGCACTTTAAATTAAGTGAGAGAGCTGGCTCAAGAATTGGGGCGTCGTCGGACCAACATGGATTTTTCCTGAAAATTTCATATCTTTTTCTCCAGCCGTTTGGGGAAATCTTGCGTACGGCGTACGACGGAAAAATTTTTATTGCAGATTCGGATTCTACACCCTTTGAAACGTAAACCATGAAATTTTCAGGGGGGTTAGAATTTTCGTTTCAAGAGCGATTACAATGGTTTATTATTGAATAATAAACCAAAAACTTCTTCTCCATACACTATCAATGTTGCTCTACGATATGCAATCAACACATAATGCATTTACATACCATTTAATACCTGACTGACTCTCAAGATCCCCTAGAAACTTTCGATATATTATATAAAGCAGTCAAGAACTTGAGCACAGTACCATTTAATACTTAAATTTAAATTTTAACAGCGAATTGTCCTGTAGTCTGCCTGTCCTAAAATGAATTTTCCAACTTTTGCGCCAACATTGTGAACCACTGATTACAGTTATTGTCCCGGGATTCTGGGGATTCTTCAACACATACCAATCTTAAGATGAAAAAATTGGGTTTTCGGATTTTCCAAGAAGTCCTCCATATGGACAGGTAAAATACTACGTTCAAGTAATTTATTAACAATAGTCTTATTAATATCTCGTATAATATAGTCACGTAAAGACAATAATTTCGTTAAATCGGAACACCCTACCTATTTGAAAGATGATAAAGTATAATTACCAATGGTATCGGTTTGCTGACCAGGTGCATCTTTCAAGTTTCAAGTACCTAGTAGGTAATTTTGCTAAATATTTCTCATTGTTTCATTTTGGTTTATTATTCTTTAAATAATACACCTTTGTGATCGTGCAGGTCCGAAAAATTTTTGTAATCAATACATCACATTTGTTGTCTCAAACTCTGCCAGAGGTGTCTTTCGTCTGCCAATCGATTTTCATTATTAATATTTAAATAATTAATTAGGTGCCTTATAGCGCGGCCTACCTTTGAAATACAATCCACATAGTGTAAAGATGATCCCTGATTTTTGCCAGAACTCAATTTCAAGTTAGGTTTTCTGAAAACGAGAGGTCCGGATTCGCCCTTTCTGAGAAAATGACCCATATAGTGAAGGTTCCAGTATCAATGTACTATCGTATTAGTTCGTTATTAGTGTCGGTGTTAAATAGTAAGTACTAGAATTTCACAATAGCAACCAGTTGAAAATTCGTTTGATTCTCGTATTGATAGCCATTGCAGTAAAATTTGAAGGAATTTTATTTTATCTTTCAAATCGGTCCGCACAGTCGCATAGTACCTAGGTACATTATATTCGAGACTCGAGTCTGCTCCTCCACCATGCCCAGAACTGCGTTCTTCGGTGTGGGGTAGTTTCTGGTTTTAAGGATTGTAATGTATATTAAGTGACCGAGTACGGTGATTTATATTGTAACTATGTATAATTTATGAAAGAAAAAAAACTAACCTTGTACCCTCAATTAGTCCATAGACAAAAACCTACGGACTTCCAAATCATCAAATTTGGAGGATGGTTGATGTTTGAACATAGAATGGTGAGTGGAAAAGCTGAATATCTGCAACACTTCCAAATTTTACAACATTCATTTCATTTTGAAAAAACTTGGAAGGAATATGTGGGCTATAAGTCTGAAAATGAATAAATATCGCCGCTTCTAATTGAAAGTACCCTCTATACGCACAAACCAATTCATTATACATTCTCCTGCTTTTTTGATAGTTGCGTTAAGGAAATATGATATATTAAGATATTATCTTAATTGACAAAATGTCTAAAATTGAGTTTTTGATATCGTTAGCTTCGTCTCGCCGAGTAGAATCGATTTTTTTTGGGTATTAGCGCCCTCTTTCTATCATAAAAATGAACTATTCCCTAATATACTTAGCGACATCCACTAAAAAAGCAATTACCTACCGAGCGCCTCACCATTAGAAAAGTTACGCAATTACCAAACGACACAAGAACTGGTGGTTAGTTTGGATTTACGTATTTATTTTCGTGGGACAGCTGCGAGCGCTCAATTCCACAGTTCCTTAATAGGTATTTGCTTATCTCTCTTGTTGAAACAGCTGAATGAATATTCCTAGTTTAGCGACAAGCTTGGGCCATTTTTATTTTCCTTACTGAACTCTTGCTTGTGTCAGTGTTTTCCCGTTTTCTTTTCACCTCGAAATATTTATTCAAAAATCTTTCGATTCCGAAAGCCTACTCCCTGATTAGCATGATTTCGAGGGGTAAGAAGATCCTTGATCTCTGCACGGGGATCCCAAGTAGACATCAAGAAAGAGGTTTCAAAAACCCGCGCCTCAAATCAATATATTTGACTCTCTACTCGACCCACTATGGCCGAATGGGAAATGCGTGTCACAAGCCAAGTTTAATGACTTTCAAAGCATGCTGCATCCCATTCCCAAAGTAGACCAGCCATTTCATACATCTTTGATTTGAAGAGAGAATATAGAGGATGATATAAGTGGACTCTATGGAAGTGTACATTTTGAAATAGAAGAAGATCAACGAAACATTTATCAAATTTGTCAGGCTGTGGTTGATGAATATGGTCAGTATGGATGATATCACTTCCATTGTACAATGTGTAAAGGGATGGAGCTTAGTCGTATTGTATTGTTCAGGTGAATATAAATATTCGATAACCTAATAAGTGACAATTTTACGGTTGTTTGGCTTTCGCGTAAATAGCTTTTAGCACTTTTTGGTTTAGCAAAGAGCTTTTAAGCGACAAAACTGCTAGATGGGCTGATTTTTTCATTTTGTTTGTATCGACGCCATCAGCACACCAAATTTTACGTTAAAATCGGCCGAAAAGAAAGCTCCCCAGACGTAACAGTCGGTCTAAATCTTTTTTGACGATTTCCCGAAAAAGCTTTGATGTCACTAAGGAGGTGATTGCTTAACGCTGCCCAATCACCAGTGAATTACTGTTACATTATCTTCGATGTTTTCTTTTATCTTACAATCAATAAATAGAAGATGCATTCCAAATAATCTATATTATTGAGTTAGATTGATCCGAATTATCTTTTCCTAGGTGCTAACATAAGCAGTCACACTTGTCTTAGCGGATGTTTTATGATGGAAATGCACTTCCCTGCATGGGGTCATTTCGTTCAACAATTTGGAGTTCAGATTCGGCGAAAACCAGTACCAAGCAGGAACAAGAGGAAACTGTATTCTGACATACCAACAAAAATCTATGATTAGGATAAGAAATCTGTTGGAAGTAAGATTGATTTGCGTTCATAAGAGCAGAATGAATCGACTTTGGAAAATATTGAATTAATATACAGATTTTAGTGCTTCAGCAATGCTGGTTATGATTGCTGCAATAATAAAACGAATCTAAACGACCATCACTTGCCTGATTCATATTTTACTATGGTGTTTCGTGACATCACCAAGTTGGAGCCCTGCAGGTCCTTTCGGTAGAATGATGTGTGATGGAGGAACCGAAGAAACCATCGGGAGTCGAGAGAATAGAGGGACCGAAGGCTCAGTAAACCTTCAAGGATTATGAATAAATATAAGACAATGCGGAGTTTTAGATCTAAAGGCGGTAATACCAAATAGGAATAAAAGGAACCCCTCCTCTTTCCTGTCTGAGGAAAGCGCGGGTAGGAGTCCAGAAGCGAACTCCTCATGCATGATTCATATCGGGATTTCGTAGGGGAGGACGGAGCAGAATGGCAAGGGTTATTGGAAATATGTCCAAGCCTTTTCAGATATCATCTGGTGGCAGTTCGTTCGATCCAGTGTCCATCTGGCGTCTCCGTCGGATTTTATACCTTATACAGTCTGGTTCATATAGAACTAAAGCTAATAAGAGCTAAAATACTCGCGACCAAGCTCAATTTGAAGCTCAATGAAACTTAAGGGAAGTAAAGATGTGCATGAAATTTGTCAATCGTCAACAACAAGATGACATATTGTATACTGGCTTGTTTAAGTATAGAAACATAATATGACTTACTAAGTTATCTATAGAAATCAGACTTATTAGGTTTTCAATAGAAATCAGACCGTTGTTTTCCTCCAGTCTGTACGGTGAAGATCGCCTGTTATAAGAAAAGGGTCAACTATGTGAAAGCCTTTCTCCATAACAACGCGATACCTTATGCTAATGAAGCGCAATACCTTGGAATGACACTGGATGCCAAAGTACGGTGGAAGTGCCACGTCAAGAAAAAAAAAGCTGAACTTGTGATCAAATTCAGAAAAATGTACTGGTTGATGGGCCGACAGTCAAAACTGTCAGTCTACAATAATTTGATACTGGACAAGCAAGTCCTAAAACCTGTCTGGACTTATGGTGCGCTACTGTGGGGCCCAGAGCAACCGTGACATTATTCAGCGATTTCAGAATGATGTCGTAGGAAGTTGCGGAGATGCATACACATATTTTAGAAGTGACAGACTTCACTACGAGCTGCAGATTGAATCTGTCAATGAAGTCATTCAAAGCCAAGCCATGCATCACCTATTTAGGCTACAAGATCACGTAAATGAGGATGTCGTCCAGCTTCTCAACACTGAGGATCTGCTTAGAAGACTGAAGAGAACCAAGCACACGATTTAATTCACTTAGTGTGAGCATCATAAAGTGCAAATATCAGGACAATAAGGACTAACTGATGTATTTTAGATTTCTTAATGTCCGCCACCTATATATTAGAATAATGTTGCTTATAAGTTTATAACTTGGTGCAATAAAACAAATTAAAAAAAAAAACATGTTATCTTTCCTCTTTTATCAACCTTCACCATCCCATTTGGGGTCTCTTTGGTCAAAACTTTACGTATTAGTTTTTCACCTAACCCATGAATACTTAAAAATGCTTGACGACAAACATAGGTACACTTTTTTTGCCATTATTGTACAATGAATAGCGAATTGCACGAAGCTCACGACTAGGTATGTTTGTAATATTCGAATGTGGAGGATCATCGTACTGCAATCATTTTGAAAGATAACCATTTTGGAGATCATGATTACCGATTTCCCAAAAACGGTTAAAAATGTGTGCAATTTCTTCGTCACCCAGTCGAAACCATGGCGTTGGGATTACTCGTACAAGGGGGTCCGATGGTTCGTGCAGGAACTTCTTGAAACGTCTTTCTTGAAGTGTAAGCTTCCCCAGAATTTCTTTTGTTTTTATTGCTATTGCTCTTCCACTGCTCAGGTTTTTCTGACTCTTTCTCGAAGTTTGGTGTTCATTACTCATCCTGAACTGTACTAATTCAAAATACGAAGAAATGACACTGACACAGACGAGTACTGTCTATTGACACTACGCGATTGGAAGTGCACTGAATCATGTTGAGCAAGGGCGAATACGAGTGATTTCTGACGTGCAACGAGGGGGGATTGTAATTTCAGACGTGGGGTTCGCCCTTGCTCCTCTAGGAGAATTAAACTACGAGTTCTTCATAGATGACGATACATCTTAATTCACCTTGATCGTGTGGGCAGACTAACGGCGAAGCAGGGCAAAACTGGGAACCTACGTGTAGTTCATACCTGTCACAAGCAGAAAAAATCGATTTTTTATTTTCGCGGTTTCTCTTCCAAGGTCTTGATAAGCAAAAATTACGAGTATGCAAAAATTACAATTGACAATTTGACAGCCCCAAGTGCGTTTTAGCTCTTCCTGTGAAATTCGGCTTTGTGGAGTGGTCTGATTTTGATCCCAAACGCCGTAGTTTTATATTATAAAACCATCTAGTGGAGATGTCATTTGCTGCCTTTGTCCTCCACAAATGAAAATGTTGAGCGGAGGAGACCCATCGTGAGAGATTGAGCCGTCGCACGAGTCGCCGCGGAATGAGATGATGACGATGTTGGGGTGAACGATCATCGTGCGAGAGATAACGCGTGTGAGAGAAACAAGCGAGGGAGAGCGAGAGAGAGTGATCACAAACGACGATGTTAGTGGCATATCATTGTAGGAGAAGTGGTGTAGGAAGACGCCCAAGACAAGACTTCCCTCTTCAAGCCAGATTACTAGCGTCCGTCACTTTGGCCCATGACCGGGGACATCCTTCGATCAACACGTCATATCCAGCCCCGATCATCCTTCCACGGATCATTCTCACATTCTCCCCAGGCCCAATGAGAGGCCAATCATTTCATTTCGGTCGAATTATCTAGTTGAGTGAACGTTATGACTTAATATTCGCTCCTGTGACACGTCGACCGTCTTATCAATTGAAGTGACCTCAGTTTGTGAACGGCTCCACTAGACGTCCATCGGTCGTCTAGTCGGTTTTATTTTAATTTGCACCTCGCTCGGTAAACTTGACGTTGATTTTTGCTATGAAAAACCTCACTATAAAGGGACGGTGTCACCCAACAGTTTTCGTGGAACTTTAGGTATATCTTACCTGCTGCTTCCAAGCCTTACTACAGAAAATGAATGCTTTTGGAGGATGCCAATTCTTTTTTCTCCAAAATCAAAAATCCAGCATTTTTCTCGCATTTTGCTTTGTAAACCGTACTGAACAACTTCCATGTTAAACATATGAACTTGACCTATTAACATCCATTTTATTTAAATAGCAAAGATTTATTTTATGTGTGATTGAAGTTTAGATATTATCCGTGTGTGCCAAAGGTAAATGCTACTCATCATCAATTAGCAATTTATTTTTCAAGGACTCTCAGGATTTTGTCCTGGATTTGCTCTCCACTCCTTGCACATCGATTTAGGTTCATTCAAAACTTGTTAAGGGCCCACTGTCATCTTGTTTCATTTATTTTATTGATCTAGGAATGTTTTGGTTCTTCAGGTGTGAAAAATTCGTCGGTTCACACTAATCTATGACATGTGTTTGTCCTGCAGCTCGCAGAACACAACGCAAATCGCACACCCTCTTAAACTTCGATCTTTTGATTGGTCCAATTAAACCTGCTAGTTCATAATCAGACCGACGGATTTATTGTGGCGAACCTAACATATTAGAAGAGAGCGCGCGCAACGATGGGTCCGGGGATGGGGGCAAATTGCGCGCATGACAATTAGCAAGGGCTCCATGTTTTATCGAAAACCGGAATCCAATGCAAATGCGCTCGATTGTTGGGACTGAGGATTATGTTGGGACGCATAGAGAAAAAGGGGGAAAGGGTTATGTGATTGGGCGATAGGGATCGCTGAGATCGGCAGCAGCGTGGGAGGGGGGCACCAATTATAACTAGAAGTAATAAAATATGCGGGCCTGCCCTGATCTTTTTAACTCTGGGGATAAGGAGAGCGAATGAACGGAGGGAGGGGGGCAATAATTATTGCTCCGCGTATAAGCGAGCTCTGTCGACGAGGATTTTATGCAAATGGATTCGTGTATTCCGGAAAATGATTATAATCAACTGCTGCATCTCCTCGAAGGCTCTTGTTAAACTCTCGCGGTTTGAACAATGAGGTTCACTCATGGGTCAGAAACCATCTGACTCGAATTGATCATTAATTGCCTAGAATATTACAGATGGGTCCAATTGAAGTAACTCTTAGCATGACACAGTTTGACAAGGCCCAATCACACGGGAGGATGCCCGACTAGTGGAAACTGGGCTATGTTTTTTTTGCTTTATTCAATACTTCACCATTTCCAATTTCGAACTTCTGTAATCTACCAAGATAAAATATTTTTCACTTCCTCAAAATTTGCTGTTTTTAGTTCCAAAATGTGTATCCGAAAATCAATTTTTTTTTTAAATCCGTCCGTCCAAGAAATTTGGCTCAAAAATCCGTTATTTGCCAGTAATATCTGCATTTAGATTAATCAACTCCCAGGGATTGAAGGTATCAAAAAATCGAAATCTCAAAAATTTGATTTAAAAGGTTAGTTTTTTCGTTTGATTCAGACAGAAATTAGTTTCCTGAATCGAATGAGACAACTCGGATAACTGTACGATCATCCATTAGCTCACCATCACGAAAATTAGCAAAATCAATTGGGTAGGTGGTCGGGCTGGAGAGACGGGGGTCTGAGTTATACTGCGTGGCTGGTGGTAATCCAGGTATTTTAATCTTGGATGCAATTACAAGATAAGGAGCCGAGAAGTGCTGAGTTTTGAACACAGACTACCCAAAATATACATAGATCAGTGATTAACGTAAAAGGGCTATGTAATACAGACATTATAATCTCTGTTATGATTTTCAGATGATGATGATTTTTTTGTAGAATTTTACAATTCTTTATTGGGGTTAACATTTTTTCAACTCCCTATGGTGTCCCATGCAACAATACGGGCCCAGAGCCTTCCCCGTAGAGAGGGGGAGGCACTGGGCCCAATGCCCCCGGACCCGGCATTCTTAAGGGAGCCCGGATTACGGTGGTTTGAAGTTTTAGTAGCTCCCTCGTTTAATTTTAATTAGATTTAGTAGTATTAATACAGAATTATTAAATATACATATTATACAAAGCTGTAGAACTCAATCATTCACAATTTTCCACAATGATTACAGTAGTTCGTAGACGCTTTTCTTTTTCAGGGGACCCAGAATTTTGCCCCTAGGCCCGGATTCTCTCTCCACGGCCCTGCCCAGGGCAAAATGTCCGCTCGAATACGTTGGGGTCACAAAGTCATCATGAGGTGAAGTCACTTTCTTGTGTATCAACTGGTGTTTAAACTGTTCGGTTGTACCAATCATTCGATTTGGAACGTAGAAACACATTATTATATTTGAAAACACCGTTGAACTTTAGAGAAGTTTGAGCTTGAATAGAATGTGATTAATGTTATCTTGACTCGATCGACGAGTTACAGATTTGATGTTAACATGATCACCATCATCATTAACACTGTATTTTATTCTTTTGAGGTATTTTAGAGAAAGAATTCGGAATCGGTGTTTGATGTAGGTAAGAAGATGTTGGTGGCACTGGAGGCAGTTCGTTGCTTCAACAGTAAAACCCATGCTGTTCACGTAGAAATCGAACACGCGGAAAAAATAGCAGAGTTCATCAAACAGATGGTCCACTGTCATAACATTCTTCTGGATTCCCAATCAAACTAGCTCAGAGCAAATCAACTTTCCATTTCAACCCGCTGGTTCCACCAGTAGTGAGATCTTGGAAGTAGGGAGGGTATTGTGTAAGGTATCCCTTTGTGTGTTAATAGACCCTTTACTAAGAACACTGTTACTCTCACTTGCGAACTATTCAAATGATTCACCGAATGGAATCCATCTGCATGTGTTTCCATTACAGCTTCTTACCGCTCTCAATAATTAAGCTTGTTCCTGGTAACAAGCGTAAATGAGAAGCATGAGGGAGAATAGGTTGCAACGTTCTGAACAATTTCTATAAATTCCGTTATGTTCGCGTCAGTCTCGCATGTATTTATGAAAACGTCCCCCAAATGGATGGTGAGTATAGCTTTCCTCACTTATTACAATAAGAAATTACTTGAAAGAATACGACAGCATTACCTAAAAATTACCACGTCTCTTGCACATGTTGGCTTTTTGATATTTATGAACGACATTAGAAATTTGAATATTTGACAGTCTATGGGAAGAGGGACCTTATCTTATTTTGGATCAAAATCGAGTTTGATACATTTCCTAACAGTACACAACTCGCTGAAATTTTTTTTTCTTTTTTTCATATTGCTTCTATCTCTTTCTGTCCTTAAGATATGAATTGTTTAAGTTGGGAATGGTGAGTGGGGGGAATGGAAGCCAGTTTTCAGAAAACGGCTCGCAAAGTTTGGAATTTTTCGAAAGAGATCTACTGGCTTCCTAATCGTTGTTTGAAAAAAAAGGAAACAATCATGGTTGAAAACTTTGAACACTCGCAAAAATACCATCTTCCATTTTTTTGGCAATCAAGGTAAAATTTCTCCTTTCATTGTTTTTTCTCCCTGCTAAAAACCGACCCTTATGTGAGTAGATGTCCGTGAATAAATTAAGATCCCTTTTCTCAGATGTACGCTTCACGACATTTACCGATTTTTTCTATAGGATCGAAGTGAAATACTCAAAATCCGATTACTTGGGCACAATCATGAAATAGAGCATCTGAATCGATAAACCCGTAAATTGATTTTTTTTTTAAATCCCAAATCCCTTAAATTGCTGTCCTGAACATTTTACTCAAATAGGATAAGGTCCCTTTTCCCATAGACATTCACATATAGGTTTGAAAGAGGAATTGGCGATTGAAGATTGCCTTGATTCTAATGCAATAACGTAATTCTAATTCCTGACCTAATCTCAGTACCAAAGAACAGATAAACCATACATACTTGACTTGACCTATCATCATCTTGAATCTTAAATATAAGTGTAACGCTAAAAGTTTTAGTCAGTCTGTTGATGGAGTTAATATGATTAATCACCGTGGCGTTTATAATGAAAGCCATTTGCTACGGCTTCCAAGCAGAATGAGATAATTGATTTCTGTATTGCCAAGAAACAACTAGCAAAATACATTGGAGTTTGTGTATTCTCGTCTGGGACAATTCTTGTTTCATAGGTACTGTGGAGTGAGGTGATGTGGTGTTTCTAAGATGGCAATTTCTTCTTTGATTAAAGCGCAGAAGGCTGTAATCAGGGTAAGTCCTGCTACGAGGACAAATCACGTCAATTAATCTTTGTCATATTCGGCAACTGGACACAAAATCGGCCTTCCTACAGTTAAATAAGGAGCAAACTGTGACTAAGGGGTCCCAAGGAGCTTGAGGTGCAGACAAAGCGGCTATATTTATGTAGGGCTCAATTATTTAAATTTCATCATTAAAACTTTTCAATTAAAAACGAAAATGAAAAGGATAAATAACAGTAAGTAATTAACACTGCGAATAAATCACAGTGTATCCCATTGTAGAGTATGTACGATCAATAATCCAGTGGCAGTTTAATCTATTTTAATTTACAGGAGCTTAGTTAGTTTTATCAAAATGTCACCGAAATTGACCGGAATGCATTACTTCAGTTGAATCACCCTGGGTATCTCTGAGAGAGAGAGAGAGAGAGAGAGAGAGAGAGAGAGAGAGAGAGAGAGAGAGGAATTTCCAACATCATAGGATTTGTGGCAAATGCCTCGAATCCGAGGTAACAGTGAGCTCCTCTTCTCTATTTGATTTAAGTAAAATTAAACGAAAAAAAATTACTTCAAAAGAAGATTTAAATTAATAATTGTCGACAACATAACAATTGACCGCTCTCTAGTAAGTGAACACTTAAACTATTAGTGCCTACTACTATACAATTCCAATGCTCCATCAAACAACATATTTAAAAATTAAACTTTTCTACCAGCGTATTTCGGTAGTTCAACGCATCCCTCAAAAAACTGTATAAAACGAATAAATGTTTACCATCTAATGAGAGAGAGAAAAAACATTTATTGATCATTATATGGGGTGGAATGTTGGGTTAGTTGGGATCTGTGAAAAGTATAAATTGATATGCCAAAAGCTCGAGGTGGTATGGAAGCCAGAAGTAGAAATTGAGTCGCTGAAAGTTTAAATTGAGATGCCAAAAATATTAGAAGTGATTCGTGCCAAAGGTTCAAATTAATTTGCCAAAAACTTCAATTTGATAGTATGCCAAAAATTCAAATTGATTTTGCCAAACTAATCTGATTTCATTTTTTCCTAACTATATATATATATATATATATATATATATATATATATATATATATATATATATATATATATACAACTATGTCCCTAGGTATGTAAGTAAACCTGGGCGTCCTCCCCACTTTTTTTTTATTTTAGTTGTGTGTGTGTGTGTGTGTGTGTGTGTGTGTGTGATTTTAGTCTTCCGGTAGCCAAATTGCTGCTCCGTCCTCTAGTCCAAGTCCTCGTACGTGTTTCCTAGGGCCCCTTAGCCTCATGGAGACTGCTCGGTGAACCGAGAATTGAGTTTTCACTCGTGCCCACATCATCACCTGGGAGTAGGATTTTGACCACTTGTTGGCGAGACGTAAGGAAACGTCTAATAATTTCACCATTTCGGATCCCTCAAATAAGGTACTCCAAAGTGGAAATAGCGGAACTCCGATATAATTGGGCACCGGCATAAAAAGTGAAACGTGTCCTCATCCTCAGCCAGATTGCACAAACTGCACTTTTGCTCTAGTAACCCCTTTGTTCCAGATTCTACAGTTGAATCTTGGAGTTAGTGTTCGAAACAGAGAGTAGAAGTCTGACTAATGTGCCAAGGATTTATAAACATTAACCTCCACGTTCCTTTCGGAATCCATCACCTTCTGTGTGAGCTCCACTACTTCAGTCACCGTCATTGATACCGAGCATAGCTGCCGATTTCTTTCGCACCAGATGTCGCTTCCAGTTAACCGAAGATGTAATTAATGTACCTAAGTAGTACCACATCTGTTCTACAGTCCTTCCAAAACCATTCCTCAGCTCGCGCCAAGCGACCACCTCTTTTAAAAACAATAATCTTTGATTTATTCAAATCTATTTGCAAATTTTTACGTGCACAGTAAGACTCAAGGTTCCTTATCATTTTCCTTAAGACAACTGGGGTTTCAGCCAACAAAACAATATCATCTGCATACTTGAGCACATTTATATTAACTGGTCCCGCTGAAACTCTACCTCTCAATTCTTCGTCCAAATCATCAAGGAACAAAATCTTAAGGAGGACTTATGAGGGTCCTGAAGAGAATCAATACTAGAAAAATCTGAAAATGTCAAACCTAGATTTTAAGTAATTAGTTTGTGCACGGGTCAATCAATGACCAAAGACTAACGAACCTGCATATCAATTAGTTTACTGACGTGAAACGCACAGTTCGGACACTATTTGCGTTACCCCAGTTTAATGTATACATAAGTTCAGATACAAAAGAACAGACAATTGAGAAATAATATAAAACGCCTACGAAACCTGTAATGGTCCGTGATCATACAATAAAAGTTATGACAAAATCGATTTCTAAAGAAGAGACTCCAATTACTTATTCCTCCTGTTCATCACGTTTTCCCAATCACACTCAAGTTGACATGTTATCAGCAGAGAGCGCGAACGTGGAGTGACTTTCACAAGAAATCAGATCGTAACTTTCCTTGGAACTCCCTCTGCACTGGAAAAGTATTTATGTTTAATGAAACGAAAAAGCGCATCCGCTCTAAGGGGATATTGATTAGTAATAGGCACCTGTCGACGTGAGGTCTCCATTCATTAGCATTATTCATAAGGTCGTAATAACAACTTAGTGTGCGAGGCTTATCAAACGAAATGAGCTGTTCAACGCCGAAACTAGACGTTAAAACAGGGCATTCGGAGCCTAATATTTTGTGGACAACATCTATTACTAACGCTAATTTCACTGATCTTTCGTTAAAGGGTAGATATGACAAATACTTGGTTAACACTCTCAATGTTGGTGTAGTTCTGGAACTACGGGCTCATCTGCTAACTCCTAATCGCGTCTCTAATTCAAATGGTCGGGTTCGTTAAGAAGGGGTATAAGGGGTTACAAAGGTTTCAGTGGGGTTGCCGGTTTGTTTTTGACTTGAGTTGGCTTCAATTGGCAGGTGTTCGTTCGTGGAATAACTGAAAGACGGATGGTAAGTGATTTTTTTCACTTTTAAAAATATCTGTTCTTATTTGTTTCACTTTTTTCTAGTTTTGTTTATTTGTTTCTTACATTCACATTCATATGAGAGAAGCAGGAGGTGTAGTTGATATTTAATATCCCCAATGGAGGTTATGGATGGATAAAACCAATGAGAAGCGTGTAGTCTACAACTTCAGAATATATAGAAAAAACGCTGCAAATTCTTCCACTGGGGTTTATTATTCAATTGGCTTGCGTTCATGATTTGAATTTCTACTAAGCTTTGAAGTGTGCGTGTTTGACTGGATAGAGCGATTATTTAATTTCAGGAGGCACACAAATATGATCAACTGATCGATCCAAATAGGTAGATATTTTGCTTGAGAACAGATTTACGTGCTCCATTCATATCTCATGAAATTCAATAATCGCTGAAACATGCACACTCCAGAGCTTAGCAGAAATTCAAATCATGAACGCAAACCAATTCAATAATAAACCCCAGTGAAAGAATTCGCAGCGTTTTTTTTTATTAAACCTCAATCCCCCCCGATAAAAACATCTATAATTTATCAAGTCCTTTAACACTCGTATTGCGTTAAAACGTCCCCAAATCCAAATTCAAACGATGTAGGCAAAGGTAGACTGATGTAGAGGAGGCACACAAATATCTTCAACTGATCAATCCAAATAGGTGTTTTGGTTGAGAACCGATTTACGTCCATGCATATCTCCTGAAATTCAGTAGTCGCTCTATCACCTGTAAAACTTGCACATTCCGGAGCTTAGTGCTGATTCAAATCACGAACGCAAGCCAATTGAATAATAAACCCCAGTGAAAGAATACTTATTTACCCCAATAATGTTATTGAATAATAAACCCCAGTAATAAAATTGAATAATATTTACCTATATATTATCAGCGTTACATGTATATCAGAATGCTTCAACCCGTGTATCGGCCATAAACTACAAGAATCCACATCGGCTAACACTCTAGTATCCACATTCACTACAACTCGACGCTAACGGCCGAACATCACTAGGTTACAAACAAACAATAATAAACCAAAAAACGCAAATGTTGGCACCATAAATCGGGCCATGGATCGGGAATGGTGTGACCTACGGGCCTGGGGAGGGGCTCATTCGATTCCTCGAGGTATGTTCTTAAAAATAAGTACACATTTAGGCCGCCTTGACTTGTTTTGAGGTTTTTAGGGATTTTACAAAACTTTGACAGCCCTTAAAGGGCACTTTAAATTAAGTGACAGAGCTGGCTCAAGAATTGGGGCGTCGCCGGACCAAGATGGATTTTTCCTGAAAATTTCAGATCTTTTGCTCCAGCCGTTTGGGAGAAATCGTGCGTACGGCGTACGGACGGAAAAATTTTTATTGCAGATTCGGATTCTACACCCTTTGAAACGTAAACCATGAAATTTTCAGGGGGGGGGGGGGGGTAAAATTTTTTTCCAGAGCGATTACAATGGTTTATTATTGAATAATAAACCAAAAGTAATATATGGACGGCGGCACTAGGCGAGAACAGAAAACTGTGAGACAAAAAAGAGAAAAGAATAATTATATTTCGTAGGCCACGTCAGTATAATCAAAGAACTTCAGGTTAGCAACCTTTGTCAGCTGACGTGGCTACTAGAGTTGGTCCACACAATATCTTCTCTATTTTCGTGTTTTTTCGATAACAACTCTCGTTTAAAAAACCTATTGTTAAACAATAAAATACAGAAATTTACGTTTGACGTTCGAAAGGGGGAGGTAGGGTGTAATGGGTGATCCATCCAAGCGCGGCTCATACCTTCTAGAATTCTCAGCAAATATTGATATTTGATTCAGCATGATATCAATAAATTTGAGTGGTACTTTCAATTCCAACTTCGGAACTGCCTCTTGAAAAAGATTTCCCCCTCAAAAAACGTCGGAAAATTTCGTTCAAACCCATAAATCCCCTTTCTCGATCTATACTTCACTGGATTGCTCCCTCCCCTTGTGCCCATATAATCCTTAACGGTAATCCGATGGCGCATTTGACATTAATCCCTCGCTTGGATTCCTATCTTTTCCCGGGGAAAACGAGGATTGACGTCGGCAGAGGGATGGGGGGGAGGGTGAAATAAAGGGAAACTGAAAAAGGAAGGATTAATTGGCGAATGATCCCTCAGGCGCAGGAAGGAAAGTTGACCGCCTCCCCTTGTTTTCAAGCGTTTCTGGGCAGAAGTAGATAAAAACCTCGGGGTTTTTCTCTCGAAAAATCTCCTCCTCCTTCCTTTTCCCCCCTTTTTTTTGTAGAAAAACAACCCGACGTCCGCCCTCATATCGCTCCTGGACAACTAATAACGTCCGTTCTACCAATACAAGGTCTGGGGCAGACGGGCCGAGGGGGAATCCGTCCAATTAATGGTTTATTGCTGAGTTTTTCTTGAAAGTCACTATAAGTCAGTAATACCCTCTGGAGGGGACATGGGGGAGCTTCTGTCATTAGCTCCTTCGTTGTCAATATTGTCTAGTCGTCTGCCCTATTGCGGCTGGTTCACAACCGACAGAAACCAAACACAAACCGTTTTCTATAGCTATCTGATAGCGGCGACTTGCGTGTCTGTATATGACATAAGGCCAGTGGCGAAGCCTGTGGTCATCTCTGGATTCGGCGACCAGACGATTTAATAAATTTAAAGAACTGGTAAATACTAATGTCAAATATACAATTTCCTCTTTATGAAAAAGAAATGTTCCTGCTCACTGTTGGCGCAATTACCGCAGCATCGGCGACATTAGCGCTTGTGTGGAAGAGCTGTCATTCTGTGCATCTCATACATCCCCCCCGCACTCACCGCAGAGGGCCATCTCCAAAAGATCGACCAATCGAATCGCTTTAATGCTCATTCAAAGTCACAACGACAGGGTTACCATAGCAAGCGATTTTCAACCTTGATACGGGATTTGTAGAAGTCGAAGTGGTTTGTGGTGCTCTTGTTGAGCAATAATTATTTTGGATCAAAAAGTCTCATTCAAAGCTGTATTTGAACTGATTTCAACAATAAAAACGTGAATTTCATACGCTGAAAACACCTTAGATTGGCGTTTTTGACAGGTACTTTTTTCCAAATTTACGCCCCACTCCTACTTACTAATCGTCGCCACTGACGATGACCTAGCAAAAATATCACGCCTCCCCACTGCATCGTGGAGTTACTACGATCTAATGGAGCACATCTTCAGCACCAAAATCTCGGTGACTACATCTGTCGGTAAGACCCCACTGTAACTAATGACAGTTGTGCACCAAATGAATAAGTACGGTACAGTACACAGTACATTTACATAGTATGCTACACGATACAGCACGATTACAGGACAGAGCCCGATTACAGGATGTAGTACGATACGTGGTACAGTACGGTACGTGGTACATTACGATACAGGTTGTAGTACTATACAGGTTGCGGTACTATACAGGGTGCGGTACTATACAGGTTGCGGTACTATACAGGGTGCGGTACTATACAGGGTGCGTTGCTGTACTGGGTGCGGTACTACACTGGGTGCGGTACTACACTGGGTGCGGTACTACACTGGGTGCGGTACTACACTGGGTGCGGTAGTACACTGGGTGCGGTAGTACACTGGGTGCGGTAGTACACTGGGTGCGGTAGTACACTGGGTGCGGTAGTACACTGGGTGCGGTAGTACACTGGGTGCGGTAGTACACTGGGTGCGTTAGTACACTGGGTGCGTTAGTACACTGGGTGCGTTAGTACACTGGGTGCGTTAGTACACTGGGTGCGTTACTGCACTGGGTGCGGTACTATACACGGTACAAGTACGATACACGGTACTATACTATACACGGTATAGTGCACGGTACAATACAGTAGGTGCAAGGCGTTCTGTGTTCAAATTCCAGTATACATTTTCTATTGAATAAAAATTGTAAATCTATGAAAAAAACGTTATTTTAGGAGGGTGTCCGCAATTATCCGGATTTGTGAGCATACTTTTTGCATTTATGAGCATTTTTGCACTCAAAACTTTTATTTATCCATGTTTTTATTGAAAATCCGAAAAACTTAAAAAAACATAAACTTACACGTATTCAACAACTAGTTTCCAACAAGAAGTGTCTCTTAAAGTTTCGTTTTCGAGTTATTTCAATTTAAAGATTTTTTTCGTGTCGAGAAAATTGAGATTTTATGCACAAAAAACGTGTGTTTTCAATCATTTGGGTATTTTTTGATACGCACGAATTGTTCACAATATCACCCGTACTCGCGGATGCAGAGGGCCGCTCGTCTCCGAATGGAGTCGACCGCACAAGAAAGTCACGGTGGTTCCGGCGGATCAGATCCCCACATGGTGAGTTTTAGTGGATGATATCAAATTCTAAATTCCACCGGTTTTAAGGTGTTTTTTGTGAGGTGGGCACCTATCCATTTGGAACCGGTGAGGTGATGGAACGGTATAGTTGCCCCTTCCAATGAGCTGAATGCGGATATTACGCTCCGCCACGCTCAGAGGATGACCCAGACGCATAAAAACGTCTGATTCATCTCCTAATGCGACGGAATAAGGTCAGGTAGGGCAAACTAACCATATCCATCACAAACCAGGGGGGCATATCTTCCAGATAATCAAGTATTTTATTGTCCAGGAGCTGTAATAACAAATCCGTAACAAGTCCATCAATCAAAAACACCTTGAAACAGCCACTAATACTCACCATGCGGGGATCTGATCCGCCGGAACCATCGTGACCTTCATCATGCGGTCGACTCCATTCGCTGACAATCAACAGGAGATATTTTGAACAATTCGTGCGAATTAAAAAAAAAAAAAAACCAAATGTTCCGGAAAACGTTTTGGTTTATTATTTAATAATGAACCATTGTAATCGCTCTTGAAAAAGAATTCTAACCCCTGAAAATTTCATGGTTTACGTTTCAAAGGGTGTAGAATCCAAATCTGCAATAAAAATGTTTCCGTCCGTCCGCCGTACGCGCGATTTCTCCCAAACGGCTGGAGCAAAATATCTGAAATTTTCAGGAAAAATCCAAATTGGTCCGACAACGCCCTAATTCTTTAGCCAGCTCTCTCACTTAATTTAAAGTGCCCTGTAAGGGTTGTCAAAGTATTGTAAAATCCCTAAAAACCTCAAAAAAAAAAGTCAAGGCGGCCTAAATTTTGACTTTTCTAGAAGAACTTTTTGTGAGGAATCGAATGAGCCCCTCCCAAGGTCCGTAGCTCAAACCATTCCCGATCTATGGCCCGATTTATGGTGCCAACATTTGCATCCACATTCACTACATCCCTAGGTTACTGCAATCAAAACAAAAACAACAGCGTTTTTTTTTTTTTTTTTTTTTTTTTTTTTTTTAAATCGCATTAATCTAGTGATGTAGTGAATGTGGATACTGGAGTGAACTCCTAAAACGGTTTATAGCCGATACACGGGCTGAAGCATTCTGATATGCATGCTCCGTCTTACGAAATTTAAAATTTTCAAATAGAATATTTTTCCATTGTAATCGCTCTTGAAAAAAACGCTGCAAATTCTTTCGCTGGGGTCAAATCAATGATTCATGATTTGAATTTCTACTAAGCTTTGGAGTGTGCGTGTTTCACAGGTGATGGAGCGATTATTGAATTTCAGGGGATATGGATAGAGCACTTAAATCGGTTCTCAAACAAAATACCTATTTGCATTGATCAGTTGATCATATTTGTGTGCCTCCTGAAATTCAATAATCGCTCTATCACCTGAAATTGGATATGGAATGTCTTCATTTCTATTTCATTCATTCTCCTCGTATTTCTCTGAATCACTTTTCTCCCAAGTTGTACACTACCTATTCTTTCTCATATAATGCAGTTCACATCTAACTCAGTCATAACTTGGCCAACAAAGTGATTAACCGAAGATTCCCCAACCCACTCGCGGAGCCCCATATCATTCGCAGTGGGGACGACACAACCCATCCAACACCGACCAATACGCATGGGAAATTACCACCCTCCTCTCCCATCCGCCTTCTCAATAACTTACAAAGGTTTCCGGATTTCCAAGGTTTACAACACCCCAAGTGACCGCGGGACACTTTTATATAGGAGCAACTCTAAATCTTGGGGTTATACTGCTTTCTTCCGAGGAGCCACTCTGACCAGGGAGTCAACCGCCCCGCACTTCCAAACCCCAAGCTGTATTTTCTCTTCCAATATAACCGAAGCCACTAAATATTTACCGTTTCGGAATGGAGAGGTTTTTTTTTCGTTGGGGTACATACATGCTGGAACAGTTTTCTCCCGAAAAGATTAACTGTAATACTGGGCCTTAGGAGTCTTTAATTTGGTTTTATTGGCAAATGTACGGTTTTCCCGAGGGTCGGTAAATCCATATTAAGTAAACGATCGAGCGACCTACTCTGGTGGGGTCTATTGCAAGATTCATCGAAGGGGTGGTTCTCTTGGGATGAAGATGTTTTCTGATACGGTTATAAATCTCGACGGATGAATGTGGTTTGATCCTTTCACTGTAAAGAATGCTCAACTCTGAATGTGTGCACTAGGTACATCAAACATAACTTTGACAGAATGACAGCCTTACGAAGACTTAATTGAAACAAATAGCTCTTCCCAACAATATAACTATTTTAACAATATTGGTTCCTGATCTCAACTGCAAGACAGTGAAAAGCCATTCGTGATACTTTGGAAGTACGAGAAATCTTCGACCCATAGAAGCATCTGCTTTGTTTCTTATGGACCACAATACAGATTGGTGCTGCGATGCAGAGATCGGCCCAGCAGCACAATTAAAGGGTACAGGGAAAAAAGCAGGTACGTCACTGTTTCCTAAATATCGAGTTTTTGGTATCATTCGATTCAGGATGGAAGGAAGCATCTCTTAGTACCCTGAAACCGGGGAATGACTTTACGGGCTACCTAAGAATTATCGTACAGAGAAAGGACCAGGCAAGTTAAGCGTTTCAGGGGAACAACCCGCTGTCACGTCCCCTACGACAGAACGCAATGCTGTTGACCATTTTCGTTTGTACTTCTGGATTTAAAAAAAAAAAAAAAAAAAAAAAACGAATGACGGGACAGTAGACCTCTATGGTTTACAGCCAGATCATTTAAATGATTAATTTTACACATTTAAGTAGTTACCGAAGATGAAAAATTGCCTATGCAACCTACAAATGTGGGATTCTAGCTCAGAGGAGGGTAGTTAGTGACATGTACACGAATGACCCCCTCGGGCGGACGGGAAATGGTGATGCCGGGATGACAAAGGGCGACAGGAGCCCACCCGGAGGTTAGTTGAAGGAGTGTTGCGGGGAGGAGGAACTCTCGGGTCCGTACGGTCGCTAAGAACTGGATTGTACTCCTGTTAATCATTTATAATGATAAAACTCCTATGGAAACTCCATCAGATTTCAAGATGAAGGTAAAAAATGCTAGTTTAAAGCTCTCGCCTTTTTTGATAGCTCCAGGGACAAGCAAAATAAGAAAGAACTAGAAGAAGTGATGGAGGATATTTCCATTAAAAAATGTCCATTCAAAATACGATCCATACGTGAAATTGAAATCACTTCTTCGAGTAAATGTTTAACAAGGCATCAGGCAACTTAAAACGGTGAAATGACTTCCATCATAATACGCCAAAAAATCACCTCACAACATCTGAAAGAAGGAGAGTTCAAGCTCCCAACACGTTTTTATGGTTGTGAGTCCCTCTTCAAGCTTCATTTTTTCAGGCCCCATTCGCATTTCAACCGCTAAATACAAGACTAAATTCAAAGCCTTCTCAAATTCTGCAGAACTGATTCTTCGGATTTCTTTCGCTAACTTGCACACCACTGAATTGATGTGGGTAAATAGGGGTGTAATATTTAGAATCCTACCCATCAAAACACATCATCCACACAAAATATTTAACGGAAAACAATATAAATATACACCGTGAACTATTCCAAATGTTGAAAAGGAATCCATTAACTGAAATATCTGTTTTTTGTTTGTTTTAGATGACTTATCTGAGTATTTCCCTGTAAAATTAGAAATTAAATGATATTTTGCGATTTTTTAAAATTTACTTACACTAAGCCAAATCAAAAAATGACCTGTTTGTATAACAGCTTGAATGTTTTAGTAAATTTGGATATAATTCGAGTATATTTAACGGTAAAAATAATCAATATTGGGCATTTTGAAATTTAAATTTCGTTTCAAGAATGAGTGACTTATCTGCTTTTGCTTCCGAGTCTGCCAAGGTAGCGGAAGCATTGTTTTCACTTCCGGAATGTGAAAATTTTTTTGTCTCCAAAATCAAAAATTCCACTCGCATTTTGCGTTTCAGACCTTTCTGAACAATTTTGGTTCCGTGTGTGTCTGTCAGCAAATCCTTGTTACGGGCAAAAACTACACGAAGTTATAATCCGATTTCGATGAAATTTTCAGGGATTGTTCGGTTTGACGTGTAGATGGTCCCCTATAAGTTTCATGACCCCCGGATCAATAGTAGCCTCTGCGCATGCGCAAACGAAATCCTTGTTACGCGCATAACTCCGGTAGTTCTTGACCAATTTCGATGAAATTTTCAGGGATTGTTCGGTTTGATGTGTAGATGATCCCCTATAAGTTTCATGACCCCAGGATCAATAGTAGCCTCTGCGCATGCGCAAACGTGAAATCCTCGTTTCACGCATAACTCCGGGAGTTCTTGACCGATTTCGATGAAATTTTCAGGTATTGTTCGGACTGATGTAAAGATGGTCCTCGTGAGTAATAAAGAGAAAATAAAGTTTCAGCCTCGAGCTTGGATCAAACCATATTGAACCATCATTGAACGATGCATATATTTATTTATTCATCATTGAACGATGCATGTATATAATAATTATTTATCACTTCAGTCATCTATCCATTCAGCGTCAATGTCAATTTTTATTATTAGGTATATTTTATAGTTTGTTCAATAGTTCAACATGCCTACCTTTATTTTCCTTATGCTCCTGCATAACAATAAATTTACCCTAATTCAATATTTACTTCGCCTAATTGAACGAAGTTCTTTAGTCAATAATAATTTTCAATGATCTATACAGTCATGTTATGGATACGAGGAAGCTATGTGCCACACCCACTTGGCAGACGTTTTTTCCCTGTATCCTTTCAATTATATTACCCAAGAGTCTCTAATCTGTGTGCTGTGGAAAACGAATATTCAATATATCGCGATGTACTTTTTTCTTCATTTTAAGAATTTTTAAAAATTCCCTAGTTGTTTACATCATATTCCTCGATTTCTGGGATACAGGTAGTGATGTGTACTCGTTCAATCGCATCGCAAATAACACAACTTTGGAAAACACAACTTTTCTTGTGATGAATGAAACAAATTGGGTGATTCTGATTGGACTTTTCTTGCAGATTTCATATTTGATTGGAGATTCATGATACCACGCCCGGTTTTTTTGTAAATCACTTATTTAAAAAATTTTAAAAAGATTTTTTTTTTCAAATACCTCAAGGAGACACTGATTTTCAAGTGTGTCAAGTGGTCATCCGGAATCAACGATTTTCCTCCTTGCAAAAGTGCTGAACAACTGAAGACGTTTTCTCTTATAAAATGGGCGTTCATAGAGTAAAAAATAAAGTCAACTATGGTTGCGAATCGCAATTTAGACGTTTTTAAAATTCACACAAGATATCTTGAAGGGAAAAAAACATATATGTTTTTGGCCATAACTAACGATTTTAGCGGGATGAGGGACGTTTTAAGAGACACCAAGTCAGTAAAACTATTTCACTTATGGATGACTTCAACCATTCAATCATTTGTAATGAACCTGTTGATCGAATCGCCAGGAATAGAAAGGTCGGTTGCAGGCGATCGTGCGTGCGTTCGCACTTCGGCGCGAGGGCGGACGCCCAGCAGTCAACCGCGTTATCAGAGTCGCCTCCCCAGTCACCTCAACTTCCCCTCCGCTAGATTAACATACAGAGATTCATTTCATTTAATGCAGCGCGTAAATCCAAGAGGACGACGATACCAGCGGACAAGGGATCACGGACGGCTCTATAAGGCCGTCCCGCAATAATAACTCCTTCAGAAACCCTCCGTGTCCCCGCAGCCCTCGCTCGAACTTCCAAGTCAAATTCTGATCACATCTCCGAAGCTCCTGTTCTCTCGGAGTTTCTCACTGGTGCTGACGCCCGCATTGTTCTTGGTAAGTGACAAGGGTCCGAGTTCGAGCCCTAGGCGAACGCATTCCGTAACCTTTTCCGAATGTCGAACGAGAATCGAGATGATCATCAATTTTACATAACAGGTACCAATGTCTGAACTCCTTCCAAACCAGATCTACTATTTAACTAGATCAGCAGATGTTACTGATACCCGTTACCGCACATCCATTTTCCATTGTTTTTCACTATTCCGGGTATTAGAACAGGTGTCCAATAAACAACATGGAGAGGCTAAGTATGTCAGAAGATAAAAATAACTATAAACATACTGGTAAGTAATCCAAGCATTATAGTTACGTCCCTACGTCCGGTTATGTAAGGTATATCACACTAATAAAACTAGACAAAATTCATTCGAACAGTAAAATCAAGAAAATCGACGGAGAAATCCAGCAGATATGAGGAGCTATTGAATGGATAGGCCATCGCCCCATTGCTGAAATTTGACAGGAAAAACAAATTTTTTAGGCGTTAGCACCTCCGGTTTGTTTTTTCCGTCTAGAAATTCGAAATTTCCGAAGTTTGTAGCACGAATCGAGTAAAATTGGAATCGAACAAGAAAAAAAATCATGAAAATTCCGAATTGCAGGGTGCCCAGCGACGACACAAATACTCTCACACACATACGCACTTTTTATCTTTTTTGAAAAAGATTATTAAAAATATATATATTAATAATCTCCCTTCAAAGGCAGAGGAGGCACACCATTAAATAAAAACAAAAAACTAAACAAAATAAAAGTGGGTTGGACACCAAGATTTACCCGACGCCGGCCCTTGGGATTTGGGAAATTGAAAAGATGGAGAAGGGAGAGAAGAATGGTAGGAAGTGCTCCTAAACAATGACCACCAATTTAACAGCCCCAGAGGACGAAGGAGGCGATACCACGAAGTACACCTGACGAGATGCCTAGCTCACAAGAACGCCTATCGTTTTTCACGATTTCAGTCTGAAATGGATTACTACTTTTTTTTAAATTCATGTTTGGGTTGTTTCGCACACCTCTGGATGAATCATATTAGGAGTCTTTCAACTGTCGGAGCCTTGCTTCAGAGGGACGCCCTAAAAGCGCTACCAATTCTAACATGTGGGTTTATCATTTTTTGAATAATACGTGATTGTTCTTGTGATTTAGGGATTTGGGAAGTCGATTTTACGTTCAGAAATCGCAATCATTTGCTATGGTTGAATATCTACGGATCTGAAACACAATCCAGTCTATTTGGCATTCAAAATGGCTAAGACACGCCACAGTGAAAACCTGAAAAAACTACTTTTCGTCACGTTTTTGAGCAGTTGTGGCACATTATCCATTTCACGTAATCATTAACAATACATTCCAGTACTGGAAAAATAAATTATTCTACTCTTTCTGAGGTTAAGGTCTTAATCTTAGAGCATGTGACAACAACCAGAAATATCTACGAATTCCCTCGACTATTAACTCTACATCGGTATAGTGTCACATTTGAAAATAATTAGCAGCTTGTAAATTGAACATAATTATAGGGAATGACCCAGAGTTTCCTGCTCCCACCTAATGCGGTCTATGCACTATGTTAAATATGAAAGCATCATATAATCAGCATAAGAATCATAATATGATTCCCTATATTATAGGGGAGGGTTGGTGAATGCCGGTCACTTAATTTTGGAGTGCCATATGTTTGGCCTCATTGGTCCACCAATAATGTTCCCAACGCGGTTATAATTATTATAATTATCTAATTTTAATACTAATAGTCCACCTTAGTTTTTTTTTCATAATACACCTAATATAAGAAGTATTGGTTCTAAACTAGAAAAACCGCTTTGACTGGCATTTCCCCATCCATGGGGGAATACCGATCAGGCGTGTGAGTAATACCAGTCAGTAAATTCCCTGTTAATATGGTTCTCTAGAAATAGAACCTTTCAAAACTAGAAATTGAAAGGAAATGACGAAATGAAATATATTAGATATATACAATGTATTAAGTATGTTATATAATACTTAACATTATTTCTCCAATATACCCGACTTTATTAGGTATATTGGAAACATTTCTCAGGATTTGGATGGAGAAAACATCACACAAGTTGTTCTCAGGGCCAAGAGGTGGCATCCATTACATTGCCAAGTGAGATTGTCACTATCAAAATTTGATGAGGCTGTACAAATAAAGCATACGTCCAGATTCGAAGCATTTATAGAAATATTCGATTCGTTGTCTATCATCACAAATGGCATCTTTGTCGTAGCAAATGGCATCTGTCTACAGTTTTGTCTAAGTTTGACTCATATTTTCCCTTGCTCTCCTTCTTAGTGGCTTTCTTTTCCTCCTCTTTCTCTTTTTTCCTTTCAGTTTTCCTGTCCCTGCCAGTTCCTGCTCCATCCGAGGAACAGACACAACTTGCTCTCTGCCACTTTAGTTTCTTTGTTGATCGTTTTCCTTCTGTTCATTTTCTAACCGTCTAAACACCTGTAAAAGACAGAAAAAAACTTCGTAGTAGACATTTTTCTTGAACAGCATACGTACCTAAGGCAAGAAATCCTCCTAATTCATTTTAATGAACAACTCACTTTCATTTATACTTATCTAGGTGTAGATTATTGAATTTTAAGGGGAATGCCGGTCAATTCGTTGCTTGACCGGGATAGCCCTGTTTCTGACCGGCATTCCCCCAAGTAAGTGACTGGGGCTGCCCCATCAGCCATATTTACGGAAATGTGATAGCATTTCCACAATTACAGTCACACAATGTTGCTACCTTGACTGATTAAAGCGTTAAACTAAACTAAAAAACGTTCTGAACGTCTGGTGCCGGTTGTAACTACAGTTGAACCTCCAACGTCTGGAATTTAGCTCGCGGGGACACTTACAGAGGCCTCTAGCAGAAAGAGCGATAATAGATGGTTTCATCCCTTTATGTGACCGGCATTACCCACTGACCGGGGCTGCCCCACCCTCCCCTAAACATCTTTTGAGGTATATTGCTTCCGAGTCTACTAAGGTAGCGGAAGCATTGTTTTCACTTTCGGAATGTGAAAATTTTTTTGTCTCCAAAATCAAAAATTCCACTAGCATTTTGCGTTTTAGACCTTTCTGAACTTTCTGTCTGTGTGTGTCTCTGTCTGTCTGTGTCCTTGTTACGGGCAAAATTACACGAAGTTATAGTCCGATTTTGATGAAATTTTCAGGGATTGTGTGGGTTGCGGTGTAGATGGTCCTCTATAGGTTTCATGACCCCCGGATCAATAGTAGCCTCTGCGCATGCGCAAACGTGAAATCCTTGTTACGCGCATAACTCCGGGAGTTCTTGATCAATTTCGATGAAATTTTCAGGGATTGTTCGGTTTGATGTGTAGATGGTCCCTTATGAGTTTCATGACCCCCGGATCAATAGTAGCCTCTGCGCATCCGCAAACGTGAAATCTTTGCCACAATCATAACTTTGGGAGTCCTTGATGGATTTTGATGAAATTTCCAGTAATTGTTCGGACTTATTAGGTATATTTTAGAGTTTACCTTTATTTTCTCAAGTTATGCTCCTGCATAACAATAAATTTACCCTAATTCAATATTTACTTCGCCTAATTGAACGAAGTTCTTTAGTCAATAACAATTTCAATAATCTATACAGTCATGTTATGGGATACGAGGAAGCTATGTGCCACACCCACTTGGCAGACGTTTTTTCAGCTTACTCTTGTATGTCATTCATACGGAAGTGGAAGCTTGATGAATTTATCAACTATCAGATAATGTTCGAATGATTCGTACTAGGTTCTCTAAAAATCTCTGACCACAATAGTTACACCAAATAAAAAGAATTTCGTCGCACAAATTGGGAGAAGGAGTCAGCTTATAGAAGAACTCCTGTTAATGTTTATTACAGAACTGGTAAATTTCACATATTGACGTCCATTGGAATGCTTCAATGTCTTGTTAACAAGATTTACCAGTTTCTATACACACACTCAGTCATTTTAGACCAAAAACTACAAATACGCCTGCGTTTACAAGACCCAACTGGCAATTACTGCACCCCCTTGACACAGCCTCTCGGACTTTCTTTATTTAGTCATCTATTGCGTTTTCTTCTTTCCGTTTATTTCTTTCTAAATACGTCCTATTCGAAAATCGCTCTTCCTCCCTAACCAACGTCTTCCCTTATTATTGGACCTCGTCCTAAAGAAGCAACAAGAGTCTCGTCCCAATTATTTTCAGAAATGGAGAACTCAAAACAACCCCCACCCCCACCCCTACTTTCCATAGCTTACCATCGCTGAGCTATTCTTTTTTGTAACAACCCCTCCGACAAACTCGTTCATTCTTTTTTGCTGATTAATCTCTGGTAACCCTAAACCTTTTTCTCCGTCTCTCTTTAACTTCCTTTGTCCACGTTTATTCGTCCCAGTTTTTTTTTCCGGCTCCCCCTTGTGTTTTGTTTCATCGAACGGAATAAGTTCTTCTTTCATAATGCGGATAAAAAGGTAAGAGAAAACAGAATTCCGGGAACAAAAACGGTGATCTGATATTTCCTTAAGGCGGCTTAATTACCTCGCCCGATAACGAAACAAAAGAGGGGAAGGTAATTAGTTCGATTTTTTTTCTTGCAACTTAATACTTACTTGGCGAAACGGTATTTCATGGGGGTAAAAACGAAGTAAGCTGAATATAGGTTGTTACGGTATTCAATTTTGGATTACTCTACTGTGATAAGCAGTCACTTGGAACTTTCGATCAGTTCAGTGAAATGAGATTGCTGAAGTAGGTTTCATACATTGTCTTGTCAAATTTCATATATTGAGTGCTCAGCATTATTTGAAGATCGAAGATCTTCCTTAAGGAGCCAGGAGCTTTGACATACCTAGTTGTTTTAGTGAAGGACACTTACCCAAAAACAGACTTCTCGTTTCTTTGGACTGAAATGCTCTTCAGTCAACTCTTTTCAACAATCATGTGAGTACGCTCAAGATAACTGTAAAATCTCTCACTCCTCATTCGGCCGCATTTCAGTACGAATTAAGAAGGCATTCCACAATTAGGGGATGCTGTTCCGTGATTTGTCATTTAAGCCAGGGAACATTAAGCGGGCAGCATCTGTAAGATCCGGTAAAACATAGACATCGCATAGGCATTCCGTAAAAAGGGATGCTTTTCACCAAACACACATTGCAACATAGTCCTACAATAAATTCAAGTACAGATACAGTGGACACTCTATTGACCGGCACTTTTGGAGCCATAGGTATGCCGGAATGCCGATTTTGCCGGATAATAGAACATATTTAACATTTTACAGAAAAACCAAGTACATCAAAAACATACAAACCAACTCCAAATTAATAAATTCTAAAGTTTTACATCATTTTTGGACCAGCTGACAATAACAACATGAAAGGAATTGTGGGAAATGACGTAAAAAATAGTTGAAAAATTGCAACTTTTTTATTTTAATACATAGTACAGTAGGATGAAACTTTAATAAACTGTATTTGAGTGGCCGAATAATTCAAACACGTACGAGTATATCAGAAGCTAGATTTAGCTGATTCAATAACTTGCTCTCAGCAATTCAGGGTGTTTGGAAGGAAAATTGCAGGAAGCGTCGTCTACCCCTTCCAACAGCCGCCATGTGACACAGTCACGTTCACTAAAAGCTGGAAGCTCATAATTTACCCAGTCCTTGTCCTTGGTTACAAAAAAACACACCCCAAAACATAAATTTTATATCTCATTCCAATAGACTGGTTTGTTCATCGGCAACCACAAAGCATCAAAAACTCACATAATACACACATGTACCAGTTCCCGAATATCGACCCAGTCACATGTTTTTTATTGAATCTAAGAAAGTAAAATGGCACAGATTGCATATCTTGCTCTCAGCCGTTCATGATGTTAGGTGAGTAACTTGTACATAATGGAGTCAACCCCTTAAAACAGACGTCATGTGACTCTACGTTTCCATATTGGAAGCCCACAGTTTTGCCGTCCTTGTTCTTGGTTGTAGAAAGCTTACCCCACAACATACATTTTATGTATCGTTCCTTTGAACTAGCATACTCTTCAGCACACAAGTTTCAGATTATAGAAGAGTTATCCTGGAACGTCATTTCAAGAGGCTGGAATAGTCCTCACCGACTCACACAACATGCACAATAATTGTATATTAATTATTATCATGTATGGTAATTATCGATGTGTGATAATTATTATCACGATATAAGTTTTGAGGGAATCTCTGAAATTTATTGAGCTGATTACATAAGTCGACCACAGCAACTTGGGTAAATAAAATTCAGTTGTTGAACAACCTGCAAAAAAGGTTACTTACTCCCGGATACTTTATCAACACCATATGAGGTGGCGTTTCTTCCGTTAGGGGATGATGTTCCGGGTTTTGTCATTTACACAATAGACATGGTTTTTGCTGTGGGCAGTCAATAAGATCGTGGTTTTTCCCCATAAAAATCAATGAAGAAAACTTACATCAAAATATGCACCTTGCATGTCTTTCCTTAAGGTACTCTTCATCAATCTCAAAGGCCGCATACTCGTTAATACACATATGCAGAAATATCAGATTTCTGACGTCAGCCTGGACACGTGTTTTTAGGCATCAGGAATCTCAGAAACTACATTGAACTGATTGCATAACTTGCCCTCAGCAGTTCGGGACTTGGCGAGTGTAAAATTGCAGACAGAGAACAACCTGCAGGAAAGGCTCATGAAAGATCGCTTTCGGCTTTTGAAAAATCTGGCATATCCTGTAATCGGACGCATTATGAGCACCATATAAGAAGTCCTTCTCTCCATTAAGGGATGATATTCCGGGCATGGAAATTCAGACATTAGACAGCTATGGGCAGCATTCATAAAATTCAGGGAAACTGGAGGCTCATAATCATGCAGTGCTTGTTCTTGATTATAGAAAACTGACGCCAAATATTCATGTTTTATGTCGTTCTATGAGGTTCTATGAATTAGGGATGTCAAGAAAATATCGATATATCGAAAAATCGATATTATTCTGTCGATATATCGATATTTTTGGGCGATATTTTCTATTCCGATGCATCGAGATTACCTGTACACTATCGGATCCGTTATTTTCCAGCCTCAATCATCATATCAACCATATCCCACATCTTAGGCTGCAGAACACAAAAAAACACAGTCCAATAGCACGACAATGCTTGAAAGTGTAAAACAAACCGTCGTTTGAAATGGCCGAAGATTGCGAAAAAGAAGAAGAAGCTACAGGTGGCAATTATGAATTTTAAAGAACAAATTATTGAGATAACCTACTAATCAGACAGAATCACTGGCATAGTTAAGGGTTGCAAAATGAATAATGACAATATTGATTTATTAAAACTTTCATTAAAACAGGAAGCAGTTTTAATAAAAAGTTATTTTTTTCACCAATCCTGCAGCAGCAACCGTAACCATAATGGATTATAATAAATTATTACTGTCAGTGATGTTTCTGCTCAAGCGTGAGAAGAATCTTCTCAAGCAGTTTGCTATCTTAGGTGATGATAAGTCTCCCAATCTCCACCCTACCCATTAAGGATGTCAAGAAAATATCGACACATCGGAATATCTATATTCTTCCGACCATATAACATATTAATCCACCATATCGACATTAAATGTACACTATCGGATCCAATATTTTTCAGCCGTAAATCATCATATCAACCATATCCTACAGCTTATTGTCCAAAAATAAATTTATATTTCAATAGAAGAATAGGGGAATTATATCAAATGAGGCAAATCGCAGGTAAAAAAGGTAGGGATATCTTGGAGACTTGGGTTGTAGCCAGTTCGAGGCTTACTGGAGAGCACTCAATCAGAGGGTTTTCCTCACCTCTATCCCAACCAATATTGGTTTGATTGAATTTTTTTTTTTTTTTTTTCAGTTTTCCTTCTTACTTCACTTACATTGATTTTACAACCCTACATACGAGAATTTACTTCCCTGGATCCTGCACATAATTATTATCATGAATAAAGTTTCATTGAATTTTTGAGAGATTGAATTCTTTACCTGTGGTAGAATAAAATTCAATAGTGTATTATTATTCACTGGACTTTTACGTAATTCGGATTATTTTGAAGAAAAAAATGATCGATGAAGATATTTTCCTTCGATATATCGAATTACTAAAACGATACTTTGTGAAAATATGGATATTCTTTGCCGTTATTGACATCCCTAGTCTGAATGATATTCACCATTCTGCCACATACTAACAAAATGTACTTTTGCACGAATATCACATGTCAGATATTAGCCAGGACAAGTATTTTTAAGGATCAAGAATCTCAGAAACTAAATTGTACTGATTGTATAACCTTCCCTCAGCCCTTCAGGGCGTTGAGTAAGTAAAATTACAGTTGTTTAACAACCTGCAGGAAACGGCGTCAACCCCTTCCATGCCGTCATGTGAGGTCGCTGTCGGCATCTGAAAAATCTCGCATACTCCGCAGTCGGACGCATTATCAGCCCCATATAAGAAGGCATTTCCTCCGTTAGGGGATGCCACTTGATTGACAAGAGTGTAGAAATCAGTCCATCGCAAGACATCTTAAACGCATATACGTCTAAGCGCCTTTACCGACCTCTATAAGTTTTAATAGCACGGGTTTCTTGCACTCGAGCTTCTTAAAGTAGGGAATTATTGTGTTAAAAGACTGTCTAAGGCATTCTACAAGTCCGATACCCTTTTATAGGAGATTTCTTTTCTTTAAGTTCCCGATTTAGTTTTTTTCCACTCTTTTATTCTTTCTGGGGTCTTTTTGTCGAGCCAGTATCTCGTTTTGCACGGGATTTTTTCCATTTCGTCGTCTCGCCGCGTCGATGAGGCATTTCGAAGAAACGTCATATCTCGAGAAAACTGGTGTTCTTATGTGGCAAAAACACCCGTCGGATGGGGTCGTTCTGCGGAAATCTGCTTTCAGAGATCTGATCGAAAAAATGCCGTCACCTCGCTCACTGAGCATGCGAGCCCTATACGCGCTTATATAGTATACTCGCCCGGTAGTACAGAGAACGACATAAGAACTCGAATCTTAGCCCATTAACACTTGGGGCATTTCAAGATCGACCACACCGCTCGCCCGGACTTTTTCACGTGTTGGCAAGGAGAGAGGGCATTGTTGAATTCACGATGAATGGTTCGCCGTAATGCGGGCCCGTCCGCGCTTGGCCGTATGCATTATTATTCTCTGAGTGATTATCACCATTTTTTATCGGCGGGCTTCTGACTTCTTCTCGATTCCTTGTTCTGTTCCCAGACAACGGGCGGAGGACCCCATAAGCTAGTTTTTCTGTCAGTTTCTCCCCCTAATGGCCGCTATAACGTTCTATAAAGCTTCTTGAGCTATGACCGTTTGCGGATAATGGGCCTCCGAGTGTTTTACGGCCCTTCCTCACCCTTTCATTAGCTCGGAAAAACGATATGATGCCTCACACGGCATCAGAAGTTATATTGCGGCATTAACAATTTCATTCGGCCCACCACTTCCAACCACGTAGTCTCCAACTGTAAAACCAACCATATCTGGACTGATTGGCTAATTCAAGACGGGTATAACAATATAGATACTGCTATGACTTGCTGTTTTCTTCTACTTGATATTCTACTTGGAGTTCCCACCTACTTTTTCTTCTCTGATTCGCAAAACTATAAAGCATTACTTCACAGTTCGATTTTGATTCAACCTTGCTGCTCCTATTCAGATCCTCGATTTACGATTTTAAAGACCATATACTAGATAACCGAGTTCTGTAGGGATGGAATGGAGATGGGGTTCTCACGCTATCCCAGGCCTCAAGTAAAAAAACAAAATTGACGAGAAAGTCTATTTCCACGAAAAATACGCAAACACTTGTAGACCGGTTTCGGTTGTTACACCATCATCAGTACACTACAAAATGAAGGAGAAGTCAGTGTACATTAGAAAGGGCGTGGAGGAAAAGTGAAAGGTAAGTAGGGTGGTGAAAGGAAAAATTCACAGGAACATGTCAATTTGTGGAGAACGAGATTTCAAGAGATTCTAAGCATGTAATTTTGGACCTCTCTGAAAAGCATGAGCTCCTCTACTGACGAATTATTTACTCCTATCTCATAGATAATTCTATGATTCTCTTCTGATAAATGATTTTCAAAAGCTTTCCCCCCTCCCTATACCCAAGAGCATCCTTATGTCCCCCTAATCTGATTTTGTGCTATCCTCAAGAGGGGTTTTATCTTTTTACGCTAACTCGTGCATTTTTATTAGAGCTTTGTGAGCAGACCTCCCTAAAACCTCTGTACTTTTTGGGATATTTCCTCAAAAAATGGTAAGCTAACCCACTTCCAGTTATCCGGTTCCCTATCCTCCCAAAATCCCATTTTTATACCTACGACAGTCAGTAAACGCTGAGTATTTTGGCACACACTGTATACTATGTACTGTCATCATCAGGAATGTATCCGACATTGTAACCCGATCATTTTTGAATGTGATACGTCCGAACAATTGATATCAATGGTTTGGAATACCCCCATTTTCTAACCACCAACATCCTATGTACGTTTTAGACGTATTTAGTCACACACAAAGTACAGTGTGATTTCATCACCAAGAATATATCTGAACTGCAATCTGACATTGTAATCCGAGCAGTTTTGAAAATAGTGCTGCCCGCTCCGTGCCAAAAAATACAATGCGTCGTTTTCGGTGGTATGACGGTATGCCGTTCAGATGCCTGCCGGGATAGGGAGATCATTCTCCGGACCCCTCCGTCACCCCTCTTAATCTTTCCATCTATCTACTTGAGAGGCGTCTTGAATGCGTCTGCCTCAAGTTTGATTCACACGTCGGCCTCACATACTAATGCTCGCGAAGGTTTCTAGCTTGGGAAGCGCAAACCTTTGCCAAATATAACAGACGCCAATTTATTACCCTCTCTCAAACGGCGACAGGCCCCTTCTGTCAGGGCATTCCAAAGACCCAACGCTCTTTCCAGACTTTTTTTTTCGTTATTTTATTTTTACTTCTTTAAATACCTTTTCTTAAATACGACCTTTACGGGGGGAACTTCAAACACTTCCGTCGTTGAGGGCACCCTATTCAAATTTAAAAGGGTGAATCCCTTTTGGGTTGGGAAAGGCGGGGAATGGGATTGTTATGGGCTGAGTGAGACCGTCTGCCCTTCTTTGCTTGACCAGTTGTTGATTGGTGACCTCTCTCGGTGCAATGTCAAGGTCCAAGGCCGTGATCCAAAACGATCGGTGTTCGCTCAGGCGAAATTTCAAAGGAAACTTACTCAATCGGGAATCTGCTCATTAAACACAAAAGTAGCAGAGAAGCTATTATATTAAAGCTATTTCATCTTGTGCAAATGGGATGCACAGTATGTGTTGCAAAAGTCGTGCAAAAAAGTCAACCAAAACAAGAAGAAAGAACCTTTTTAATGTTATACAGTTTCTCCTGTAAGCAGACTATCTTAAAATTTTCAGAACTTTCAAGTCAGTACATGATGAAATGATTCTGATGGAAAAGAATAAAAGTTGAAACTTTGAAGTCCGGTACAATTATGCAGGGCTTGTAATATTGTATTTTTCAAAGGCAGAAATCTAACTAACAATAGAGGAATGCCGAGTTTTCTTGACCACAAAAATTTTAAAATGTTCGGGGTCTTGAGTGTAGATCAATTTTGGCCACCCCTCAATTATTTGAAGAAAATTATGGCAGCTCCAACATCGCTAACCAACAACATGAGAAACGATCCCAAGAGCGAGGGTTGACAAGATTTTAATCGACGCACTAGCGGTGAAGGATATTGTTCCTAATTGCTTGTTCTTCTTAGAAGAGTCCTACAAGGTAATTGGGAAGAGATCTTCTTATTATTTACCCCTGATAACAACTTAATTCATTCATTAGTCTGACATCGGCATCTTTACGAGATTGCTCCTCACCAGATAGGAACAGTCAGGCTCTTACACTATGACCAAATTTTATCAAACGTGCGGATTCCTTGTATGGGTCTTGGGGCGACTTCTTGCACAATATTGCGGTGGCGCTACTCATGTCAGCTACCAGCAACGTGGCACGCAGCTGAGCCAAGTGTCTGTTATTCGACACCGTCGTTCCCCCATTCCCATAGCTCCTGGTGATTAGTATGGCTGACACCGTGTGAATCCCTGTACCTGACTCGGCTCGGCTCCTGTCGTTGAATTCAGATCGATAGCCTGGAGACAGCTTGAGCCCTCTGCCGAATCAAGTATTCATATCTGGGAGAGTTCCGCAGGTCATTCGAAGCAGGTTGGGAGTGACGACCTTGGGATTCGTAACCATAGCAAGGTCTTTGTCCCGGGCTTTGCTGACTGACTGTCAATTGTGTTTTTGAGATGGTGAGGACGGGCGGGTGGCCACGCTGTTGTCTTAGATCCGGGTTCAAACGCTTCACCAACTGAAGAAGCTAACGGTTTCGAAAAAACCCTCTCACGTTCAACGGTATACGTATCGAATTGATGGACCGTAATTCCCACTACTTGGTAATTGATTCCCAAAACTTATTTGGATGAGTGCATAATAGAATATGGTTCCGTTATTTTCCAACGAATTAAAAGAGTCCTTAAGAATAGCTATACAGGTTTTATTCAACTGGGAGTGACAAACCAATTAAAAGGTGAAAGCAGGGGTTGAAATTGAGTGATTATTATTTTTAGAAATCGCTCAACATCAAAATTTTAGTATTATTTTTCACTCAGAAAATAATGATTATTTTTTTAGTTTTACTTTTTTGTGAAAAAAATATCGCTCAAACAAGGCTATTACACCTACGGATCTACCGTTGGTCTCGTTCGATTCAGCGTTCATAATTCTACAAGTTCGATTACCCTGATCACTTCGAAAAAATATTCTGGTGGCTTTGTTCTCACCGAATATGCAAAATATGGGTTAAATCACAGGATTCCGATGAAACATGAAACTCAACATGCAATAGCTCAAAGGCTATCGCGCCTACTGATCTGAGGATGAGGAGAGATCGAATATGATACGAATGTTGAATTAAAAACACACACGACAACAATAAAAAGTTTACTTTGAAATGCCACCAATAATACAGCGAAAATCTGTAATTGAAATTGTTATTTCTAAAATCAATTGAAAAACATCTCTGAGAAAACCCCTTCCCTTTTATTATTTGATGAATGATTGGCAAGTGCGATATAACCCATATTTTGCATACTCAATCATTTTTTTCTGAGTGAAAAATAATACTCAAATTTTGGTTTTGAGCGATTTCCACAAATTGGGATCAGGATAAAAGAGTGATCAGGGTAATCAAACTTGTAGCATTTTGAACGCTGAATTGAACGAGACTAACAGTAGATCCGTAGGTGTAATATGTTAGGAGCTAGCGCGTTTTGAGTTTTATTTTTGAGTGAAAAAAATATCGCTCAAACAATATTCAATATTTTCTGAGCGAAAAAAGTAAACTAAAAAAATAATTATTATTTTCTGTGTGGGAAATAATACTCAAATTTTGATGTTGAGCGATTTAAAAAAATAAAAAACGGGACAGTAGACCTCTATGGTTCTACAGCCACATCATTTAAATGATTAATTTTACACATTTAAGTACCGAAGATGAAAAATTGCCTATGCAACCTACAAATATGGGATTCTAGCTCAGAGGAGGGGAGCTTGTAAACAGAGATGAAAGTTACGGCTGGGGGGGTGTCAGGTACACGAATAACCCCCTCGGGCGGACGAAAAGTGGTGATGCCGGGATAACAAAGGGTGGAAGGAGCCCACCCGAAGGTTAGTTGAAGGAGTGTTGAGCGGGAGGGGACTGTCGGGTCGGTCGCTAAGAACTGGATTGTACTGCTGTTAATCATTTAAATGATAATAAATGATAATAATCACTCAATGTCAACCCCTGGGTGAAAGTAGTAAGTAAGTATATGTAGCGTGCATGTGTGGGCGGACCTCGTGCAATACATCTAGCACCATCCAACATCCACCAACTGCAACTTTTATCTCAATCCGTTCCCGATATATGATTTTAGAAGATTTTTCTAGAAAACCACGTTTTTTCGAGTTCTTCTAGTCGAGCGACTCCGAATGTTGGAAGATGTTGGGTGGTGCTAGATGTACTGCACGAGGTCCGCCCACACATGCACCCTAGAGCCTGTGGCCATTTTCGCAACTTCTATTAACTTAAATTTTATTAAGAAGCAGAAATATTTACGTAAAAAAATATTTAAATAAATGAACGCATAGGGCCTATTGCCTGTGCCACAGGCAAAATATGTTCCCATACAAAACTTCTCAGGGTGTCAAGTCACAGGTATAACCAGAGGTACAATACCTTAACAAAACGAAAGTTATGTAGTTAAGTAGTAAGTGTAGTGAAGAGCTCATTTCAGGTAGGTACCTTGTTCCGACGGCCATGGAATTATTATTGATACCACTAGGTGTGCATACATATTGCCATCTTAGTAGATTGATTGATTTCCTCAACTTTGCTGAAAGCAGCGCTTACCGGTACCGGTTAGAAGCTTGATGTTTTCCAAGTTTTCATGTTTCTGCTGCAATTCCGGGCGTTTGGAGTTTGTTTTTGAGTGTAAATGCGCTCTAGACGTATAGGAAATTTAAAGCTGATTCCAAAAATGTGGTAAAAAGTTAAAAAATGTAGTTTTAAAGTGGAAGAGCGTTGGTTTTATTGAAAAAAAGTGGTTTTTGTCAAAAAAACCTTTGAAAAATCATATCTCAGAAACGGGTTGAGATCAAAAGATGCATTCTTCATCACTTGACAAGAACTTACACCAAATGTTTCCGTCTCACTCAGTCGAATCCACCCTATGTACATCTTATGTATTATAAGCATGAATACCAAAATGTTGGGAGTCATCTGTTTGGAAACCAGGTATGATCCAGACGTGCAAATATGAACAACATCGGGAGCCCAACCGTCGACTCTTCACGTCATCAATAATTGGTTTCGTATCGTATCAATCGACAGACGAAAATAAAGAATAGATGACGACCTCTTTGCTTTTCTGACTGCTGTACAAACAGAGGTGTTAAATTTAGGAATCGAGAACCCAATTCTTTCCACCAGAATAATATTATGCACCGATTTGTGTATATAGACTTTTTATACGCGCTTTTTTGTACTGAATTGAATAGCGCTGTTGAGGCAGCTTGTACAAATATCGGACTACAATGCCTCAAGATTTCCGAAATCAGTATATAACTGTCGAATCGAGGACTGATACATCACTTCACTATCTGCCAAGCTTGGGTAAGTCAAATTTGAATTCAATAAACTTCATCGAGAATCTTGTACAAATCATATTTTGAAACTATCTAATCTACTGAAATTTCATATTATTTATAAAAATGTCCAGGTACTTGATAGTAAACGGCACATGTAGAATCCGTCATCTTTGAAATGGTCTTTATTTTTTCTGCTTCCAAGTCTTCCTAAAGATAGCTAAACAATTTCGTGTCTCCGAAATCAAAAATTCCTTGCAATATCATGTTATGCCATTTTGCAAATTTTGTATTTCATTTCCAGCTGACTAACGCGTTCCGTTGACCCTAGAATGCGCTTAATTGGTACCGTTTTCATCCGACCTTGAATTGAATTTAAAATTCCAACCTTAAATTAAATTATCAGGGAACGCTCGAATTCGGATCTAGATGATCTCCTACGAATTTCGCTTTAAAACAAATACTTATTTCTACCCTTGCGTTAACGTAAAATTTATCACGCATCATTTCAGTAACAGATTCTAGTGGTTAGTTGCTCAAATTTATGGAGTAGTAAGGGAAAAACAGTCCAGCAATACCTGCTGGGGAGGGGCGAACTAAAAATCATTCTAACAAGCCTCATTCCTACAAGTTTTGGCTGATTTTTATAACGTTTTTAGGGATTGTGCAGGTCTTTTAAGAGCTTCATTTTTCAAAAATCAATACTTCCCAAGGTGCAAGCGTAAACGTAAAATACGTGAACCATTACTGTGTCAGGTTCATTCAATCATCTCCAATCAATTTCGACTTGATTCCATCATTATTGTCTCCGCTGTAGAATTATCGAGACCATCTAAACATGTCGATCCGACCATTTGAAGGCGTTGTTGTATGCTCCGCGATATTTTCCTCCCTTGAATTCCCGTAACAAGCTAATATCCGACAACTTCCAAGATTAATTGGAAGATTCATGTTGTCGATACAAGTTATGCGCCACACTTGAATCTGCCATCCTTTTGGTTTATTATTCAATACTTAATAAACCATTGTAATCGGTCTTGAAAAAAAAAAATGCTAACCCCTCCTGAAAATTTCATGATTTACGTTTCAAAGGCTGTAGGATCCAAGTCCGCAATAAACATTTTTCCGTCCGTCCGCCAAACGCCGTACGCTGTACGCATGATTTCTCCCAAACGGCTGGAGCAAAAAATCTGAAATTTTCAGGAAAAATCCATGTTGGTCCGACAACGCCCCAATTCTTTAGCCAGCTCTCCCACTTAATTTAAAGTGCCCTTTAAGGGTTGTCAAAGTTTTGTAAAATCCTTAAAAGCCTCAAAAATAGTCAAGGCGGCCTAAATTTGGACTTTTTTTGAAGAACTATCCATGAGAAATCGAATGAGCCCCTCCCCAGGTCTGTAGCCCAAACCATTCCCGATGTATCACCGATTTATGGTGCCAACATTTGCATCCACATTCACTACATCACTAGGTTACTGCAATAAAAACAAAAACAACAGCGTTTTTTTTTTATCGCAGTAACCTAGTGATGTACCTAGTGAATGTGGATACTGGAGTGAACTCCAAAAAGGGCTTATAGCCTACACACGGGTTGAAGCATTCTGATATGCATGCTCCGTCTACGAAATTTAAAATTTTCAAATAGAATATTTTTCCATTGTGATCGATCTTGAAAAAAAACGCTGCAAATTCTTTCACTGGGGTTCATTATTCAATGATTCATGATTTGAATTTCTACTAAGCTTTGGAGTGTGCGTGTTTCACAGGTGATAGAGCGATTATTGAATTTCAGGAGGCACACAAATATGATCAACTGATCAGTCCAAATAGGTATTTTGGTTGAGAACCGATTTACGTGCTCTATGAATATCTCCTGAAATTCAATAATCGCTCTATCACCTGTGAAACACGCACACTCCAAAGCTTAGTAGAAATTCAATTAATTCATTCGTTAAAGTAACAGAATGAAAAGAATTAATTCATGAAATAACAAGTACCTACCATACAAACCAAGAAATCTGGCCCAATTTAAAATGAAATTAGTATGAAATTACTTTAGTAATAACCAATAATGTGTGTACAGTCTACCCACTGGAGAACTGGGTACTAAGGTATATTTGTAATTTCCCGAATGTATTTCCTGTGATTCTGTATGTGATCAAAACATGATATTGTTTCAGATTCAACTCACTTCAACTATGAAATTGTCGGTAAGAACCTCTCAATCATAACAATAATTGTTATTAATTATTAATAAGCGTACCTATATAAAATTTTGAACATGCGAAATTTAAAGTTATTTTCTAATTGCAGTAAAAAGCATAAAAGATAATTTAACAATATGTGTAATGTCTAATCAATTGATTTGATTTCAGGTCTGCCTTATTTTTGGGGCCGTGTGCATCTTTGAGGCCAGCGCTTTCCTGGGAATCGGTAAATCTTGTTTCTTTTATATGAACCAAATAGAAAATTTGAATACAACTTGAAATCGATATCAAAATATGTACAGCGGTTTTGCGTTATGCTGGATGAATTTATCACAAAATTTATTATACAAATTCCTAAAAATTCATGTATTTTTTCGCTTGCAGTAACCCATTCTGAATTTAGACACAATAGGTGAATAAATTGTTCCACAGATAAAATTTTTGCATCGTACTGTACCACATCAATAATTAGATCAGTAATTTTGATTCGATTTTCGGTTAATGTAAATTTATACGCTCAATTGTTCTTAATTATGTCGAATAAAATTCATAATTTCTCAGTACGTAGAGTTGATACCCCGGTATGAATAATAGATAAAATGCTAATTTTTTTCAAGTACATGTTTCATCATTTCGACATCTAATGCAAAACTAGCGATCAGTGATCATGTTTCTTGACGAAACCCGATTCGGTGTATAAACATGGTATTAAATGAATTCTGATAAATAAAATGTTTGTAGAATACGACATATTTATGCTATACATGGCCTGCTATTTAAATATTTGATTTTACGAACATACGCTAGTGAGGTTATTGAATGAGAATGTGATCACTGCGAAATATTATTTAATCAATTCGGAACTTTGCCCACAGGTGACAAATGGAAGACACGATCCCACAAAGGTGAATATATTTCAGTTTTAACTTTATGCTTTATAGAAAACTGAATGATGGTTAAATCGTATTTTAACACTCTCGATTTAATAATAAATGCCATGTTCTTTATTTTCAATACTAGTTTTTTCTAGGAATAATAGCAGCACCTGTAGGATCGAGTAAATTTCGAATAAAAATTAGCAATCGAGAGTGTTCAAAAGCACGATTATAACGTTACTCGGTTTTTCCATGTTTTCCTACATCTCGCTCTCTGCCTATCCATTATATAGTACCACTTTGGAAAGCTCTCCTCGTTAGGGTTGTGTGACCTATCCATGAGGTCTCATCTTTCTATTATCAAAGCCTAACAAAGTTACCAAGCTTCTTTCACTAATAATTATAAATCATGTACTATGACTCAATTCAGATACTAAATAGAATGATCACAGAATAATTCAAATCCCAACATAATCAAAATGTGAAATTTTAACGAACTTGTATTCAAAATATTTAAATTCCGCATCTAAGGTGTTTCCGTGTTGATACACAAGTACGATTGTGCAGGGGGTAAATCCATTTATGTTTAGACGTGTAAATGCAACCAATCAATGTAAGAAAATGTCTGAACTCTGGTAAAACAGAATGTAAAATTTATGAACCCTGGAGTTCTAGGATGTGAATAAGTACTCCTCAGGGCATAACTGCTGTTCTTCCTTCATGATCAAGCCTCAAATTTTCAATTCCCTTATTGTTCTCAGCCAAATACAGCCTCAACGCACTCACCGGCGGTTATTTCACCATGCCAAAAACTCTGAAAGACAAGTCCATCAAGCAGTACGTCCAAGTATCAGCTGAAGAGGCCAAATTGACCTTCCCAGGAACGCTCTGGTGCCATCCTAATGACGCTCGTGTCTGCTTGATGTTCGACAACAATGGAGTCGTCGTTGGGATTCAACATTCGGTAAGAAGATGAGACGATTTTCCCATTGAATATCCCAATATAAAAAAATCAAAGTTCTGCAAGGTACATTACAAACCATTCAACTTCATTATGTGGTCCATCAATTTAACCTTGAATTGCACCTAATTACTGAGTTTGATTTGAAATAACCGCTAACTGTTTACTTCGGAGGAATGCTATAAATCAGTATTTACAGTGATTTCTAAAGATCATTTCAACGAATCAAATCCCTAAATTATAAAGTGTACAATTTGGTAGCGATTAGTTCCAATTTATCCGTATTTAAAATCACGCATTTGATTCCAGCTTTTGGACCAAGACGTCAAGCATGTTGAAGGGTACAACTACACGGACCATCTAGACACCTACATGAGAACCAACGTTTTCAATACTCCTGCTTACAGCTTCAGAGTTTTCTACACCAATCCAAGTAACGAAAAGGACCAATTACTTAAACAGCATATAATTACAAAAACCAAACATACAATGGCTTGAATATTTGGAATATATTGAAAGGAACCGAGCTGCCTGAAGATGTATCATTCCTCATCTTCGTTCAGTATTTTGGAAAGGAAAGCAAACGACTGGAATTAACTTCCCAGCTTGAAAACGAACCCACTCTAACATATTTTTAAATCCAAAGCAGAAAGTGTCAATCATTTACAAACAAGTTGCAGCATGTTGTTGATGCAAGCTTGCAGTTGGCTCAATCAATCATACAGTAGTACTCTCCCCATGACATTGACATAATTTAGGAAATTTGTAATAGATTATAACAGCTCATAACTTCACGGATCGCAGCACACCACTTCATTCGACAATTTATTTCCTTGGATAGATGATTTTGGTTATTGTCATATGTGAGGAACGAAGATTTTCTAAATTTGTTAATTATTTTGTCATTTTCTTTACCACAGCAAAACTCACAAGTGCTGGCAGAGCTGCGTCCAAGGACACTTTCGATGATATCTACGTTCAGTTGAAGGGTGAGCTTGTGGTGGTCCCCAAAGAAGATCCAAAAGTGAAGGTCTCTGGAGGATTCTACCGCCAGAACTGTTTCCCTCAAATGGGTAAGCCATGAAATTGAAACTGGTGAACTTTCACTTAAATATAAGAGTGATATCGTATAATCTAGTGTATATGCAAGTCAGCAATGGACATTTTGAATTGTTATTTACATGTTTGCATTGCTTTAATGAATCGTTATTTATCTTTGAACAGGTCAACACTACTTCTACGAGATGTACAGCAACTTGACCGACTGCACTAAGCACGTTCCATTCTTCGGCATCTACCACAACGGAGGTCTCATCGGATTTGGACTTGCCACCTACGGCAAAGCTTCCCATCTTAAAGGAGGTCGCGATTGGTACGAGACTGTCCCACTTCTGGGAGTTATGGTAAGGTCCAATTTATATTATTACTGGGTGGTGAATCACTACAATTGTTCTTAGTGCAATGTTCCATAAATTGTATTTCCTGTCCATTTGGATGTACTAGTTTCAATATCAATAAGCTCTGGAGCCAGCATGGTGTTCGAGCAATGGCACCTAATATTAAACTTCTTGAGCCTCAAATGTGTGAATAGTCCGCTTAGTAGTTGAGGGTGCGGTTGAACTGTGTGAGGCTCTGGTTTAATTGTGTCCAAATCTTCCTTATTTTATTTACCACCAACGTACATCAAGCGACCTGTCGGTAGCTTGATGAGCAGAAGCTGTTCCAGCTTCGCTTTTTGATGTATCAATGTTTTACCATCAGATAGATCTTCAATGTGATAAGCAATAGCAAAAATTTCTTCCTGCTATTACTTTTTCTGGCCAAGATTTTCTTATTGACGTAGGCAGCACCAATCATAAAACAAATCGATACTTCATGAAAAAGAAAACTGCTCGCTTGCGATAACAAAAGCAGGAATTGTTGCTGTTACTCTTAATTCTTGTGAATTACAACTGGAACTTAGCATTTCGATCCAAGGGATTGAAGATATGAACGCAAACGGTGATGGCGTTGTAAACACTTGTTGGTTGACTACTGGTCTTCATGTACACTGTCGGGCGCTAACTCACTTTTCTGGCATTCTTAAAACAATAACAGCAATGTGGCTTTGTCATTCAAGATTTCTTCAAATATTCCACAGTGTCCATTGAAATGCACAAAACTTTGGCTTTCGTCAACAGATGACTTATTGGGTCCACAGTAACACCCGCCAACCAAAACCTTTTTCCCCAATAAGTTCCATAACTATTTTAAATGTGCCAATCAAATATATTTCTGGAAATTTCGACGAGATAACTCAAAATACTATATTAGAAAAAATTGTGTTCATGTATCAACTGTAGATCCGTCTTGTTTGAACGATTTTGATATATTTTAAGCCACCTTCACATTGGTCTTGAAGTTAGCACAAGAATGAGTGGTGCTCCAGGTGGTTGTCTGAATTGTGTATTTACCACAATGCAGACGAGGTGTGTTAAAAAAATACCCGAAATTTTCGTTTTTTGACAAAAATATTAATTGATTTGTCTCCTTCAAATTAATTCCTACCAGATGCCCAAAATGTTTGCAAAAATATTATGGCATGGGACAATCGATGTGCCAACGTCATCAGCGACTTATCTGATTGAGATTCGGCGATCATTCATAACCATTGCTTCTATTTTCACGTTTTCATCAGTTGTCGATAGACTGGGGCGTCCGGGGCGATCGCCCGCTTATGCACGCTTATACCACACGTCAACACTTATTTTCATAGCAGACTTACCATAGGCCTTTGTTAACTTACACAAAACTTGATACAAATTCTTTGATCAATTTCTTTAAAAATCGAAAATTGCCGAACTCATGAGAACACGTCAAACTTGAGCGGCTGCCACAGATAAAGTAAATAATGATTACGGCTGAAAATTGTGCCATAATTTAGAGGCATGTATACCAATACAATAAAATTAAAATTTGGATACTCGAACTCTCCAAACGCGGGAAATTTAAACATTTCTGGTATTGTCTGAACGCGCCTTATACATGAATTCAAAAGTACTCCTACATCATTCATCATCACGCGCAATTCTTACTGTTAATTAGGTACATGTTTTTGTGATTGATCGCGATGATTTATTGACCTTTTTTCGTTGTTTCAGGCCATCATGCCAAACCGTCCATCCTGCGTCGACAAGTTGGTCAACAAAAACGGACTGTACTCCCTCCACGTTTATTTCGTCGATGATCCTTTCCTCGTCACGTGCCCACTTTTGGGTTGATTTTTTAAATAAAAACTGTAGCTTGCAGCAGTCAACTTTTTAAACAATAAATCGATTTATTTAACCGCTCGTTCTTTCTCTTTCGACCTCTTCATTGGTTAAAAATTAACCAAATACTCTCCATATATGTAAATGCTGCAGGGTTAAGATCTCCAGAACCGAATGAAACGTTCGTGTCACAGATTTTTCGGTACGTCAGCCATTGCAACTGCCTTCAAGGTTTTGATAAGAATGACGTAAGTGCCAAAGTTGTCCACCGGCTACTATATGTTGTATGCGACCTTATGGGGTAGCATCCAAATTCAAAAACTTTGGAATGCGGTTAATTTCGTTAAAAATTAAAACAAGGATTTCACTATACACTTAAACACATTCAATATATTTTCATAGGCGACTTACTGGCAGCAGATGGATTCACTTATTAACAAAAGACTTTTACTTGTTGATAAATGTATTCGGAACATATAATCCGAACAATGTGGTTATATGTTATGTTGGCGGAATATTCAGCGATGATGTGAATGGTCCCACGCGAAAATCATTGATCTTGACTCATGTGTAGTTTGTGTGCATTGCGAAAATAGTTAATTCATTTGAATTTAAAACATCAATAAATAACTACTATTAACCAAACTTAGCAATTCATTTGACTCCTCTCTAAATATCAGAAACAGTTAAAGGTCTCAATTCCACAACCAAAATTCTATATAGGAATACCGATATTCCAGCATTCAGCTGATCCTGAATAATCAAAACTATCGTGTGAATTGGTTCCTATGTAACAAGAAACGAGTTCCTAACAAATGTTGTTATCCATGGCATATTTCAACAACCCAAGTATCGTATTTTTGCGGAATTTAAGTGAAAGAAACCTGAGAGAAGAAAACGTGATGATTGTTCATCAACTTGATCAAGAATAATAGTTTTAGATATCCCTTAGATATTGATAACTCATAGATAATGAGAGAGGATCAGATAGTGAATACATATGTATTTTTTTATTAATGATAACAATGAATTGAACATCAAAGCCATCTTAGTCCATTTGTGGCACGACGAGACTTGTTGGTTTTATTAGTTTGAAGATTTAGTTGTTTGTATTGGGTGAAGGGTAGTTGAAAGTGTCATTTATTTGTAAGGAATGGCACGAGGAATAGCCTAGTATAGAAATTAGTAAAAGGGTGAACTACCTAGTACGAATACTTCCTTTGAAAACATTTATATTGCGGATTTTTGTTATAAGTGAACGTCTTTTTTTTTTTTTTTTTTTTTTTTTGTTGGTGAATCAAAATAAATAACCAATTGATAGTAATAATCATCATATAAACTACGACAACCATCTGAAAAAACTATAACTTAGTTAGTATCCCCTTGACAAAAGATGTAATCCTGTATTTACTGTGTTATTTTACTTGAGTGAAATTAGTAGGTTTCGCTTCCGAGTCAACCTTTGAGTAGTGGACGCTTTGTTTTCACTTTCGGGAAATCAAAATAACATGACTGTATAGATCATTGAAAATTATTATTGACTAAAGAACTTCGTTCAATTAGGCGAAGTAAATATTGAATTAGGGTAAATTTATTGTTATGCAGGAGCATAACTCGGGGAAAAAAAGGTAGGCATGTTCAACTATTGATCAAACTGTAAAGTATACCAAATCCGAACAATCCCTGAAAATTTCATCGAAATCAGTCATGAACCCCCGGAGTTATGCGTGTAACAAGGATTTCACGTTTGCGGATGCGCAGAGGCTACTATTGATCCGGGGGTCATGAAACTCATAGGGGGCTATCTACACATCAAATCGAACAATCCCTGGAAATTTCATCGAAATTGGTCAAGAACTCCCGGAGTTATGCGCGTAACAAGGATTTCACGTTTGGTCATGCACAGAGACTACTATTGATCCGGGGGTCATGAAACCTGTAGGGAACTATCTACACATCAAACCGAACAATCCCTGAAAATTTCATCGAAATCGGACTATAACTTCGTGTAGTTTTGCCCGTAACAAGGATTTGCTGACAGACAGACAGACACACAGACAAACAAGGAACCAAAATTGTTCAGAAAGGTCTAAAACGCGAAATGCGAGTGGAATTTTTGATTTTGGAGACAAAAAAATTTTCACATTCCGAAAGTTGCTTCCGCTACCTTGGTAGACTCGGAAGCAATTGTTTTTTTTTTCATAAATCAGACCATTTTGTACTTTCGTCTAGTGTCTATCTGTATGCCTATGCGCGTGTCTGTCGTATGTGGCAGATCCTTGGAACACACTTAATTTCAATGTGAAACCTTTCCATCAAGCATAATTTTAGGTTCCATCAAATTTTAGCATTAACGGAATGTCCGGTTAAGGCGGTAGATGGTCTTCTATGCGTTTCGTCGCTCTGAAATCAACAAGCATTATACGCACCCGCAAACACAAAATCCACTCTATATAATTTCTTCATGTTCCAAACTCCGAAAAAGGACGGTATAGTAATCCCATATCCATTTGAAAGCAATAATATTATTAACGTATATGCCAAAGAGTTAGTGTGGCAGACCCGCAATTCATGTCGACTTCCCAATTTGCAGGCGTTAATGTCTGCGGGAACAGGCACCTTGGGGGTCTTTTTAAGAGCATATTCCCCAGCTTTCAAGATTTGCAATATTTTAATAATCTCTGCCTTCGATCCGAGGAAGTGCCACACTACTTTTTTCTCGTTTTTCCTTTATATTATGAATTTTCTTTGGATTACTTTCTTTTTGTAGACCAATGATACGTGCTGTAGAGATTTCAAAAAGATCAATAATGAACCCTTGTACAAAACTTGCAAACGTTCAACTTTGGAGGATAAAAGCTAGAGCTTCGCTATCCAGATAGTAGTTTATCGCTACCTAACGAACCATTTTGATTTAGATCAAATCCAACGAACAGGGCTAACAGCTGCTAATGATAGGCTCAGCAGAGCGAGCAGTGTCAATAGAACTTTTCGGTGAAAGGCCGATCCTGATTGTCTGAGGACGTCGATCCATCAGGAGTCAATTGGATTCCAAACAGGCAAGCCCTCGACCGCACTTGTGTACCTTGGAAAAGCTAGCGAGTTAATATAATTTCGTTTAATCATGTGAAACGCTTCAGTCGCCCCCTCTCCTCGTTCCGCTGTTCCTCGCTCGCGTCACAATCCAAACGGGACGATCCCCATACTGCGAAAAGCTTCCCAGTCATGGCAAACAATCAGGCGCTTCCCATGCGCTCCACCAGAGCTCGTTCTGTCCGAGACATAAAACAGCCCCATCCCCTCTCTCGGCGCCACTATTTCATTTGTCAAGCTCGCAAACCCCTATTTAATTAGAATGTACTCCCCGTGACTATTTACATTTTTAATCCAAACACATACTCGGTGGAAGTGCCCCCTAAAAACAGAAGCTCTGGAATTCAGTTCCGACCAAACGGTTGGCGTTTATACTGTGAAAACCAGGCTCCGCAGTGAGGAAGGTTCACATAATGTTGAGCAAATGTTGACTTTTTGCTTCGGGAACAGTTTTAACAATTCAAACGGGTTTGCAATCTATCCGAAATAATGGAGTCTCACTCGGGCCGCGATGCGGTGCGGAGGGTTGTTCCCTCAGCTGTGGCGCTCGATGCAATTTGACGCTCGTTGGATCGCAAATCTACCTAGATCCCATTCAAATCACGGAACGCATTCGAAAGAATGATTTATTTTTGCACATAAAAGACTGCAGTTGTTCAATTTAATTTGTATGACATAAGACAAGGAAATCGCATTACAGTTGGTGTGTACCTACCTAAGCAGTTAAAGAAGCAGTTAAAGAAAAGTTCGAACCCAGTTAAACTCCACATTTTTCGCACTTTTTTAGGTTTCCAATACTAAGTAGCCTGAGAACTGTTACCGGTCATTTCTCATTAATCCTCATCCCAAACCCATAATCCTTAATCCTTATACCAAACCCTTATCCTATACTCGAACATAACAATACAATTCAGAAATTCCTTTTATTCAGTCTAAGACATTCCTTTCACATTCATTCCTTCGGAAACCAAAAGTCCGATGAACTCCGGGTTTCCTCCAGTGAAAATTAGCACGTTGGTTTATTTTATTTTTCGAGGAGAGTCAACGCTCTACTTAGCCCATCCACTGCTCGTATGAGCTACAGTTACCTATTCCTGGTTGATCATGGATAATCAACCATGCTTGCTTGTGACAGTTAACAATATGAACCATCAATATTAGAATACTTTAAAACATATTCCGTTTTCAAGCTGGGTAAGAATCATCTTTGCCGATTTCCACATTCACCAAACATATTGAACGCTGGACATTTTTCAACAACGATTTATTACTTCATTTTCCAATTCTGGACTATTAGGAACCACTATTGAGGGTTATGGGATTGTATCAAGTCTTTAAAATAACATCAAAATCTGATGAATGTTAACGAGTTATCTAGAAATTCAAGATCAAGTTACTACAGCCTGTACAATGCTTGTAGCCCTTGTGCAAAGCGAGTTTCTATTTGTACCCCATTTTACCGTCAACTGCCTCTTCTCCGGTATAATTTGGAAGCCTTACCAACAGTGAAGTAATAATAATTTGTGTGAAAATCTATCAAACATCTTCTTCTATCAAACATTTATATATTACAAGTTTCAATTCCTCAAGTTAAGTAAATCTGTGTAAACTGTAAAAATGATCTAATATACCTAGGGATAATTCAAGGAAAGTATTTTCGATAGTGGGGTTCTCTACTGTAACCCAACCGACAAGGCGCAGACAGTTGGGTAGTGAAAAATGTAGATATACATTTATTTCAGCTGGTAGAAAACAAGTTTGTAACTTCACCGTACGTTGCGTCTAACGTACTCACAAATTACATTATTCTGACTTTGACCTTCAATTTAGGGTATTGGACTGAATGTAGTGGGAAAATTCTTGCTGTATTCAGCTTTTGTGAACAATGTCAAGTGAGAAACACGAATTCGTGATTCATCAGGTAGTAGAAATCAGCTCTCTGAAAACATCGGAATTTTGCCTCTCATAGACCAATGTGTATCGGTGAGACATCGTAGTACAGATTTCTGGAAACAATAAAGATCTGTGTATTGGTTGAAGTTGTGAAGCACTACAACATTCCAAACCATCAGCTCAGATCATACAAACTGGCTTGAGTTCTTGATAGTAAAGAAGCAGCTTCTTGCTAATGGTCATTTGGATCATCTTCAACTCTGATTCTGCACGTCTGCTTCCCTGATCTGCTGCTAAATCACCTTTGGATTGTGAGGTATTTCATTTGCCTTCCGTTCTTCAAGCTCTGACTTTGCGAGCACTAACAGGTTTCAAAACATGATACCTGCTTTCAAAAGATGTTCCACGGGTGATTATCACTCCACGAACGTGAGCCTTGTCGGCCGAACAACGCTGCCCTTGAGAGTGGGTTTAGTAGAATGACCCAACAAATATTTGGTACAAATGCAACAGCTCCCCCTTTCTGATCGACTCAAAAACTCTGAGGCCGTTCAGGCCTCAAGATTGATGTCTTTGTGTCAATACGATAAAATATGCGTTTTGCCGAATCCGCCTTCCATCTTCCATCAACGCTATTTGTGCGGGGCGAACTTGACAGTTTGATTCTCTTTCGTGCTGTTTGAATATTTTTGGGCCTCTTCAAGTATTTAAAAGGATTCAAATATAAGATTCTTCTGTTTCTCATTGTCCAGGCATGAAAGAATACTCAATGAATGTCGAAGGTGGATTTTTAGCGTCCGGTGACATTTGCTTCCTGGCCGCCGAAGCTGTGTATTATTACATGTTGTTATATAATCAAATTCCTTCGAAAATTAAATTTTCACGTAGTTTTACCAATTTTTCGTTTCACTTCTCTTTAAATGTGTGAACCTTACACTGATAAATATCCAATCATTCCGAGACTTTTATTGAAAACAAAATTAAGGAATAGCACTTTATGAACAAATTAACATTGAAATCAAAAAGACAAAATGAACGAAGAATGCATCGTAAATATGACATGAAAAATTGGGGTCTTGTTTAGGAGAAAATTTAGTGAACAGGGTTCCCTGCAGCTGCATTTGTTCATAAAGTGCTATTCATTCATTTTGCTTCACTAATTTTGTTTTTAATAAAAGTCTTGGATTGCCTCAAAAAATTGTCAATTCGGTTTGGAAAACTTCCTCTTCCTTTTTAGTAGTGAAAGTTTCTTAGATTGGAAAATTCTCAAATTGGTTTGGAAAATTCTCAAATTGGTTTTGACAAATCTCAATTTGGTTCGGAAAAATCTTTATCTGGTTTGGAAAATTCTCAATTTAACTTGGAAAAGCTATATATGTACCGAGTATCGTCATTCACGGTACCCCAGCCGAATCTCTGAATCCTTGTATTCTATTTTGATTTCTTCCTGCTTTGGCACAGACGGAACATTTAAAAAGACATTCCCAGATTGAGAATTCACAGACCAAGTCGTACGTCTGTCACATTTGGACACCATCGTTTTGATGACCCGTCATCTCCACAAAAAGACAGAGCTGTCAACTTTTTCAAGAACTAATCGACGGATTATCAATGCCAAACAAATAGTAAAAAGTGTTTACGATCCTCGCAGATACATTAAAGCACGAATATACGGAATATAATGTAGATTATCAAAGGATGCGAATAAGAATGAAATGGGAGAGAAGACTGAACTATACCTCTAAATCAGGGTTCTGTTGGCAGTCATGTGCCGTGGACGTACCTACCTACAACCAATTAGGGTATTCTATCTAACGAAATTGATTCAAACTTATAGACAACGGCAATGTAAGTTTAATTTCTACAAGGTTCATAATGATTTGTGCCAAAGGTTCAAATTAATTTGCCAAAATTTTCAATTTGATAATATGCCAAAAATTCAAATTGATTTTGCCAAACTATCTGATTCTTTTTTTTTCAGGATGTCCATGAAGTTGAAACATCATAAGGTTGTTAAACAGAAATGGTGCCAGTGACAGTTATTTAGGATAAAGGAAATTTACAAAAGAGAAAAGATGAATATTGAATAAATGGTAAAGAAAATAAAAAATTCAGAAAACGAGCAATCAATATGGAAATATTGGTGTAATATTAGTGGATCCTATAACTTAAAAGCTGTAGAGGATTTCACAAGTGCTCATGTTTTACCATAAAATTTCGAAATTGACTTACGGATGTTATTCAATCGCGCTTATGTAAATAGTCGACTGAAATATATTAATTGAAGACCTAATTATTTATTATAATGGATAATCAAAATACAAACCATATTTTAAAACACAAAGGCAGTTTCAGAGCAAATGCAAGTTAACCATACCTCTTTACTAAAGAGTCTTTAGTATTGAAACTACTGGGCATGTATAATAGAAATGTATGATGTCCAGTTTTAAAAGTTAGTGGATAATATGCAGACGTGCATGGGGGACGTACTTGGAACTGAATTTGGTGTGTCAGAGGTGGTGTTGGTTGGTTTTTGTTCTAAATTCAGCTCACCTATTTATATTTACCGTACCTGTGTTCGAAAAGTAGGTTCTGTTATGCAAACTGCACAACCGTTTTTTTTTTTTTTTTAAATACTATAGATGCCTGCTTTTGGCCATAACACTTCATTATTAGATACAAAGGAACCAATCCCAAATTTCCTGATTTCCGATTTTGAATTTATAGTTGAATTTACGCTTACAATCTACTTACTGCCGAAAAGAAAACCATAACGACAAACTTGTCAAACATTTCAATAACCCATTTCAAATTTGGACGCTGTTTTTTTTTTAAATCAGTTTCATGTAGATTGATTCATTTCAGTATAATTCGGGATAAATAGGGCATGTAAAGCTTACAACAGGTTGAAATGGTGTTGAAATTACCTTTGATAATTAACACTTCTTTTTACACCCAAAACCTAATTTACTATTTCAATAATACTGTTTTGAAAATGGAAATTAATTGTGAATTTGGTAATTTTCCGGATAAGCAATCCAATCGGATTGGAGTTTGGATAGATTTTCTTTGGTCGATATAGGTCTGAATGAAATCAAGAGAGATTTTGGGTTATAAAGGAAACAGCAAATATGGAGTGACATTTACCAGTTGATAGATGGCTTGGGAACGACTGGCATATCAACTTGCATACGAGGGAGAGAAGGAGGAGTTAGATCAATGAATTGCCATTGGTCCGCAATTGCTTAGCAGTTCTAGTAACTAGTACAAGATTATCGGAATTGTCTTTGGGGTGTTTCGTGTGGAATGCCACTGACTGCAGTTGACTTCTGGGGTATAGAGTTATCAATAGATTTTGAAATGAGAGGGTTCAGTCATTTCTAAATGGCCTTAAGAGCGCCTTCCGCGAATTGAATTGAATGTAACTCTCGCAGTCACCTGCGCTACAGCAATAAAAGCAGGAAATTTCAGCATCAATTCAACCTTCTCGAAGTTTCGTGAATGTGGGAGTCCAAAGGTGGCGGTTATGGCCGACTGAGCCTTCCCTGAAAAGCTACTAAGAGAGCGGGGACGACCTCTTTGACAGAGATCGCACCGCCGAGATAGCCAGTAAAGATATGTACATAGTAACACTCGGGCCATGTGGCCAAGGCAGGGTCCATCCCCAGCGTCCTCTTTTCATCTGATCCTTTTTCGTAACCTTCCCCTCCTCTCTCGCCGGGCTCTTCCTCTCTTTATTTCATACCTTCGGGGAGTAAACGCTGATAACATTGAAACCCCCAGTTCGCATCCGTTACCGTCCTTCATACAGGGTCGCTTGAAGTTATGATTCCTCCCGGGAGTAGTGGAAAAAGGGGATTTATCGGCCGGTTCATCTTGAAAGGTGCGAAACATTCTTGCGAGATGTTGGGAGGCCGTTGTTTATCAAATGGGATTGGTCGGGTGTACGCCGGCTACGCGGGTTTATGGAAAGAAGCGCCCAGGTGTTCTGATCGGACTCCGGATAACATTCAGTGTGACGAATCTTATTTTACTACCCCTAAGCACTGGAAATAGCTGTACGGCATTAGAGAAATAAACATCAGTACACAACTACTTACCAACTATTCATCCAGTCTGGGAGATAGTGCTAAGAATTGTGCAGATTCCCAATTCAAAACCCAACAAAGTGAAATCAAATCCAATACCACGAAATAGACCTATCAAGGAAAACCAAACCAGTATTATTGATCGATGCTTTGATACTACACACTTGCAAAGTGCTCTGCTCTAAAATCACGTAGGGCTGCCGATCCTGGATAAATAGATATACAGAGATATCCAGCGGATCCGAAAAACTTCGCACACTTGTTTACTAATTTCCAACAAGTGCCGCTTAGAGTTTTTTTTAGAGGCTTCGTTTTTGAGTTATTTCACTTTTAATATTTTTTTCGTGTTTTCGACCTTACCTCACTAAAACGGCCGTAATTCCGGTGTTTTCGAAGTATCTGCAAATCTAAGTATACAGTTAGAAAGAGCATTGAATTTTGCATCGTCTCAGCCTTTAAAATTAATTTTAAAGGGAACTAAAAGGTTAAAAACTAGCCTGAAAAGTAAATTTTGTTAAATGTTGAAAACACTGTTTTTAATGGCTCATTAGTCACTCTTAATTTTATTGATAAGTTTGGGCCTGTAAGGCTAAAAAATGCGCAAAATCCTCAGCTTTCAAATGGTATAATTAGTTCTTATTTTTTGAGGGGCACTTTTTTAAGAAAATTGAGATTTTATGCAAAAAAAAACGTGTGTTTTTAAGCACGTATAAGGTTGAAAACAAAAACGCTGCTAATTCTATCAATGAGGTTTATTATTCAATTTCAAGGCTTGCATTAATGATTTGAATTTCTCATAAGCTTTGGAGTGTGCGTGTTTCACAGATGATAGAGCGATTATTGAATTTCAGGAGATATGCATAGAGCAACTAAATCTGTTCTCAACCAAAATACATCATGCATCAGACACAGGGCCATATACTCTTCGGAGCACTTTCCTCTCCCACACGCGAAGCTTCTGCTCCCATTCTCGAGTGAGGACCCACGTCTCAGACCCACAGGTGACTACTGGGCGAATCACGGTCTTATATAGCCTCACTTTTGCCTTCCTAGGGAGCGCATTGAAGCTCAGTACCTTACGGAGCGCCCAAAAAGCACCTGTTCCCAGCTTCAATCCTCGCCTTAATCTCCGAGGGCACGTCATTAGTCTCCGTAACGAGAGCTCCAAGATACTTGAACTAATGACCTATATTGCTCATAGGTTTATAACTTGGTGCAATCAAATAAATTTAAAACAAAAAAAAACCTGTTACCTATCAGGTGGTTTTTTCCTATTGCATCAACCTTCAATATCCCATTTGGGGTCTCGTAGGTCAAAATTGTACGTAATAGTTTTTCACCTAACCAATGAATACTTGAAAATGCTTGACGGCAAACACACTTTTTTGCGATAATCGATAGACTGAAGAGAGCCAAGCCACACGATTTAATTCACTTAGTGTGAGCATCATAGGGTGCAAATATAAGGACAATAAGGACTAAGTGATGTATCTTAGATTTCTTAATGTACGCCAACTATATATTAGAATAATGTTGCTCATAACTTTTGCAATTTTATAACTTGGTGCAATAAAACCAATTTGAAATAGATACATTTGGATTGGAAATGCTGTATTATACAGGGTGTCCCAGGAGTTATGCACAATCCGACTCCTACGTGTTCTACAACTCATTTCCGAACAAATTTCGATTATCCTGACTTTGGGTGGACAGCTTGGAAATGCTGTAGACGCTGATCACAAACGAACGTTTTCATTCATTAAATTCATTTTCATTTTTCATTTTTAAATATTTATTTTTTAATTTAAATCTTAACAATCTTTTTAAACTCTAACTCTTTGTATGATCTCGATTTAAACCCCAATATCTTCCCATTGTCCAACAACCGGATAACATGTTTGAGTCAATAAACATTTTACTTAAACTGAATTTGATCAGAAACAACAAATTATTAACATTGCAACACCCAATACAACGGTCAAATCAGATTGGGGTTGGTAATACACGGCGCACAAAGCAACCCCTCCTTCAAGACCTGGGGGTCGAGCGGGTCATTGCATATCCTTGCCCCTGACCAAGACAATGCCTCCTCCGTAGCTTTCCCAATTTTCAAAGATTAGGTGTTTTTTAGTGATACAGGGTGTCCCAGGATTCATGCAAAATCTGACTCCTGCGTGTTCTTTAACTCATTTCCGACTGCGATGAGCTGCATTCATCTTCGAGACTTTTGGAAAAACCTCAATTTTAACAGAAAACGCACGTTTTTCTGCAGTTAAACACTATTTCCTAAACCAAAATTATTTTTAAAAACCAAAACGACTGAACCGTTGGAAAGCTGCCATTTTGGCGCACGTTTTACCAGGTCTGCACAGTTCTGCGTCAAGCATTCATGTGGTTTCTAGGCGAGATGAAAAACAGGCGATTTCAAGATTTTGACAAATCTGCCATTTCGCTCAGCAATCGCACATCGTCAATGCAATTTTAAAAAAGTTTTCTGACATCAAATAGATAGAAAATGTAACGCTCTTTCCAACGGTGTCATCAAATTTGAGAGATCTCTAAAATTGAGGGAGTTATGACAGTTTTAATGACTTAAATCGAAAACACGAAAAAAATCTGAAATCGCGAATAGCTCGGAAACGAGGCCTCTGGCAAACAATTGCTACGAGGCATTTTTGGTCGGAAATGAATTGTAAAACACGTAGGAGTCGGATTGTGCATAACTCCTGGGACACCCTGTATAATGTATTCGTGTATATTACCTATTGAACATACAATGATGTTTCTCTTTGGTATATAAAAATGTACAGAATAAGTATCCTATGTAGTTGGATTTAATGCAGGCTCCTTATCCAAGCCATTCTAGAACTTATTAGACAAACAACCAACGGTCTTACGAAGGTCTTAACTTTTGCCTGTCCGCCGGCCCTATATATGGGCTTGGGGCTACTTTGATGAGAATGAATGAAAAATTGATTGGCCGGCTTGATTGGAGCGGGCTGTGGCAGGTTTATGCTCTTGATCCTATAAGGGGCTACCTTCCGAACGGTGGTTTATTCAAATTTGTTCCTCATGTCCCGAGTTGGAAGCTTCCAGGGGGAAATATGATTGTGAGGACAGCGGCTGGGATCATTGTTCAGCAGAGTTGAGGGCGCCCAGGTGGTTTGGCCTTATTAAAAGAAAAAAAAAACCTTTTAGTTAGCGCGAGAGATTTGTGGGCGGCGAAGCAAATTATGCGACGATTGTTGGACGTCTTCGAGGTCATATTGTGTGCTTGGGTTGGGATCAATCCTGCATAATTATCCCCCAGAGACGTTGCCCTGGAGGTTCGACGGACAAATAAGGGAGGGGAATACGTCAACAGTTCCATACATGTCGAAGGTTTATGGTGGGATTCTCCCGTCCCGTTCTTTCCACTCGGGAGAGACGCTGGAGAAGTCTGCTGGATGTTGGTCCATCGAGGAGGGATACTCCAGGTTAATTGGCTGCCCTCTGAAGGTCTTCAAAGAGTTTGATATCGAGATAAGATGTCATTTTACCGCTAATAGGGTCGAAAGTACGTAAGTAATACGGAAGCTGCTTTCAGGGACAAATGTGCAGACGGATCGGCTACCTCTGTGCACAAGAGGTCTGGGTTTGTAAAAGCTACCACATTACCCGCATACATCGATCTTTGGCAAAGCTAACATATTGTTCCATCAAGGTCGTAGAAATTTGTGACCTGCAAGAACAACATTGACCTGAATGAACCTTATACACGAGAATTTCTGGTAACTATGATTACACTGAATGACAAAAGAATGATCTCCAAATTGCCAACTTCTTTTCGTCTTTTCTAGAAGTTTTTTAAGGATACTGAATCCGACAATGCTAGACTATTCAAATACGGCTTGTTTTGAGTCGATTTTGTGTGTTTTGGACGTTTCTTTACAGCATTTTGCAGCAATCATCGACTTCACCCAAAGTTCTTGAAAAAAAAACGCTCATCTTATAGGAAATTCATTGCAGATTCTGCAAATAGACTCCATTTTGTCTGAAATCGTTTTGTTTAAACCACCCAAGCCTCCAAAATGAGGTAAATTCATATTTTTCCCTTTTTTTCTTATGTTGTTAGGAAAAAGTTGGAAGTGACGTTTTGAAAGCTCATCTTTGTCTGTGAGAAATGAGAGCAACCAAGGCTGTCATAAATTTAAACTGAGGGAGCTACAATTTTTTCAGTTTTCCAAGAATCGGGAATTTCGTACTCTATACAAGGAATTTTATCTAGCGATTTCCCAAGAGGAAACTCAACTTCAAATTTTCATCAGACCTCATAAGGTTTTTCAATTGATCAGAGATGAAAACAGCTCAGTTGATGTTCTTCAATGTTTCATGCTATCGAGATCTCTATGTATTCTAATAAAAGCCTCTCATCATACTCCTGTCTTACCGTCCATTGTTCTCTTAGTTTTTCGCTGTAATCAGCCAGGTTGGCCGGGGATTCGTCCAAACGGCTCTGGGAGAAATGTAAATTTAATGATCGTATTAGCCCTCAAGTTCTTAAAATGTTCTAATGAATTTTGAACTAAAAACGTTTAGTTGTCAGGGCAGCGATTGACAAGGAAATTCTGCCCAACCAACATGTGAACCCCTTCAACAGCCTCCAAATCGTTCTGATGGTTGACGCGGATTTGGACGAATAGTAAACAAATAGAAGGATGGCATCATGGAATATGGGACAAGCCCATGATGAGAGACTACCCACTTTTTCAACTATTGTTGGAAAATACAAAGAGAAGACGGTCACATGAAAACAGTTCACTTTGTTTCTAGCTATATTCTCCCAGGTTGGCAGATAATTTGTCCAAAACAGCTGTAGAGAAAGTTAAATTTAATGCTCTTACTAGTCCATAAGTTCTTGAAATGTACTAACATGTTTTGAACTAAATCGGTTTAGGAGTCATCCCTGTGATTGCCGAGGAAATGCTGAACATCCCTAATGAAACCTCTTCAATAGTTCAATTAAAGTTCAATTTTTTTAATACTTATATTATTTGAAAAAAATTAGCTTTTTATATTTACTTCTACTTACAGCAGTGGTAAACCTATGTTCAGGGCTAAGGTGCCTGTGAAGCAAGAGTAAAAGGTATTGAGGGATTCTAGTTGACATTTTTAGGCGGTGCTTAGGATTAACAACATTTCCTTCTAAGGCAAATTGGGTTATAGGGCGTTAATCTCTCGGATCGCAGCATAGTGGTGCTTATGGATGAATAGCAAGACACTTTTTGCGATTAATTGTTTAAGGGTGAATATTTTTAATAAATAAAATTTAACGCCAAATCCGGGTTTACCCGAAAACTTATCCATGTTAACTAGACGAGTTTTTCGGCTCCGTTCGAGTTGGTTTCATTTTGAAGAATATTTTAACACTCCGTTATCATTGTCAAGTAGGAGGCGGGTCAGCGCCCGATTTAAGAGCACGAACAAGCCCGGCCTGAAGGTCCTTGAGTGGGAGGATATCATTGAATAATGATCAATATTTTGTGGTGAATAATTCATGACAGGTAGCCTGTTTACAACCTCCTCACGGGGTTAATGTAAAAGAGGATGCGCATTCTTTTCCGCGCCCTCCGCCGCTTCCAAGGACCGCCGCTACGCACGAGGAGAGCGCTGGGGTCTCGCCGCCAGAGATTTACCGGACGTCGTTGGCCGCAGTGTCACTACCGTGATAACTCGCTGTTCTCATTTTGATATGAAAAGAAAATAGACAGCCAAGTTGGGTAGCACACAGGTTACATATACCTAAACACCCAGTAACACATGTCTCCGTACACCCAAGAAATGTGTAATTTTTTAATTACACAGGCAGGCTAATTCAGCAGGTTCCAGCTGATATACAGGGCGGTCCTTAATGAACTTACCACCCTTTCAATTTCGTTGATCGTGTAGAAATAAAAAAACTTGTCTAAGTAAACACCCCTTATTTTTTGGCAAAAAATTCAAATATCACACTTTCGCGCGCCCGAAACGCAGATTAACTTCCTTATTTTAAATGAGAACCTGGATTTTGTATTGCAGATTCGGATTCTACTTGAAATTTTGTGATTTTGTGAAAATTTGACCCCACAACCAATTTTTTCGATTGCCCGTAACCGGTTCAGCGAGCACGCGAAGTTGCGCAACCCCCAAATGGTCAAATAGTGGACGATGGTGAACTTTAAAGTGTGACACATGAATTTTTCTTCTAATTTGTTTACTTAGCAATGCGGAGCAAAGATGGATGTTGGCAGCATATTGAATTTCAGGAGATAGAGCACGTAAATCGGTTCTCAAAAAAAAAAAAACCTATTTGAATTGATCAGTTGATCATATTTGTGTTCCTTCTGAAATTCAATAATCGCTCTATCACCTGTGAAACACGCACACTCCAAAGCTTAGTAGAAATTCAAATCATGAATGCAAGCTAAATAAATTTAATTGAATAACAAACCCCAGTGAAAGAATTTTCAGCGTTTCATGCATATCGGAATGCTCCAACCCGTGTAGCGGCTATAAAACCTTTTAGGAGTTCACTCCAGCATCCACATTCCTACATCACTAGGTTACTGCGATAAAAAAAAAAAAACTGCTGTTCTTTTGTGGAGTGATGTAGTGAATGTGGATGCAAATGTTGGCAGCATAACATCATGCCGTACATCGGGAATGGTTTGAGCTACGGACCTGGGGAGGGGCTCATTCGATTCCTCATGGAAAGTTCCTCAAAAAAAAAAAAAATCCATATTTAGGTCGCCTTGACTTCTTTTGAGGTCTCTAGGAATTTTACAAAACTTTGACAACCCTTAAAGGGCACTTTAAATTAAGTGAGAGTGCTGGTTAACGAATTGGGGCGTTGTCGGACCAATATTGATTTTTCCTGAAAATTTCAGATTTTTTGCTCCAACCGTTTGGGAGAAATCGTACGTACGGCGAACGGACGGAAAATTTTTTATTGCAGATTTGGATTCTACACCCTTTGAAACGTGCACCATGAAATTTTCAGGGGAGGTTAAAATTTTTCTTTCTCAAGAGCGATTACAATGGTTTATTATTGAATAATAAACCAAAATTAATACACACAACATGTACCAATCGTATCACAATTCTGTGTGTAGGTTTCTATCGATGACGTCGATGAAATGAGCGTTTATTGTCCGGCAGGCGGGTTGGCGTCAACACAAGCGGTTCCCTCTGCAGTCGGCGCCTCGGTCCTGCCCCAGATCGCTGTTCCCCGTCACTCGAGTGCCGCCGCCGGCGCCGAGCTTCACAATGCTCCGTTCCCGCTATCCCGACGATATTGAATATGTCGGCCGATGACGGACCTTCGTGACAATGTCCGCTCATCACGGGGCCTCCGTCGCACTGTTGATGACGGTCCTCCCCGCACAATGTCGGGTCGCCTCGGACGACCGTTCGCTCGCCACGGACCAATCGACGGCGCAACTGAGCTGATTGGGAACCCACGGGAACGACGGGGCCCCCGCAACTGTCTTTCCTCATCACGCTATACACTCACAAAACAGACCAACGAAAGTATAACTGAATATGAATATACTGTGACGATTCCTCTCGAGAACATTGCCCTCAGACCCTGCACTCATGACAAAATCTCGCTCCATTTTGGATTGACTGTCTATTATTATTCTATTAGTTATTCCATTAGTCTATTATTATTGTGTATTATACCATTCTGTTCTTTATTTTGTACGCTTGTGTTCGTATTTACTGCGTTTTCTTGTAGGTTTCGTTTTAACTAGGTATATTCTATCTATTAGTTTTGTCTATAGATAGATAGATAGATAGATAGATAAATCGTTTATTATCGATGATACACATAGATAAACCAAACTTCACAAATTCAAAATAAACAATACGACAAGGTTACTTAAACGTCTGCCGGAGATCTGGGTTACAAACTGCTGATTTTAAACTAAATAAAAATGAGATAGACATAATTGGTTTACTAACTTCACAATAATTAAATATCTACTATAATTGACATTGGGCCTAATAAGGAAAAAGAGAAAAAGAAAAAATACTGTAGGGAGGAGCGGGTGTGAAAATTAAAAGAACCCGAAGCTAGAAGTTGAAATTTCCGACCAAAAACTTCCTGTACCGCCAGGCCAATCTGCAATATCTCCCCAAAGGAGACCAGTCGGGACCATTCAGGATGCAGATTGCTTCATCTCTGGTTAATAAGGGACGTTTGAACACTACCATGCGGAACTCCGCCAAGATGGGACAACTGCAAAGAAAGTGGTAGGTATCCTCCTCTTCATGGCGGTATTTACTGCGTTTTCCTTGTAGGTTTCGTTTTAACTAGGTATATTCTATCTATTAGTTTTGTCTATATTCCTATTAGTTAATTAATATCCTCGTGAAAGTGGTATTTTGCATTTCTTTGGGAAAGCCAAGTTGCTAAAGCCTCAGATTATGGTTCTACCGAAATTCTAAAAGCCGAGTTTGAATCTCTTGTCACCTCATTTATTCAAAAAAATGGTTTCCGCACTTGTGTAGGAGATTTATTACAGAGCCCAGCCATACCGTTTCACTTGACAAAACAAAATTAATCTTCAATAGACCAGTGTGACTCTGTTGTGCGTGGTTTGTAGGAGGGGAACTTTCAACTTACAAGGAAATTCTTTGGCTCATGATGTGTCCACCTTGGGTAAAGCAAAACACCAGATTCGAACGAACCTGGGGTTTCACAGGTTCTCCAGCTAGCTCCTAACATTAGGTACGTTCACATCCCATTGCTTTTCTTCAAGAAATTATCGAAAATCCTTAATCATAGGAAGATTGGAAGGAAAATTACGTCTAAACCTCGCTCACTAGTAAGAGGGAACATTTATCTTTAGTCTTCGGACTATGGACATAGTAGGGGCCATATATAGGGGCCATATTTTTCTTGAGATTTTTAGGGATTTACAAAACTTTGACAACCGTTAAGTGGCACTTTAAATTAAGTGAGAGAGCAGGCTAAAGAATTGGGGCGTTGTCGAACCAACATGGATTTTTCCTAAAAATTTCAGATTTTTTGCACCAGCCGTTTGGGAGAAATCGTGCGTACGTCGGATTTTCGGACGGAAAAATTGTTATTGCAGATTTGGATTCTACACCCTTTGAAACGTAAACCATGCAATTTTCAGGGGGGTTACAATTTTTCTTTCTTAAGAGCGATTACAATGGTTTATTATTGAATAATAAACCAAAAGAGTATTGGTATCGAATATTTTGAGGTATCGCCCATCCCTAACTGGATACTTATTGCTAGGGCTAGGATTTGCATGTAATTACATATCTTTTCAGGAGCCTTATATCGGCATTTAGATCATAGAACTTTACGTTTCACATAGTTTCAGATCGATTTAGACCATTTTTATTTTACATATTTTTACACATTTCGGTTTAATTACATATTTTTACATATTTCAGTCATAAGTACATGTTTGATATCTTTACCAATTATCAATCAACCTCCTTCAAAAATGAAGCAACAAGAAAAAAAGGCTTATTATTCAGAAATAATAAACCAAAATTGGTTGGTACGTAAATAAAAAAGAAGACAATTCGTCATCGTCACCTGCTTTCAGGCAGCTCACAATTGAAGGGAAAACAATCCTAGAGTCTAGCTAGAATCTAGCTCCAAATTGCAGTCCAAAAGTTGGAAAATACACAGGGAGACGTTGCAAACAAAATCAAAACCAAAATCCGGGATGGAAAGATATTCTGCTGATCGCTGATATCCTCAACGGAAAACAAGTAACAAACCAGTTGAGCGTAGAACCCCCCCCCCCCCCAAGCGATACAGCGGCTTTCTTCAGTGCCCCAATTACATCTGTTGAAAAACCATGTGGTGGTAAATGCAAATAATTTTGATTAATAAAATTCCCTTTGCATTCAGTGCAATTGGCACCAGTGTTAATAATTTTCGATTTTACATATTTTCTATTTTATTTTACATATTTGGCTAAAATAAATGCATATTATATGTACATATTTTGCATTTTTAACTGCATATAAATCCTAGCCCTGCTTATTACTAACGAAGGAGCATGATAGTTTTTTACGTTTTCTTTTGTTGATTATAGTCACAATGGAATATTAAAGGTGAACTGCCGTGTTTGAAGTTCGGTCATGTCGGTAGGACCGTGGAAGCTTTAGCAATATCGACAGACTCAAGTGATATTTCGGAATCTTATTTCGTTAGTTATACATCAGAACGATATATCAATCAAAATAAATCGTATTCACAAAACGTCAATCCGTAGTCGGAACCTCAAAGTTGGCAATGCTGGTTGAAAGAAGAACGCGAGCCGCGGTCCACTTGAGATGCCGCTTTGGTCTCGGAAACTGGACAAATTAAAACCGCGAGCGGAGCGCAGTGAAATGTTTATTCAGGCTTCGAACAATCGGATTTATGTCGTCTAGGGAAGCTGGCAGGGCCTTGGGTTTTACTGTACCACCTGTAATTATAAAGAGGAAGAGAAAGAGCGAGTCGGGCTGGTGAGGGGAAAATAAAGAATCGAGTCGCTCTATAAAGTTGCGTTCGGAATTTGCAGGGATTAGCGATTTGCGGAGTTATATTGCTGTAGTGAGCTGCAATCGTGTTTACTTGCATAATTCGAGAGTTTTCTGTTCGCATCTAAATCCGAAGAACCGGCCCAACACGCCATAGAATGCAAATAGAAACGCTACAAATTATTACTCAGTGGTTTATTTTTTCTGTATTACTGTAACCTTTGTGAGGGTGATGGAATGGTATAGTTGCCCCTTCCATTGAGCTGAATGCGGATTCAACTCTCCGCCACGCTCAGGCGATGACCCAGACGCTTGAAAACGTCTGATTCATCTCCCAAGGCGACGGATTCTAAAATCGGGAAGGGCCAACTAACCATATCCATCACACTCCCAGGGCTCTGAGAAAAGCCGGAATAAGCTGAATAGAGGAATATCTCTCATTTGTGGGGGAGCTTTTTTGAGACCAGGCAAAATAAAGGCATTTCGCCTAGGGGGGCATGCGAGTAAATGAGGGCCAGTGGTCGTAAACACGCTCTGCTACCATGTGAGGGTGATGGAATGGTATAGTTGCCCCTTCCATTGAGCTTAATGCGGATTTAATGCTCCGCAGCGGATTCTGAAATCGGGAAGGGTCAACTAACCATATCCATCACACCTTTCAACCTAAATTAGTGATCTATGTGTATTGGACATAGCCTGTTTTACGTCATTTAAACACGGCGACTCGGCCCTCCATATCTTCAATATTTACGTCTTGACCAATCTAGTTCCATAAAAAGTGGCCCATCTATATTTCAGGAAGGGATGGGGGACGATTTACCAATATTTTAAAAAATCTATTTTTATTGGTGAAAAAAAAAAAATTCTTTTTTTGAATCGATCCTCTTGTGGTCGATTTTTATGTGAATCGATTCTTTAATAACGATTTGTTCAAAAATCGGCGGTTTTTCTCAAAACGAAAATTTATTTTTCCCTAACCCTAACCTAACTTGAACTTGAACATGCAACTATCAATATTATCATTGCGATAAATACTCTTCAAAAAACGCTGCAATTCCTTTCACTGGGGTTTGTTATTTAATTTTATTCATTTGGCTTGCACTCATGATTTGAATTTCTACTTACCTTTGGAGTGTGTGTGTTTAACAGGGGATAGAGCGATTTTTGAATTTCAGGAGATATGCATGGAGCACGTAAATCGGTTCTCAGCCAAAATACCTATTTGGTTTGATCAGTTGATTATATTTGTGTGCCTCCTGAAATTCAATAATCGCTCTGTCACCTGTGAAACATGCACACTCCAAAGCTTAGTAGAAATTCAAATCAGGAATCCAAGCCAAATGAATAAAATTGAATAATGAACCTCAGTGAAAGAATTTGCAGCGTTTCATGCATATCGGAATGCTTTCGCATAGAGCATAGAGCACGTAAATCGGTTCTCAACCAAAATACCTATTTGGATTGATCAGTTAATCATATTTGTGTGCCTCCCGAAATTCAATTATCGCTCTATCACCTGCGAAACACGCACACTCCAAAGCTTAGAAGAAATTTGAATCTTTTGTTTGAAGCGTAATTTATTTCTTCGTGTTTGATTAGATACGTTTCGTCAGTTAATCAATATTTGTGTGCCTCCTGAAATTCAATAATCGCTCTATCACCTGCTAAACAACACACTCCAAAGCTTAGTTCAAATCAGGAATCCAAGCCAAATGAATGAAATTGAGTAGTAAACCTCAGTGAAAGAATTTGCAGCGTTTCATGCATATCGGAATGCTTCAACCCGTGTAGCGGCTATAAAACCTTTTTGGAGTTCACTCCAGTATCCACATTCACTACATCACTAGGTTACTGCGATCAAAAAAAAAAAAAAAAAAAAAAAAAACCCTGTTGTTTGTTTTGATCGCAGTAACCTAGTGATGTAGCGAATGTGGATACAAATGTTGGTACCATAAATCGGGCCATAAATCGGGAATGGTTTGACCTGGGGAGGGGCTCATTCGATTCCTCATCGAAAGTTCTTCAAAAAAAGTCCATATTTAAGCCGCCTCGTTTTGTTTTGTCAAGATTTTCAGGGATTTTATAAAACATTGACAACCCTTAAGTGGCTCTTTAAATTAAGTGAGAGAGCTGGCTAAAGAATTGGGGCGTTGTCGGACCAATATGGATTTATTTTTTGCTCCAGCCGTTTTGGAGAAAACGTGCGTACGGCGTACGGTGGGCGGACGGAAAAATTGTTATTGCAGATTCGGATACTACACCCTTGGAAACGTAAACCATGAAATTTTCAGGGGGATTAGAAATGTTTTTTTCTAGAGCGATTACCTACAATGGTTCATTTTTAATAATAAACCAATAGTATGTATCTCATTAGAAAAATAATAACTTTTTAATACCCGATTTTTAAATCGATTTCATTAAAAAATCGATACTTTTGTGAGGATTTTTCTGTAAATTGATCTTAAGGATTCGATTTTGAATCTATTCAAAAAAATCTAATTTTTTGTATCGATTCCTTTCCTTATTTTCAGGAAGACAGACAAGGGCCCTTCTCATATCTTCCTGTAAACTTAATTTCTTAAAGGTTTTGTATGGGAAGAAAATTTAGGCAGCTGCTGATTTTAAACCTAACGTAATTATATATAACCCTAACGTAATTTAGGTATTTGCAGATATATCCTTTCATTAAATCCAGTGGAGAAGGGGTAGACAGGAACCGAAAGTGCAGCCGCTTTCGGTGACATAGAGGTTTCCACATTTCATAAGAAATGACTGAACCAGATGGACTCTATCACAAAACCCAACTGGAAATAGGAGATATTCAAAGGTAATGGCAGTCTGTCACGAAACCGGTGTTAAATAAATGTTTCCCGAACCCTCCCACGCCTCGGACAAGCTTTCCCCGGAGTTATTTTCGGACGAGGGAAGAGGGAAAGGTAAATTACGCGGTCGGCTCTCAATATACTTACTACACTTAGTTTCAGTGAAACGCGGATGGGGAAAGACTCCGAAAATACGCCTATCAGTCAGTTTCCGTCGAGGGCTGTCAAGAGATGGATGCGAAGGGGGGGAGGTTAGGGACGATCGACCGAAAATTAGCGGCGATCCTTCAAACCTTTCGCTCCCACACCCGGTACCTGGTCTGTGGCCCAGTATTTCATTTGTATTGCCTCGATGTGGGAGAGCGACAATGAATAAATTGCCTGTACATATTTGGTGTGCAACAAAGCACAATGGGGCGAACATCGTAGAGTTCCAGCCGAAACCTCTCCACAGTGGGCAGATCGCAAGTCTGGAAGCTCATAAGTACAAAACGGATTCAAAAGTGGTGGAGAGACTTGATAACACTGTCATAGGTCTTAGAATGACCGAAGAGAAGATATTTTTGAATAATTTCTTCAGGAAATATTATTAACCCTAATATTAATGATTTCTGTTGTGTTTTCCTGGCCAAGTTTTCTGGTTTTTCTGAAACACTGATGCGTTTACCCCAATTTTAATCTACATTTCTCTACTCTATGCAGAATGAGAACAAATAAGGAAAAAAAATTGTAAAAAAATAAATCCTTCTTCTCCTACGGAACGTGGGGACGAAACCCACAGAGGAATTTCTGACTAAATAAAAGGATTTTGATAATCAATAGCTAACACTTGTATTGCAAATTAAAAAAACTCTTGACAAAGAAACATATACCTTTAGATAGTTATATGACTGAAAAAATTGCGCTATATTACTACTGTGACGGTAACAATTGCCATTTATCTTGTGGCAATAAAAATTTAGAAAAGAAAGGAAGTCTATTCGGAAGAACTGAAATGATCTGACTTTGTCCGACTAAAGACGCGATCGAAGAGGACCAGTTCACACCACTCGAAAATACAGCCCCGAAAAAGGCAGCCGATGAAAAAGACTTCAACGTCCCAAATTCGCACATCAACGAGAGAGGCAGGTCTCCAGCGGAGTGTAGAAACGGTAAGGCAATGTCGGATGAGTGAAGATGAATATTCCTGAGAATAAAATCCTGCTGGTCCAGGCGATGTTGGACATCCAGTTTTCCAAATTTATGGATTGAAATCAATGCCGCAAAGCCGACAGTCAAAAATAATAATAATAATACTTTTGGAAGAATACAGAATAGAAAAGCAAAAGAGAGACGAAAAGCGCAGAAGAAAAACGTGGTCATAGAGGAAAAGAAAATACTTTTTTTTTCTTTTTCCCAAGAGAGAGTGGAGTCTTCCCATCGACAGGTTACCCATGATGCACTCAGCAGCAATACGAAAGGAAGAAGATGGAATGGATGGATGAATGGAGATGTGAAGACCTATGTGTTGATATACATAGGTTACGCTGCAATAGTGGGTAGATTCCCTACCGAGGCCTCACCTACAAATTCTTTACGGCACAACTCAGCATTAAATTATCTAATATATTTATATAATTGCGATCGTATCTATTTCACTTGATATAACTTCTGCAACAGTTGCAGCTCCTGCCCTGAAACTGCTCCGAGGCCGTAAGGGACAACCACGAAGGGAACGTGAGACAAATGAACTTTTCTCGCCCAAATACAAATTTCAACTACCAATATGCAAAGGGGATCAATCTTATCCACATTCCCGGCCTCAAAACGTGAAACAAACGACTCAATCCAACGTTTAAAAGAAGTTCACCAGTAGGTAAATAAATACCTAAAATAATGAAAATCTGAAATGATTGTCAAACTTCAGAAAACCCTGTCTTGCAACAGCTGAAATTCATATTTGGCCAGCAAGAAGAGCCCAATTCCATCTTAAAATCCCAATTCCTCCTATTATTTCAGCCAGGAAGACAAAGGAAGCCGAAAAATGTATTACTTAACTCACGTCCGCAGAGCCTCTCTACCTTTTCGTAGTAATATGGGTTGAACTTGCGAATCATGGAACGATTTCTGCATGCTTTGAGAAACAAGCCATTGGCCACTTGACTGTGCTGTGCAAGTTGTAGTGAAGTGTGTTTCAGTTAACAGTCTGATACGCTGAAGGGTTGGGTGTTGAAATCCCACCAAAAGAGATAAAATATTGCTAGATGATGTGTCTTACAATCAGTTGCAATAAATAAAACCACGAAAAAAATGCCCAAAATAGGTACGCTTGTTGTCTGGCGTGGATTTCCAACTTCCAAATTAGCTTTTCCCGAAACTTGTAAAACTGCCTCGGGTCCCTTCCTCTTCTGGAGTCTTCAATTGTACAGAAGGAGTTTTACTATGCGTGGGTGGCTCAGCGAGGCGTGTAAAGGAAATTGTTTTGAGTTCTGTTTCTAGTGAGACGCATTATAAGTAACATTTAGGTGAATTCCGTAGCGAGACTCGATCGTGAGAACAAAATTTTACTTCGGTAGCCAAGAACGATTGCATGGACACAAATAGACTCGAGTCCCACCTTTAGTTCACCACGCACTCCCATACGATCCGTGTATACGTCCATGAATCGTATGTGTTCGTGTACTGAGGATGCGGTACGTGATTGGTCCGAGCATGCGCAGTATGCGTTCCGTGTAGCGACCCGAAAGTGTCTTGAGTGCTTTGTTTACCGAGGGTTCGGAACGATAAAAAAATATGTGGACGCTACGTTGAGCCGGTGAGCTGAATAGCGGATCAACTGGCCGCCGATTGAAATGGGCCGTCACGTTCGCTTCTGGGCTCATGTCCTCCTCGAATGAGCTACCGTGGGGATGTGCCGTTCGGTCCTATCGTCTCACGATCTGTCATTCACGAGGAATTCAAAGATGATTGGAATTTGAAGATCGACCACCGCAGTATGGTTTAGTGATTTCATCAACATCAACTTACCTAATCAATAATATCATTCTTAGGACGCCCTCTGAAGTTGGGCTTCGTCAGTAGAAGAACGTCTATTAGAATTATAGAATTAATCCCCGTGGCTGGGGGGGGGGGGGGGGTACATCACAAACATGAAGAAAAAACCCAATACAAATCCGTTTCTGTGACACATTTTGTCGAAGCTCCACAATTCCTAACCGATTTTCAAGATTCAGTTTTCCTTCGACCTCAATTTTACCTTAGTTCTGCTATAAACAACGGAAATTTCGAAACGGACGGACTCACACAAAAAGGTAGTACTGCATCTCAGTGTTTGTTGAATTTGACGTATCTATTAAAGGATCAAAGTATTTAGGCGATGAGCAGAGCTTGTTAGAATGTAATTTTAATCGATGGATAATCGCTGCCACTTCCCCAAGGTCCCGGAAGGTCTTTGATTACACCATCAAGGTCTGTGGAGGGAGGTATATTCAATTTATTGAATAACGCGTCATTCAGCTGAATAAGTCGTGATTACGGATGACTGAGGTACAGCGGAGCGGGGAGCCTCCATCAATTCGTCCCCACCTCGCCCTTTCGGGTCCAATCAGGCTCTCCCCCAGTCGTCATGACTGCTGACCTAAGTCGTCTAATTACTGCCCTCCCTCTCCCTTACTCTCGCTCTCTCTCTTTTCCTCCCATTTAGGTGATTTCCTTCGCTCGGGATTCGGAATTCAGGCCGCTTCTCCCGGATCTTAAACGTCTCAGCAGTTTTGGGGGAGGTTGGAGCCTCGCCGGATTTCACATTTCACCGAACCGCAATTGGCTCTTCTCCAACGATCATTTTCTATCTATCACAATGAGACATTAATCAATGACTATCATCGGAGTACACATTTACTTAATGACACTTTCACCGAATGGCAGAGGTAGAAAAAACACGGATATTGCCGAAATATGTCATCTGCCAGAGTGTTTTTCGAGTATTACCCCTATCAAGGCGGTTGGTATTTAAACGGCCGAAATCCCGCTAAAACCTTTGCTCCGTTATTTCTAGATGACATCGTCGCTGTTCACTGTTCTTTTCGTGCGCTCTTCTTATAGTGAAACTGAATGCTACTCAGGACTTGGACGAAATAAATAACGTCAACACTCATGTGAATGTGAACGTGTTTTCATTGGAAGAAACAGCTGATATAATATCAATGGAAAGAATGGGCGACACTGTCAATTTTCTGTACGATGTGAATACTGAGAAGTGAGTCGACGACGTCAGCTATTCTCTCACGGCGAGTTATTTTTCCCCATATAACGTCGATTTCACCGCGTGAAACTACGTTTTTCTGGTCTCAAACGCAACTTTCTCGTCTGATCAGCAGACTAAAATCAAAATTGATTCTAACGTTGGAAAATAGTGATTCTGGCGTAGTTTTTAGGATTAACGGAAACATTATCTCGAATTATTCGGACATTATGATCTTTGAAAAACTATAAACTGTTTGGGGTAACTTTTTTGGCTGTCAGGGGGCTAGGAGCTGGAGGCCATGTTGAGGGTGACCCAGAAGATTGAAAACGACTGATTCATTTACCAAGGCGACGAATTCTAAAATCCAACTCCGCTAAACAAGCCACCGCGTCTCATCCCTCGATTTCACAAATCGGTTTACCCTTCCAGGTTCAGAAGAATAAATGCATGTAAAGGAGCATTTTTCATGGCTTCCTAAAACAATGTTATTTATTCTTTCTTGATAATTGTTAAAATTTCGAATTGGTGAAGTTCAAGAAGCATCAGAAAAACGCTGCAAATTCTCTCACGGGGGTTTATTATTCTATTTCATTCATTTGGCTTGCATTCATGATTTGAATTTCTACTAAGCTTTGGAGTGTGCGTGTTTCAAGGTGATAGAGTGATTATTGAATTTCAGGAGGCACACAAATATGATCAACTGATCAATCCAAATAGGTATTTTGGTTGAGAACCGATTTAAGTGCTCTATGCATATCTCCTGAAATTCAATAATCGCTCTATCACCTGTGAAACACGCACTCTCCAAAGCTTAGTAGAAATTCAAATCATGAATCATAGAATAATAAAACCCAGTGAAAGAATTTGCAGCGTTTTTTTATTTCCCATACAAATTTCGAAAATCCTCCTTCAAACCAAAACATGCTTTCTTACTGTTTTCAAATGTGCTGAACACGAATTTGAAGTCAGATTTTGTCTATCACGCACAGTTTCTTGAGAAATTTTAGTTTTTTATTACGATTTTTTTTTTTCAAAACATAGTGAATCGAAACATGGTGAAAAAAAAATTTGATGGGAATATTACAAATGGTCAAAAAATATGGCTAAATGTGATTTTTCAGTTTTTGATCTTGGGGCAGGAATTTTGTAAGGGTTATTTTGGCGCCAACCAAATTAACCGATACTACCGCTACCTGCGGAGAGGAGGGCAGTCAGGTGTGATTAGTTCAGTTGTTGTCAGTTCTCTGTTACGTGTGATGTTACGCTTTATGTTCAGTAATAAACCTCGAATTATGAGAAGTCAGTGTCTGGATTATACCACCCTTACAATTCAGAAGTGGGATTAAGTGACCGTGATTGTGTACAGTGTGTATGAAGACCGAAAAAACCCGCTGGAAATCATCAGTACGCCCCGAAGTTTGCCTTGCGGCCTACCTTGATCAGCCATTATGAGTGCCGACGGCTCCAACATTTTGCCAGAAACCGTTGGGAAGATGAAAGTTGACGAATTACGCAGTGAACTTACGAAGCGTGGTTATAAGGCAAGTGGTAAGAAATGTGAATTAGTTTCCCGTTTGAAGGCTTTGTTATTGCTAGACGACTGTAAATTGAAGGATGGTGAGTCGGGTGAGGTTGAGGAGGAGGAAGTGGAGGGGGACGAGGAGCAAGCCTCGGACAGTTCTTGTGAATCACAAGATTCATCTGATGACGACGATCCGTTATCAGATAACAGCGGTGAACAACAACAAAGACGCAAACCTCCTCGCCGAAGCTCTTTTGCCCTAACTTTTCGTGATATCGAAGGTACTGTTCGTAAATTCGACGGTTCAGGCTCCATATCTGTCAAGAAGTGGTTACAGGAGATAGAGGAGAATAAAGTATTGTACGACTGGACCGATATGCAGGCATTAGTTTATGCAAAAAAGTTGTTGACTGGACTTGCTCGCAAATTCATAATGAGTGAAAGTAGCCTTACGACTCTCAAGAAATTTAAAAAAGCAATGATCAAAGAATTTTCAGATCATTATTGTGTGGCAGAAATACACGACACACTATCAAAGCGTAGCATCAAAAAAGGTGAAACAGCTTATGAATATTTTCTGGACATGAGAGAATTAGCAAGGGGCTTAGTGGATGACAAATCACTAATGCATTATGTAATCTCTGGGATCACTGACCCTTATGATAAAGCTCTATTGTGTGGTGCTCGTGACCTTGAACATTTTAAGGTAAATTTGCGCAGTTATGACAAATTGAAGGAAGGTCGGCGTGTCGGAGGTAAGAAAACCGAAGCAGCCCCATCAAAATCGGATTTTCAGTTGGCTCCTTCCGCACCAATTGAGGAAAGAAAAACTTATACGAAGAAAACTGGTCAACGTTGCTATAATTGTGGAAGGGATGACGGGCATAAAGCCTCTCAGTGTCCTCGACCAAAACGACCACCTGGTTCTTGTTTTGAGTGCAGCTCTATGAATCATCGGGTTGTGGATTGTCCTGAGCGAAAAAGGGACCGATCAGCTGTTCGTCGGGATTCGTCTGCTGTGTCTTTGGTGGAGCCAGTTCTTGCAGCACCCTACTTCGTGGTAGTGGAGTTCAGCGCCCTTTCTACTGAGTTAAGTTCGATCGTCGATACAGGTAGCCCTTTTTGTTTAATTCTTAAGAAATTCGTTCCGGATTTGTTAATTCAACCATATGAACAAAATGTAAGATTGGTAGGCATCAACAAATCGCCACTTACAATTTTAGGCCAATTTTGGGATGACGTGAAAATTCAAAATTGTGAATTGAAATTACAATTCTTGGTGGTACCAGATCATGTTATGACTTATTCATGTTTACTAGGACGAAATCTATTTCAAAATAAGTCAATTTCAATTATGATAGAAGGAAGTGAATTTTTAATCAAACCTAATGGTGTATCAAATTCTTTCTGTGAAGAATTATTGAAAATTGACGTTGAAACTTTGAACCCTAATGACATTATTTTGAACACTGATAATTCATTACCTGTAAATATTTCTGCTAAGGTTACTGATTTGATTAATAATTATGTTACAAGCCCAAAACCAATTCATCCTGAAACGAATTATGAGTTAAGTATCACACTTAAGAAAGAGAGTCCATTTTATTACCAGCCTCGCAGATTATCAGTTAAGGAGAATGAAGTAGTACATGATACTATTAAAAAAATTGTTAGACGAAGGTGTTATTCGACCTAGTAGGTCAGAGTACTGTTCTCCTGTGTTAGTGGTACCTAAAAAATCGGGTGAATCGAGAATGGTAATTGATTATCGCTCATTGAACAAGCTTATTTGTATGAATGAACATTTTCCGATCCCATTAGTACAGGACCACATTGATTCACTGAGGAAAAAAAAAATATTTACGTCTCTGGACTTGAAAAATGGGTATTACCATTTGGGTTTAACAGAAAACTCATGTAAATATACTAGTTTTGTGGTTCCATTTGGACAATTTGAATATACCAAGTTACCTTTTGGACTATCTTTAGGACCATCTGCTTTTGCTCGATATATTTTTGTAATATTCCAAAACATGATTGAGCAAGGAAAGCTGAAGGTATTTTTTGATGATTTGCTCATAGCTACGACCACAGTTGATGAGAATTTACAAATTTTGTCTGAGGTACTTGACCTAATGGTTAGAAATAAACTACAGCTTAGACTCGATAAATGCCAATTTTTAAAATCAGAAATGTCTTATTTGGGTTACTGTATTTCATCTGAAGGAGTTAGCCCTGCTGATGAGCACATTAAAACGATTAAGGATTTTCCAATTCCCACTAATACTAAAGAAGTGGAACGTTTTATTGGCTTGACATCTTATTTTAGGCGTTTTATAAAGGATTACGCAAAAATTGCTGGCCCGTTGTATAATTTAATTAAGAGGGATAATCCTTTTGAATTTAGTAAAGATGCTATGATTGCTTTTGACGTTTTAAGAACTAAATTGATAGAACGACCTTTGCTGGCAATTTATTCGCCGAAACTTGAAACTCAAATTCATTGTGACGCTAGCAGTAAGGGATATGGATGCATTTTGGTTCAACGGCAACCTCATGATGGAAAGTTTCATCCTGTTTTCTTTTTTAGTAAGCGGACGACTCCAGCTGAATCAAAGTTCCACAGTTACGAGCTTGAGTGCCTTGCAGTAAAATATGCATTAGATCGATTTCGCGTTTATTTGCATGGATTAAAATTCAAAATTGTGACGGATTGCAATGCTCTTAGGTTGACTCTGGATAAAAGGGACATTAACCCGCGCATTGCCAGATGGGTTTTAACTTTCCAAGAATTTGACTATGAGATAGAGCATAGGGATGCAAAACGTATGGCACATGTTGACGCATTGAGTCGCGCGATCATGATCATTGATGTTGAACTAGATGAAGCCTTGATTGTTAAACAACATACAGATCCCGATATTAGGATTATTCGTGAGGAGTTAGCTGTTAAGGAATCTCCATTGTACGAACTCAGGAATGGGTTAGTTTATCGTAAAATTGGGGACAACGAATTGCGATTTTATGTACCTACGGAGCTACGTGATTCGATCATACGGACCTATCATGATCACTATTCTCATGTTGGTGTCCAAAAAACAAGTGAATTAATTAAGCGAGTTTATTGGTTTCCCAAACTAACTGATTGTGTCAAAAATTACATTTCGAATTGCCTCAAGTGCGTTTTTTATTCACCGAAATGTGGGAAGGGAGAGGGTTTCTTGAACCCCATACCAAAGGGAGACATTCCTTTCAATTGTGTTCACATAGACCACTATGGTCCTTTGGCGATGACCTTTCGTAAAAACAAATATGTATTTTTAGTTGTAGATGCATTTACCAAATTTGTTAAATTGTTTCCTTGCCGTACTACTAATTCGAAGGAAGCAATAGCTCACCTAGAACATTATTTCCGTTGTTATAGCAAACCATTACGAGTTATTTCTGGGCGAGATTCTGGTTTTATTTCTAAGGATTTTGAAGATTTTCTAACAAAACATAATGTAATTCACGTTAAAAATGCTAGTTTGACTCCCAAAGCAAATGGCCAAGTGGAACGTGTCAATAGATCTCTTACTCCTATGTTGGCTAAACTTAGTGGAGGTGCAGATTGGGATTTAGAATTGGGAAAAGCTGAGTTCTCGATGAATAATACGTATCATTCCGCAGTTGGTGATGCTCCTAGTAAACTTTTGTATGGAGTTTATCAAAACGGAAACGTACCGGACGAATTAAAAACTGTTGTTCAAAGCAATGATGTTAGTAGTCGTGACTTGGAGATGATCAGAGACAAGGCAGTGACGACTATTGAGAAAGCTCAAAATTATAACAAGAAACATTATGATACTAGGCGTAAACCTGCGACTGAATATTCTGTAGGTGATTTGGTGGTTCTCAGCAGTAAGGATTCAACTCCGGGTGTCAACCATAAGTTACAGAAAAAGTTTCGTGGACCATACATTGTGAAGAAAGTTTTGCCTAACAATAGATTTTTAGTAGGTGATATTCCTGGTCATCAAGTATCTCGTATTCCTTATGAGGGAGTGGCTTCTCCTGACAATATGAAACCATATGACTAGCTCTAATTGTTCCGTTATGTTAAGATTATGTCAAATTTAGCAATCGTTAATTGTTCTTTTGCTCTTGATTAGGATGATTACGATTAGTTATGTGCTTAACCCTTATTTTATGAACATTATGTGCTACTTATTATGAATTATTCCAATTTATGATTATGAGACCATTATGCAATGACTTTATGCTTGCATTGTTTTTTACGTCACTTTAGACATTTTCTTTTATGTCACGATAGATAGGTCTATGGTCAGAATGGCCGAGTTGTAAGGGTTATTTTGGCGCCAACCAAATTAACCGATACTACCGCTACCTGCGGAGAGGAGGGCAGTCAGGTGTGATTAGTTCAGTTGTTGTCAGTTCTCTGTTACGTGTGATGTTACGCTTTATGTTCAACCGAAAAATAGTCCAAGAACTGCCCACTTCATATAAAACATTGGGATGCAATATGTCCTTAAAAATACATTTGTGCAATTTCGGACGAACATGGAGAACGATTCCACCAAGACATATCCAGATATTAAGACATATTATATTTTACCGTTGAAAAAGAAAAAAAATCTGTTATAATAAAGATAATAATTTTCAAGTACAATTTTTCATTTTTTCCAAGTTTCTCCTCTTTTCTCTCAAAATCAGAGGGCGATAGAATTTTTCTGAGTTCAGATTCGGACTCAGCACCCCTGAAAACATGAGAAACAGGCGAAATTGTTCAAGGGAGGGGAGAAAAGTCTTTTTTTGCAGAACAGTGTGATTAGCACCGTTTTGAAATGCATGGTGTTTATTCTTGGAGTCACTGCTGCAACTTCATTTTCGGCAAATATTCGTTGGAAATCGATCTTATGCGTGTGTATGAGGTTCACTCGAACGTAGTTAGCACCTGGGGCTGACCGGGTCACAGCAATAAGCTGACACAAGTCACGCTCCGCCAGCCGCCCCGCGGCAAGTACCGAAGCCGACCAGGATCCTCCATTACCACATTTCCTTCTCACTTCAATAATTGGAGGCCTAAATAGGTAAATAACCTTTTTTTCTAATTTATGCTCTTTTGTGTTGAAGTGAGCTAGGAAAAGGGGCGGCTAATTGGTTCCGAGGCGAACAGGTGGTCTGGAAGGGAGTGCGGCAATTATGAGGTGCCTGCGGAGCTCCGTCGTACGAAAGCCGCGACAGTTTCCGCGCTTGTAGCTTAACTTCCGATTCCCACAGTGAGATCCATTCAACCTTCTTCGCTGAGTTAATTCGTGTTCCTGCTGCAAAATTTCGGTCATTCAGGCCTTAAGGATGATGTGTTCAAGATTTACCCTCAAATTGATGACACGTGCACCTGTCCAGTAGCGGCACAACCAGTAGCTGCTACTACATTGAACACCGGGGGGCACTGAGATGTCCAGGGGCTATCAGGAGACAGAAGAGATGCTTCTCAAAGCTTATAAACAACTTGTCTATGCATCTTTGCATCACTTCATTCCAACTTCATGTAATCAAAGACTCAATTAACACAAAAGAACACTCCAACACCTTCCTCAAAAACTTCTTAATAACGCATTAGACCACTGGCCATTCGTTCCCTTGACGATATGGAGGTATGCACGACGACCCCTTTAACCATCCGTCAGTTTACCGCACTGAGTAACGAACCCATTAAGTTTACCAACAGTTCTTAAACATTCGAGGACATTTGTGAACAGTTCACTTCCCTCCGATCATCTGATGATTGTTTGAAAACAGTGCCCGCCAATTGTGGTCGTATGATGTATGCAGGCCACTCTTAACCCTCCAAACAACTGGAAAGAGTGATGGGTTGAGCAGTTAGAACGCACTAATTACAAAATGATAAAATATAAGCTTCAAGCTGGATGCAAAGGAATCAAATCTTGCTTGTTCGATATTTTTTCAAATGCGTATGTCCGCCTCAGTTCTAACTGAAAATGCCCTAAAATTTCGTCTCTTATCCTACTATATTGGTAACATTATAGCAAATGTTCATTCCCGTCTGATTGGTGCAGTGCCCCTCCAAACTGCGTTCCAGAGCCCTGAAAATGCCTTTTTTACGCGTTGGTTTAAATGGAATAAGGCTACGACGGAGAGCTTCTTTCTTTTAATTTTTTTGGTTTGTTAGTTTACGGGTCACATGCTCATATCCTTCAATCAGCAGACGCCTATAATCGCAACACAAATCAATGATTTCAAAGCTATCCATATATGACCGACAATGACGAACTGAGGAATATAAGCGTGACTTAAGGGTGCTCCTCGACCACAATCTCTTGTCTTCTAATCACATTTCCACCATCTTTAGTCGAGCTATGCTTGTCCTGGATTTAGTGGAGCAGTACTGTGAGGAATTGAAATATACACCATCATTACTATCTGCAAGACGTTGGTCCTGCCTAACTTGGATTACACGTCTGTGGTGTGCAGCTCGTTCTACTGATGCCACATTCAGCAGATGGAGAGGTTTCTCTGATGTACAGGACAAGCTGCTTATAGCCCAGGAGGTTACGATGAGCTGAACGACAGGAGTGGAATGAAGAGTCATTCCACACTAAATGTTTGGCTTTTTAGGATGAACAGGGCTAGGAAAAACCCTCGGAGTCACCCAGTTGATCAGGCTTGCCTTCGTCAAATTTCATAGAAGCTACCTAGGTTGGTTAGAAAAAAAATTGCCATTAAATACAAAGACGAAATTGACGAGAATCACATTACCACAAAAAAATACTCTTGTGGACCGGTTTCGGTTGTTATACCATCATCAGTACTCACCAGAATCTGTCAGATACCTGTCTTTCTGCAGTGTATGATGATGGTGTAACAACCGAAACCGCTCTACAAGTTTTTGTGAATTTTACGTGGAGATGGACTTTCTCGCCAATTTCGTGTTCTCATTTAATATGGATTTTCACTATCTCGCCGCATCAACCTTACGTTATGTAAATAGCCATTACAGTTTTTCGTGATGTAGAAGCTTATATTTCCCATGGGGGCAGAAGAAACTAAGGATATGGAATGTCAATACCCTCAATGGTATAATATCCTACATATGGGCACGACGAAGAAAATCACGAGCAACCACTGAAATTCAGAGAGGTAACATGAAACACACATGCATAAGACTTAAAATTTCGATTTCAAAAGGAACTCTTAACACAAAATCCCTCTGGAATCATATCATAGCGGCTGTTGCGCTCCTCACAAGACACTAGGCGATTTTCACTACCTCCAAGCACATTCACATTCATGTTGACGTTCTTTTTCCTGTTGAAGTTCTAGCCCTTAAGGAGAGCAACAGACGAACTCAATGCGGTCCAGGTGGGCTCATTCGAATCTTTGAAAGCATGTATGTTAATAACGAAAAAGAAAAATACCTACTGTAAATTTCGAATGTTTTTGATATTATTTTTCAATTTCTGTCAAATGATTTGTCCCTCAAGGATTGGGTAAAATCGATGCCGAGGATTCAGCCACAACTAGGAAAAATGTAACTTTTGACCCAAGTTTCATTAACTTTCGTTCAGTAGTTTCGAAGAGTAAACACCGAACGACGTACTGAAAACAGCGAACGAATTCATTATTTTTTAATTTGATTTTTAGATTCTACAGTAGAAACTCGCTAACTTCTGGGACTTCGGCAGTGCCGGATTACCGAAAATGCCGGATTACTGAATGTCGTATTAAGATAGTCGTTTTTTGCTAGGATAGCGGAAATACCGCTAAAATAGACGGTTAAAAGGGCTATTAATCGTTACCAAGCCATTTTTCCGTGCTCTATTGTGATTTCTCTAATTTTGGCAGTGAAGGAAAATGTTAAAAACAAAACAAAGAAATATATTATTGTGTATTTCGTGAATTTATTAATAAAGTACACTATAGTACACTGCCGAAATCGCCCGAACTCTGCCATACGCGCCTGCAAGCTTTATTCAGTACGAAAAACAAATCTCTTAAGACCGATGCCGGATTATTGAAGGTGCCGGACAATCGGATGCCGGATTAGCGGGGTTTTACTGTATCTTGGAACGTGAAATAACAAATTTTGATTTGCATTATAGAAAATAATAAACCAAAATAACATGAACGCGATACAACAATTTAGGAGAATTCGTTCATACGTTCATTATACCAGGAACATTTCAATTTTCTAGGTCGATTACTAAGGTTCATTATTGCAAATGATAAACCAAAAACGCCGTTTAAATCGATCACGCAAAAAAACCTCATCCGAGCGCAATCGGGGAGACAAAAGCCGCGCTTTGTCCGTGCAGATCAAATGTCGTTCCCTCATTAGCCCGTCAGACGCATAAATCAGAATGTTAATGTCAACGGGACAAAAAAGAATTTCCGACCGCCTCAAATTGTTTCGAAATGGCTTTGCATGTTACTCCCGCGCGTTGCGGGTTGATCTATTATACGGTTCAGGGGACAAGGCAGTTGGGTTTTGTCAGGTTCAGGTAGGTATTCATGTATGTAGTGGTGGGAAGGGGTTTTGGCGGAGTTCTTGGCGCTCGTGTGAGAAAGCTCGGGAACCGCTAGGCCCCGGCCGCAGGACAGTGGGGCTAGCGAATCTAGCTGGACAAAAGTCCAAAAATGAAGTTAGGAATATTGATGATTGTTCCAACAGGGATGACGTTAGTGAGAGGGAAAACGTAGGATTCCTGGGGGCAATGTCAACAGAGCGTTACAATAAATAACCAACTAATCGGGAGAGTGACGTTTGGCCAAGAAAGTTTTGTCACTAACAACCAACGATTCTGCCACGTTGAATCAGTCCTTCTGTCCTTGAGAGAAGGTCGCGAAGGAGAAACTATTTTTTGAGGGACCCCATGATGGAAGCCCCTCGACAGGTTTACCAGTTCAGTTATTAAGCCCTCACAAATTATATAGATGGGTGCTCATTCCCACCGCAAATGTTGGCATCCTCGCCTTTGTCATGCCAGTTGAGTACCACCAACAGGGCTGAATCTATAACAATCAGTTTTATACACCACATCCTAACATACACCAGGTAATAACGGCACTTCTTGACAGACAAGCTGAAGTTTCATTGAAATTTGAAAGCATATGTAGGGGATTGAAAAACCCCATTCACGAGGAAACTGCCTGCTTGAGTTATTGAATGACAGGTGGGCTCAATATTGTGAGGATGAAGACGTCATCAGCTACATAGAAGACGGTGGCAACAGGCGTTCCCCACCTCAGTGACTCCGCAGCAATAAACGGCGATGCAGCAATTCTGCAGATAAAGGTGAGATATTTCTTCAATTCTTTTCCATCATAAGTGCGTCCAAACGAGTCCTCAACTCAGTTATGGGTGATTCATATTTTACGGGACAATCGCTGTCCTTCATCGATAAATAATTTTCTGTTCAGCTTTTCCCAAAAATTATTTTTGTAGATTTTATGTGGTACCTACGCCTACTCATGGCTGCCATAAAGTTCGGCTACTCTTCATTTTACATGCCGGTAATTGATCGAAATGTGCCTCTAATCTCATTGTCATGGTCTGTCCGTGAGTCAGAATTTGAGCTTAATCCGAAATTGTATCCGCTCAAAGTACGTTTTACCGGAAATATTTGATCTAGTATTTTTTTAGAATTAGTTACTGGATGTCAGTGCGTTTAGGAGTGGGACTAACTTTTAGACCGTCTGTACGAATCAAGTGGTCAAAGTTGGTCCCAAACCTTCTGTGTCATTGTCATGGGTTTGAAGGAAATCATCGTAGCTCTATCAAATGAGGGAATTTTTTGGCAATTCTAAGTTTTTTCAGCGCTCTGTAAAGGTGCGCTCAAACGATCTGTCATTTTGGGTGGTTCCGTTCAAACGTCATACTATCAACTAGTCCACACCTGGTTTCGTATCCTATAGCAGGGAGTTTGCGGTCAGCACTCGATATCGCTTCGTGCGCACTGTTCGTTGGAGAAAAAATTTGTATTGGTCAATTTTCGTGCCCAGAATGGATTCTAATCAAATGGGTATGCTCTATTTGTATGCTCAATATTTCGAACCATACTTTAAACAGAAAACTTTCATTTAATCGGTTAAATAATCCAAACTGCTGTTAAATTTTCAAGCAACTTAAATTGTTATTTCTGTGCATTCAAAAAATTGTAAAGTAAATAATAAAACCACACTCAAATAAAACAGGTCGGAGTTGAAACTAGAACGATAAAAAACATTGGAAAAACATTAATTTCTGAGTCGTATGACGTTAAACTTGAATCCGTCTAATTTTAAAGTGGCCGGTTGATTTTGAAGGGCAGAAATCATCTTCCTAAAGTTTTGAGGCCTTTTCTCTGGGGTATTTTTTTCTCATTTGTTTTAATAAGCTCTAAAATTTTGTAAGTATGAAAACTTCTACAGCGAGTAAGGTTTAGTAACTATCTATAGTTGGTCAGTGAAACCCTGATTATTTTCTTGTACCGATGTTTTAAGGTACTCAAAAGCAATCCTTTCCACTGTGTTTGTAAAAAACAAAACAGTCCTCGCCCACAAAAATTAAACGAGTTGAAACTTTAAATCGATTTTGACGATTAGGTTATCATCAGTAATAGGACAATAACTGAACATTCGAGATATCAGTGGTTGCGTACTACGCAATGCGTAATGCGTAGTGATATTCGAAAGAGAGCTTCAACCGCATTGGTCAAAAGGTGTAGGGAACATCCAATCATGTGGTTTCTGTGAAAGTGATAAGAGATGCAATTCTATTGGTCAGGAAGGTGAAAGTCCCTCCATTTACAGCTGTCACCATATAAACACTGTGTTTTCCAATGTACATTCAGTTATTGTTCTATACCGATGATGATCTAACCGTCGAAATCGGTTAACGTTGCAACTACCTTAATCTTTGTGAAAATAAACTACGTTTTTTTCGCGAACAGTCTAGTGCATATGTGTGTTTCTTCATAAAAAATCCATCCCAATGTCCAATACCACTCATATTGCACCATTTTGGAAAGCTCTCATCTAGATCTTGCAGCTGCTGTGATGAAATGCTACAAATAAAGTTGTTCTCTGATGATTAAGAACGAAATAATTGTGAATAGCTCCTACTGTAATCCTTCCTCGGAACTGGTTACCGATGCCAATATCAGGATCCAACCTCACGGTTGGCTTCCTCCCTCGAGGTGTCTAGCACGCCCTCGCGACCATCGTCCTTTTGCGCTTTTCGCGTTTTATTCTAATAAGTGACGCGAAAGAACGTAAAAGGGGACGAAGAAGGAGGGATTTTCCTTCTTGTTCCTATTTATTCAGAAGCGTGCAGCATTTGGTATTCCAGGTTGTGTTTCGTTGTTTGGGAAAGGCGAACAAAAGGTATCCGCTCGTGGCTTCAGCCGACTCTCCTCATGCTCTTTCCCTTTTTTCCCTCTTCGTAATTATTATAAGGTTTACCTTCCGTTGCTCCCCTTGCCCCATCTCCTGTGACCCCTTCGCTATCGCCTCCCCTCTCCAGTCGGTGATTTTGACCCCATGCGGTCCATTCGCCCACCACACCTACCCGAGCTCGCCGCCTCCGGAGTTCAGAGGTCGCTCACGGCACTACAGACACCGCCATTAGCGCCGTGGCCACGAGCTTACAATCCGATTTTCCTCTACTCCCAACATGTTAGTGTTCTCTTTTTTTCCTATCTCAACAGTCAGAAGATTAAACGTGCAGGATCGGCTCTCGATATTACAACCATTAGATCTCGATCCCAACGGACTTTATCGAAGTATAACTTGATTAGCAGAAACATCACACTGGGGAGAGCCATTGCACCTTCTTCCCGCCATTATTCACGGACGTGAGAGAAGTTGGTAGAATTGTAGAGCTGGTAATAAAACCCTTAATTCAAAGTGATTAATGTATACGTTCAATTTTTTCCAGTTTTACCAGTTACAACTTCAACCAGGTATAATTTGCGGTGACAGTGGTTTCGTACCCCAGTGCATGATAATTAATCTTACGACCTGGGGGGGAGGGATGGAGGTCGGAGGAAAGCACTTGAGAAGGCCCTGACACCCAAATCCCAGCATGCGAGCTATGGAATATGTTCGATATCAAATGCCAGCTAAAAGTTACACCTTTACTGAAGGATACCGTTGGTGCTTGGACTATCCCAAGGGCTTTGACTGTTGAACAGCTCCTCTCCAAAAAGGCTCTACTCCAATTGTTTTGAAACAAACTTTTCATTCAAATGCAGTTTTAACTGACGTTCTTTTGTACTGTAATGATATTCAAGCCACCACTGTGAAGCAAGCTTCTTCTCTTTTCAGAAAGTGATGGATTGCAACCCACCAGGGCAGCCCGCTGATCCACAACAGAAATAATAAACTTCAGCGAATACTTGTCTGCATTTGTACAATCACATCATTATAACTCAAGTTCGTCATTAACTCAAGTTTTTTGTTGGAAGTTCCTACTCAGGTGTCTCCTCCTCCAGGCGACCTTGGGTCGTAGGTACATCAACTTTTGCTGAAAAGGTCTTCATGTAGAAAAAGGTTTTTATTATCTTATTCCTTTTGCAAAATTACATCATTCGCTTTTTGGACTACCCACGGGCATAGGGATCGCCGGCTATCTGTGCAGGCTTGTCGAAGCACCAACACCTTGCCCACCAGGGTTGGAACCTGAGGTTGGATTCATGAGGGCAGTGGTTTGCATTTCTCAGTAAGATATTCAACATGCTGGAAGAGTTGAATGCTGTGAGAACGAGAGTGCTTGCGGACTTTACTCCCAAGTGGGTGTATCAAAAACTCAAGTGTCAACCGTTTAGTTGGTTGTTAGACCATACCATCTACGAGTAGTTTACTGGGCACACTCCCTTTCCTGGTGGTAAAGACAGAAACATGAGTAAAATCCAGGACTTGCACAGTGGTCAAAACGCCTGATTTTGTGTGACAAAACTCATGTTAAGACGTGAAATTCTACATTGTAGTATGTAGAACATGTCTCGAGGGTTAAGAAACGGTGGAAATTACTCTCCCAGCTCAATGCTTTCAACCTGGGGACACATTGGGCTCTGCGTGTATGTGCAAGTACAGGTAACATACTGGTAAGCTGCCAAGCTCGTATAGGAATATTAGTATCTCTTCCCCCCTTGCCTCGACAACAAGAGCGTTTGATAAAGAGTTGATCTTGTCAGGTATGAATTCATGTCTTAGCCTTTGACTAGCGAGCCAAATGTCACACAGATTATCAAGGGGGGTGGGCAGTAAACACTCTTCTAAGATTATTAAAAAGACTGTACAAAGGCTGCCAAGGAGAGTGGGGAGTATACCTTTCTCCCAATTTTACTGTATGAGTGGGCTGTAAAGCCGTGGTAAAAAAATACCTCCTTGTAAGAACATGTTCCATGTTTTATAAATTTTTGGCATAGGCCAAAAGCATCCGGGGTCGCTTTTTTTCCTAAATGAAAAACAATTTGTTAATTAATCCCTCTCTGTATAAATTATCAGCAGTGTATACACTAGTACAAATGGTGTATCAACAGTTTTTGTTTTTCGATAAATCTGTTTTCAAACTTCTCAAGGGTGCAATGTTTTGTTATATGTTTGTGAGTCAGGTGTTTTGTTTCTATGGCCGTAAATATGTGTAGTATACGGAAAATTTCAAGATTTTTTCCTTTTTTTGGGTTAAGGGACTTAAGGGATTTCTTTCAGAAACCGTGTTGAAAATCCCAAGTTTGGAGTTTTTTGAATTATGGGAGTGGGCCCTTATTTATTCCAATAACTTAGCTTTTTTAACTTGATTGATTAGTAACAATAACTATTTTCAACACTTCAAACACAAAATGTCTTCACTATAAACAATCCAACTCATCAACGACAACCAACTGTCAAAGTTCTTAAAATAATTTCGACGCCTCATAACGAATCTAAATCTCCGCTAGTCCAAACAGCTCATCGTGTCTGCTAATTATTCCATTTGGTTCGTTGCTCTCTCCAGCCCTCAACTTTTCTCAGGAGCGCTATCAAGATGGTTTTTGACAGAAAGGGGCGTTTCCTGGAAGTAACCACCAAAACGAAGTCCGACACGAAAACAAAACGTCCGGCTCAAAGTTCCTTTTCTAAAATGAACCCGGAAAAACGGAACGTACCGTGATAATTATTCTGTAAGCAATTACCACACTTATCATTCCTCCGGCAATTACTCTTTTCAGTCTGATCTTTTTAAGCTTCAACCTTGTGTGGCTAGATAAATCAAAACGTGATAAAAATTAAGGTACCGCCGTCTCACTCCTGTGCCTTCACCCCCGCTCGCTCTCCATGAATTATTTATCAATTGTTACCGTCATTTATGTGAATGTTAAACAGAGCCTGAGAACGGCCTGGCCCGACCCGCCATGTTAGAGGTTTAAGCGTTTTTAAGAGGGGAATTATTCCAGCTACCAACGGAATTGAGGCGTCCTGACGGCCGGTTGGGAGGATTCAAACGACTTGGTGTCTCTTGAATTTTTGTCGGGAATGAGAGGGTTTCCCATTGATTGAATCACAACCAGTGTACTGTTTATACGATATATCAGTCAGGTACATGATTTAGACGATGTTATAGAGTGTGCGCAAAAACTAATTGGATTAACTCCTGAGAACGATCCAACATAAATCTGAGACGAATTACCTGCAATGTCGATAAACAACCTCTGAAATCGAATGTTTTTAACCCTCCCTCAAAAGTTGTTCATTTAAATCTCAAGATAATTAGATTCTGGGAAAAAAATTTTCAAAAAATGCTTCAGTTGACTGTGCCAATACGCCTACAGGAGCTTTTCACCAAATTGAATTTAATTATTTTCAATAAATCTCAATAATAACTATTTGTACAGCTATTACTGGTATATATTGGATGAGACCACTCAGTTTGTATCCTCAAGGAGATATCTTGAGCCAGCAGTAGAGACCTCCTGGTTGTATCTAGGCTATGAATGGCAAACGTTTGGATTACATCATTAAATTGGTTGCTCAGTGAAAAGTAGCAGATTTTATGTTTCTTTTGCAGCTACAACATTTTGGGACTTCGTTGAGCCTGCAGCTAGTCCAAGCTGCACAAGCTTCTAACTCTGCCAAAGGTAGCGATGAATCGAAAAGGTGCAAGCTTCGAACTCGCCCACGAACGTTGAACTGCCTCATATTCCAAGCTTTGTAACCATCCGTCTCGACCAGGACATCCTTGAGCTTCCCCCTGAAACCTTGGGGTTACCGCAAAGGGAGGGTGGAAGAGATGCTTCTCTTAGCCTAATATGAATTTCAATTTGTCAGTTTCTCGTTGTTCCACTCCAGTTGAAACTGAAGGAATACAGTAACACAATATTAGAAAATATTAACAACACCAACAACTAGATGTCTAGAAAAATGATGAGGTAGGTTGTACGTTCTCTCATCAGTATGCCGTTTAGCTTGGATGATCCACAGACACGAGTCCCTTTGACATTTCGTCAGATATCTGCACTAGGTTTACCAATATGTGATGGAACTGGCTCGAACATTCAACAACATTGGCAAACTCTGCAACTTTTACACGATTGGCAAACTCTCTTCATCTGTTGGCAGATTCCAATGCCCAAGAATCTTGCTCATGATTTTTTGAGAACAATGCTCACGAATAATGCTCATTTCTTGTGAATGGGTACTAACACATAAATACCAGCGAAACCTTAAAATCAGAAAACAGAACTGAAAACACACAGGACACACCAATGACAGAAATAGGATTGAACATTCAGCTGATAAGACGCTGATAAGCAAAACGATAAGAAGCGCCCTTATAAGTGAGCATACAAAATACTGTGAGCAATCTCATGTGTTTTCAAGCTTTCCAATTGGTCAATATTGCTCAATTCTAACCGAAATTCCGCCTTTTCAGCGGAACCTTGGTGTACAAATATATTTTTTCCCGCATCGGTTTTAACTCTTCGAAAAGGATGAGGAATTTTAAATTGTTGTTTTTATCTTTTTAGTTCCATATAGCACCGTTTATTAAAACTTTATTAGAGGAGAAGTGAATCTGTAGGTTTCTCATGTTGAAATCAATGCGATTTGTTGAAAGCAGAAATATTTCTGCTTTCTGTGGGTCAGAACTATTTTCTCATTTCCTGTCTGAAGCACCAATGCTCTTTGGGAAACCAAATTTTGAATGAACCCCTGCCATAACTTGGTCTAGCTAATTTTCATTTGGTATAGAAATGTAATAACGCAAAACATTCATTTTCAGTCTTGGAAGATGGAATCACTTTTGGAAGTGATTTTGGGCGTTCTCAAAGTACGTGTGGGCACCCCGAAAGCACTTCTATCGATTCCACGATGCCCTCATTGTCGGAAACATCTTGTGGTTTGAATGACATTTTTGGACTGTTTCAGTGGAGATATAACAAAATGCAACGTAATAACGCACAAACGACACAGTTGGAACCCAAGTTCACGTCCAGAAACCCGTTGAACTGAGTTCAAACGGCCACTAACGGCTGTTCAACTTTAAGCAAAGCTTAGCTCTTATCACAAACTACCTACCAACATCTGTGGTTTAAGAACTTGTACACCTGGCACTGTACCAGTTGCTGTGTCTGTTAAAACAGTAATATAAGCGTTGAGTGAGGTTCAAACTAGTCTTGTACTCCTGGCCCTTAGTCAACTACTTTCGGTTCATGATTGAAAATATTGAACCCAAATTGCCTCATTAAAAGAGACAACCGGAAATTTTTCCTAATTCGAGCAAGGTAACTACGTCTGTCTTATTTATTGCCGGAGTGCGGCATAACTCATTCCGTGCCGTTGTCGGGAGGGTGACATCTTTTCGAAGCCTTTTTTTTCTTCCCCCACAACCCCCATCACACACTTCCCAATAATAAAATAAAACGACAAATTTCAAAATAAAGAATACAAAATCGAGAAGACGAGAGAGAGAAAAAAAACCTCCTTTTCCCGAAGGGGAGAAAGAACAAACTCTTGAGGAGCTGTAAATCTGATCTAAATGCCCGGGAGTTGATTTAATTATTAGAGGTCTCGAGCCGGAGATATAATGAGGATCCGAGAAGGTCCGGAGCGCGAGATAAAGTCGATACAAGAATTATAATGGTCGCCCGGTTTTAATGGCGTTTTATTTTATTAGCGCGGAGGACAACCGAAGGGGTGGGGGCGGGGATCACAAGTTACTCCTGCGTTGTGAGATGCATTTCGGTTACCAGAGGTATCCCGACTGTTTTGGAACTCTGCCTAAACAGGTTAATTCGTGAAATTACACGTTTTGAGAACAAAAATTAAAAAAAAGACTGACGAAGTATGCAAAAGAGCCTTTTCCCAATTTTCGTCGGATTCTATGTGCAATTTGCCTAACTCCTAAAATGGCACTTGACACTTTTTTCATATTTCAAGCTTCAATTGTTCAAGAGGTCCCTCAGTTCACTTTAAAATTGTGTACATTGTATTCATATACTTTGTTCTTCCTGGTGTATTGGACTTGACCGTATTATTAAATAAATCAATTGTACACAATTCAATTTCAATATACATGTAAAAATTATACCGCCACCCAACTTGGAAGACATTTTTTTTCCCCATTTATGTCACAACCGATTTAAATTACAAATCATCTAGCAACTTAATTTAGAATGAAGTAATATCACTGTTTGTGGTTCAGTAGTTCATTATCTAAGACCACTACAAGTCACAAACATTAATCAGCGTCTGGTCACAACTAGGTCCAGCGGCTTGGTCCTCTTGAGTCGCCGTACCTCTTCTCTGTTGTCCAGGGTATACAGGATTTCGAGATTTTGGTGTCTGTGCAGCCGAATTTCGTGATCCGCTGCAATTCTTCTTATCGCGTCACTCATCATTTCCACTTTGAAGTCGCGGTGGAGATCAGTTGTCCTGATATAGCAGGGTGCGTTGACAATACTCCTTAAGATTTTATTTTGGAGTGTCTGGATAGTTTTGACATTTCTGTTGCTCGTGCAGACCCATAGTTGGCAGCCATAGGCCCAGACGGGCTTAATCATTTGCGGATACAACAGCAATTTGTTATGGGTGGATAGTTGAGATTTCCTACCCAGCAGTTGGAAGACATGTATTCCCAATGCGGGAGATCTCGAATTTCTAATTTTCCAATCAGGCTCCATGACCATGAATGTTCTCAGATTTCGGATTGCGTGGTTGTCCCTTTTCGAGATAAATGTAAATATTTGGGTATTTATTTTGATGAACGTCTTAAATTCAAGTGACATATTCAATCAGTTATCAAGAAATTACGGAAATTTCTTCATGTTTTTAGAGTGGTCAGTGGTTTTTTATCTAGGAAATTATTGTGGAACATTTACTTTGGTCTCACCTATTCTGTGTTGAAATTTGGGATTCTAATCTGGGGGAGTTCTTGTAGATCCCATTTAAGAGGTCTGCAAGTTATTCAAAATTCAATTATTAGAGTCATTATGAATAAGCCTTGCAGATATTCTACTTCACTACTTTATAAAGAATTTGGTGTACTCAAGACTAATCAAATTGTTCTTCTTGAATCATGCGTTCATGTTTATAAATTAGGGATTGATGCGAATGATCTGTGTTCTGACGACTCAAATACCAGAGCGGCTTCGGGGACTAACGTTAAGCAACCTAAATGCAAAACAGAATTTATAAACGCTTCTCGTTTAACAGGGCATTGCATTTTTTTATGAGAACAGGATTGATATTTGTTCATTTCAATCATTAAAGAAGTTCAAGAGATTATTTTTTCCCTATATGTGAATGAACTTGCATCACAAAAATATTCCGGGAAAATTTACATGTTTGCTGATGATGTTGCCCTAGTAAACTCCGGGCAAACATGGCAGGAGGTCCATCAAAATGCCGAGAAAGATCTGAGGGCGATAGGACAATGGATGAACACCAATAAGCTTACAATCAATACTACGAAATCGGTTTTCATGGACATAGCAAGAAAAGCAGACCCACAATCAACATCGAGTGACCCTTTGACATTACATAGCTGCAATGACTTACCGTGTGACTGTTCAAAAATCAAAAAAGTGAAAAAAAGTGAATAGCTTAATTTACGAGTTTATTTAGGAGTGACTTTCGATTCTCAAATGAAATGGACCCACCACATTCAAAATCTGTGTCAAAAGCTAAGGAAATGTGCCTATACCCTCCATAGAATAGAATTTCTATCAGATGAGCTGAAGATCAATATTTATCAGGCGCTGTTTGAGTCAATCTTACAGTATGCAATTGTAATATGGGGGAACACTTTCAAGTACCCAATAGACAAAATTTTTAAGATCCAAAAAATGACCCTAAGGATATTGTTCAATAAGCCCAGGCGCCATCCCAGTGATACATTATTTCATGATTTGAATCTGTTAACCGTCCACCAATTGTACACATTTAATATGCTAAAACTAATCCGTAAACACGAAAATATATATTTTGCTTATGTGAGACAGCGGCAATCAAAATCTTACAGACTCAAGTTGCCGAGAGTAAAAAATACATTTGCTCAAATGACGACAATATACAGAGGCATGCAAATAGTCAATAAAGATTTTGAAAAAATTAAAAATCTAATGAAGATAAACAGTTAGCATCTATTAAAAAAAGAAACCTATAAACTAATAAGAGATAACCCGTATGAGTACTTTATGAACTAAAATTAATGAATAAATACAATTAGCAGCCATATAAATGGCGTGTATAGTAAGTACATCATTTTATGGAAGTGAAATCTAAACTTCAACAATTAATGTGGTGTAAATATAGTGTTATAGGAACGTACTTTATAAAAATTAGATGTAAGAACCAACTCCGGGCTGGGCCACAGTGTTACACTATCCAGCTCGGTCATCAGTTTTTATTCAAATGAAGAATGTAACATGTAAAATGATGTAAATAAACTATCCATCTATCTATCTATCTAAGAGCCATATTGTAGATCTTTTGAAGTCTACTTAATATTGTGTTACGTTACTTTTTTTTATTTTCCATAATTCCTATAGTAAGGTATCAGGTATATTTAGGAAGGTGTTGTTTCATGTAGAATGTAGGTTTGTCTTTTTTGGTTTTTAATTCTAAAATTGGGAAACCAAATTAAAAACTACTATGTACTGGTCGACATGAGCTCCACCTGAGAGTGATAGTTTTTTCAAACTTATTCTCAGGTGGGCGAAATTAAAATAATAATTTTTGCTTTCTTTTTTATTATTGCAGTGATTTGTTCATTTAATTTTGAATTTTTTTATTAATATTTCTTGTGCAAATCTTTGTTTTTTCGCCAAATAAACAAATCTTGAATCTTGAATGTCCCATGGAATCTTCTATAACGAACCTCTGAAGTCTAACAAACAACCGACGCAATCATCCAACCACCACCAGCGTCCTATTATCCGTAGTTTCTTTCCAACGAGACGGCCGACCCCACCTTCCTATTTACCTTCATTTTCACGCTGAGGATAAGTCACGAATCTTTCAGGAGGTGAAGAACTGTCACAAGAAGTGGATTTTTTTCCCTCCACCCTTTCGTCTTCGGATTCTCTTTTCTCCACCCTCCAGGGCCCTGCATCCGGTGTTGCCTTCCTGTAAAGCATCCATGACCGAACCAAATTACTCCGGAGTTCCTCATCAAAGTGATCGCACGCCTCGAATAATCGCTTTCGAATCATTCACCGTCCCGGTTCGCGAGGCGAACAATGAAACAATCATGGGAAAACATTCAGAAAGTCGTATGCTAGTCAGAAAATCCCATCGCCTGATCATTCATCCAAGAATCACAGAAACATTTGGAAACTGTGCGATTCCACCTTATTAGCCGAGGTCGCTAAAGAATGAATAAGTAAAAATCAAAACTGAAAAACAAAAACATTTCAATAATCAATTAGATACTTTCTTAACATTTCTAATGTGGCGAATGTCGCCTCGACCACGACTAAAGTCCGTCTGCCGGGCTCACGTGAACCTCTTCTCATTGTCAACACTATGGTTAGGTAATGCTAATTCTACAACTATTGTATTTCTATCACGAATTAGGGAGATATTTCAATCTTCGATGGTGTTTAGTAAGAAAAGGGAGCACAATGCCTTCCATACCTTTTTTATCTGTCAACTGTGAGATGTAGTCAGACGGGGCTTGACTAACCAAACTGCGGAGTTAAGTCTAGAAACTATTTGAAATGCAGAGAAAATCCTCGTCTTTTCAGTTTTTTAAGGCAAAGAAGATTAACAGAGATTGGGAGGAAAGTCACTAAGAAGAGAAGGACAATTTTGTGAAGAGGTACTGGCAGGAGAGTAGGACTGTTGGTAGCCAATAGTGAAATATAATGTAGTATCCTCAAATACTGGTATTGGTCGCGCTTGGGTGGAACGACTTCTAGATAGTGGACAGTGACATCTTGGGAAGTAACTCAAAGAACGGGAACACGAGTGATAGGCGGCATTCTCACCTTAAGGAGGGAAAATGAAGGCACCGGGATGTGGAACTTTGGAGAGGTTCAACATGTACGTTGTAGTAGTACAACATTAATATGATGAAGATTATAATTTAGGATTCTGACCTGATCACATGCACGCAGTCTTTTATGTTGTTGGGAGCCTCCGTACGCATCCAGAAGCCAATCCGCCGCTGAAAAAGAATCGAAGTAGGAGCCGAGTGAAAAGGATTTTCACCAATCCGCGGATGGGGAAACAACGGTAAATGTGTACTTTAAAATATAAATGTTTTGTAGTTAATATGGTAGTAGATTAGAGAGGGACGAGAGTGTCTTCATGAAGGAATAGTGGGAATAAGAATAGTAGAACAGGGAGTAGATGGGGGTTGACATGCTATTCAAACCGAACTTCCCTAAATGCACCCAACACAACCAACCTAGGATCTCTACCAATTCTTCCTTACTGAACAAGACGATTTCAGAATTAGTGTATGAAAAAGCATTTCTAACCAAAATAAGCCGCCCAAAACTTCAGACCAATTTCCTGGAATCACATTGTATTAATTGTGGTATCAATAACAATGAAGAATCAAAGTTCTTTCAAACGTCCGACTTAGAACGATCCCCATTCACCGCCTCAGAAGAAGCCTTTCAAATTAAGAATATTGACACCAAGACTTGGCAACTATATTACCTACGTACATGTCCCTCGTGGGAGGGACCTTTAAAAATGTGTTTGGTGGGAGGGAAGACGATCACAAAAAAATTGAATTAATACCGAACCCCAACGCAAGGAACGAAAAAGAAGATTAAAAGATAAAACAAGAATAAAAGCAAGAGGCAGAAAATATCGGAGAAGGGAATGAGAGGATCAGAATAAAACAACGCCTCACCACACCTTCTGTCTTATTTCCCCCGCGACAATTAAAATCGGACCATAAATTTTTAAGTTGTCCAGTAGGTACCTTCAACTTTCCTTCTTCTCTGCCTTTCGCTTTGCTTATACAGTTCCCATCCTGTTTTGAGCTCTTCGATAACTGTATAGCTGCACAGTTTGAAGATTTTCGTTATTGGACATTCAAACTTTGTACCTACAGGTTATTTGCTGAAAATTTTCCCGAATGCATCTGTGTGACCTTATCGATGAAACGAGGGATGCTTAGAAGCAAAATTATGTAATATGAAGGGTTTTGTATGATTGAGTTTGGTCACAACAGTGGGGTAATGATAATTAAGGACACCATAAGGCGTGTACTTCTGGAATCCTCAGAAATGCACCCCCAGTAGTGCAAGCATAATGTAACTTGTTTTTAAAGTACGCTATTTTGCCTGCAACAGACAAAAATAAGAAGATTTCTCCAATTTGTTGACAATGCATGTCCAGGTACCTATGGCAGATGAGGGTTAATTTCCAAAATCCAAAGATTGGGAAAATGCCCCTTCGGATTCCACAGTCCTGTATTGCGTGTACAATGTGGATACGCAACATAACATATGAAGCTATCCTGCCTGCTATCAGATCAGGACTCACAAAAAGATTACTCCATTTGTTGGCAATTGATCTAACCAACCACTCTTGATATGCGCCGATCTCCATAATAACAGAAATGGAGGGAACTTTCCAAATCCTTTTAACTTTTTAATATTTGAGCCCCTTGATTTCACCCTTTAAGGTAGGTCAAGATCGATACCGGTGATTCGGAACCATCGTCGGCCCATTTGTGATTGATTTTAGGCAAAATTTTTAATAACAACTGCGGTCCAGTAGGTTCGGAGAAAATCTCTTCTCCTAACGGACGGATTCTGTTGATATTTATTATTGGATTTTTCACGTATTGAAACGAAAAAAACCAACTGACTTAGGAGGGGTTAAAATTATTAGCTGGTTGAGTAGCATAACTTCTTCTCATGAGATCCTACCTATCAACCTCTTTTTACCTCTTTAGCGTTTCCGCCTTTTCCTATTCTAGTTTATTATTATTATTTTTCTTTTTAATTCCTATATCCAAAACTTTGAGTTTGTTTGTGTGTATCTATCTATCTTTATAATATATAGATAGATACATATAATGTATATTATATAGATAGATAAATTCTCGTGGATTGACTTTTTGAAAAAACAACTTTATTTGAACGACAGGAATATTATATACAAAGCCACGAAAGGATGAGATGTGCAAGAGAGCAACGCGACTGGTTAGACCAGAGAACAAGGACAGCACCGAGCTTCGGTGTTTCTGAGGCGACGTTATGGAAGAGAGAACTGCTGAAGGCAGCGTTTTGTTATTTTAATTATTTCCTCTAAGGTCCTCATAACTTCTATGTACCAACTATTATGACAGCAGCTGTCTTAAAATTATCAGTGAATACCCGACCACAACATGTTCCAAAGCATCCCTCTACTTCATAATCAGCGCTTTCCTTCGACGCTTCTTGAACTTTTGTCAATATAGTTGCTAGCAGGCAGATGGGTTGGTATCGGAGTTGGAAAATCGTGGAACTGGAGAATCCATGATGGGTTTTTTTCAATAAATTATGTGTAATATTTTGTACGAAGTAATTCTTTTATGAAACGTACTTGATAGAAGGAATATTTATTTAATTTCATTTTGTAAATTTCCCGTTAGAGTGAATAAATAAACCGTCTACGCTCGTTTAGTATAACGTTCTTAGTATAACAATCGAGTGAGAAACCAGAAACTGATTTTCCCAATTTGTTGACAATTGATTCACGTCAAGGGGAATCTACTACAGATGTGCGCTGATTTCCAGAATCAACAGATCGGAAAAATGCTCCCCCGGATTCCGCAGCCCTGTTATATTATACGATGAAGGTGGGAGACCGCTCGTAAATCAAAGAGCGCTCGAGACAAGGTGTCCGCGAGTCTTCGCTTTTTCCAGCCGGATCCGAAGCGGCGACTTCTTCTGATCATCCGATTCCCAACTGCCTCGTGTGAGAGCAGGAGGAGATGAAGGCTGGTGCCAACTCGTAAGGCCTCGGAAATGACAGCTCTTTGCAGTGACGATATGGAAAAAACACTTTTAAAAAAGGGGAAGGGGACACAACATTTATAAATTGGTACTTCATTGTTTCGTTGTGATCGGATGAGGGGTTCTCCCAATAAATACAAATTCTTTTATAATGAAAATTAAATCTGTGAATAATTCAAAATCAATTTAAAACCAGTATGCCAAATTTTTTTCAGCGGTATACTTTCCTTACTTATTGTGAAATGGACATTTGACTTGACTTAATCATATCCTACGACTCATGGTCAGGGCAAAAACCCTCTACGGAAGGTCCAGCGGACTTAGTTCTTCATCTGGATGTTTCCACCTGGCAGAACGTCTTTCTCAATACACCAATCCCATTTTATGGGTGGTCTTGAGTATTGAGGGTTCCAAGTAGCATGTCGCTCAACTGCAAGTTGGTATATGCGGATTACGATGATTATGATATGACCGATCCATCCTCATTCCCTTCTCCTGCTTTGGATTAGGGTTGGGGTTTGTCGTGTTATTCTCCATATGATCCATCGTCCACAGGTACGTCAGCTAAAAGTTTTGAAGAGACTCGATTTGTTTGTTGAAAGTTGTTAAATCTGCTCAATTTGGATCGTTAAAGAGTCAAATTGGTTTGAAACGGTCAGAATTTGATTTGGAATACTTCTGGTATCATTTGGGTTTGAAAAATCCCAATTTGGTTGAGGAAGTTGCCGAAGCAATCCACAGAGTTGTCAGTTTTGATTGAAAGATTGTCAAATTTGTAGATAAAGTTGTTATATTCTTCTGGAAAGATAACATTTTGTTCTGGAAAGTTGCTAAATTTGTTCCGTAAATTCCGAACATGGATCGTTAGATTGTCAATTGTTTTGAACAGTTTTGAATTAGATGTTCAATGTTTTCATTTTGGTTTGGGTAGTTGGGCGCCCACTTCCCTCGGAATCGTGCACTGTTTCGCGCCCGTTCAAGAAACTTGTACGCCACTTGCGAACTTTCTGCACACTGAGAACGTTTTCTCCGTAAACTGGTTAGTTCTTGGTAAATTTCATTACCGGTTTTGCCTTTTAACGTTGAAAAACGGATTACAGCTCGCATTTCAATTTTGGACACGGTGATCTTCGACATTGTTTTGTTGTCATTGTTGTTACGCGGGCCCAGGTTACCACATGATCTATGAAAAAATTCACTGTTGCCACAGCACCCCAACGCAACACCACAACATCCCGCGAAGTTTCGGCTTTCCCCGTTCACATGGTGCCAAAATATTAATGAGCGAACCTTTTTCATTGCAAGCCCCTCGTAGAAATAAAAAACCCCTGTGTAATGATTTGCAGTCGTTTTATGGTGATGTAACTTATCCTGTTGAGCCCATGTTCAGTTGCGCTGGATAAAAGTTTTGCACAGCTGAATCCACGTATCTTAAACCGTAAACTTCACAATTTTGGAAGGAATGCTGAAAAATTGTGTGTCTAGGTTGAAGTGCAGAGGCTTGGTGTTGAATACATATCACGAAAATTCGCTGAAATTGAGGGAAGTTGTGTGAGGTCTCGCACCATTGACTTCCTTGTGGTACGTTAGGGACTTTTCAAGAATAATAGAGCTGCGGAACCCTGTTTCTAGAAATTCTTCGGCCTTTCAATTTTTTTCAGGACTGGAAAAACGGCGTGTTCGAGCGTATGTGCGTTGGCGTTGGACGCGGAGTACAGCACCTCGGGAGACAATGGCTTCCCCGCGAGCTTCTACCGCACGCGGAATCCAACGAAAAATAACACCGGAATGTATCGGGTAGTTTGTGCGTACAAATGTGAGCGGGGGCCCCGGAGGTGTCGGCAGGACGCGGGCGTGGGAAGCCGTTTTACTTATTGTCCCGAGTTGGGTTTAGGCCGTTGAGGACGACAAGAAGGCGACTACTTACATGTAAATACTGCAAGTCTTTCCCTCCCCTTGCACGAGGGCCCGAAACAAAAGAGGTGTGACGACCTCCGAGTTAAACCAATCCAATAAAAAGGCGGACTTGGTTGATTTAGAGCGGGAGAGCGTAAGAAATCAATGGAAGTCGATTTTTCTTTGTGTCCGTTGTCTCGACAGGACATTTTCGTCCAGTGGACACCGGACATGGGCTCGACAGGATAAGTTACGTCACCGTAAAACGACTGCAAAATATTACACAGAGGTTTATTATTTCTACATTACACTAACCCTTCCACGTTAATCACTGATCATGATTATTATTGGACTTAGTCAGATGCTCAGTCATCTAATTTCGGAGTCTCGACCCTCCATATCTGTCTTGTCCACTCTAGATGTCAGGAAAATAGCCTCATTGTGTGTGTGTGTTGAGCGTGTCTCTTTATACCTTGTAATTGACTTCTGGATACAGAAGGATGACTCCTTCTTGAATATAACTCCATGAAAACCGATCTTCACTAGTCCCTCGGTACGAAATAGAAGCTGAGTGTATTACAATCACAGCTACTTTGAAGGATGTGTAGTACCCTACTCCTCTGACACACGTTATCTGGGTTTTCTGTAGGATTCAAGGCTGATTTGGAACGCTCATATTTCGGCTGTAGTACAAAAAACCAGAGCTCGTATGTACGCTCTTGAACATTTATTAATAAGCCCTTCACTAAATCTACAGTCAAAAAAGTTGATATACCTTCTACTTCTTCGGACTGTCTGGCAACATGGGTGTGTCATTTGGGGATCAGCTTGTGAATCGCAAATTAAAAGAGTCCAAACGATTCAAAATAGGATTCTTAGGCTAATGACACGAGCCCTCTGGTATGTTAAAAACATCACCATACATAATGACCTGGGTATCCCCGAAGTCAAAGAAGTCCTAAAAAATAATTACAAACGCCATCACGAAAGATTGAGGAATCACTCCAACGAGCTCCTCAAAAAAATAACGGAGAACCCTCCCCCACCTCGCAGCGAACGACGTCTTAAGAGGAAACGGCAGTCTGACCTGGCTCCCACCTGACAAATTATTATTATTATTATTGTCATCATTATTTAGCATTAGTTATTTAGATAATGATGTTTAGACTAACCTAATTAGGCTTCCATGCTAATGAAAATAAACTGTTAACTTATCCATAAATTCTATTTGTTTTGTTTAAATTATATCAATATATTTCGATTATCGTAATTATGTCAAGTGGACCACCACTGGGTGGTGATCACTGCACATGTTACAAGTTATTTTTATATAAACTTTAGCAAAACTGTAATGTACCATGTAAAATAAAGTTGAATAATAAACAAAAAAAACAACATGAAACTCACGAAGCTCTGCACGACAGATTACATATAGCAGGGGTGTCCAACTTGTAAGGCCTCAAGGGACAAGACCAAAATGTTTGATGAGGTTGAGGGCCATATAGTATTTTTCTAGTAACGATAAGAAATGTGAAGTGTAGCAATGATTAGAAGCAAGAGTACTATAATTTAATTTATTGCTCAAAAACCACAGTTTCATGTATGAATGAACTACGAGATACACTCTTAGACACACCTAAGCCCTAAAGATTTCATCAAGAACTGAGACAATCATTACATGAATACTAAACAATCTTATCTAATGTGAGGACTGTGGTCGATCGGCTTCGTCCACCAACGACGAATGGTCCTTAGCCAGTCCAGTTGAAGAGAGTCTCATGAGACGACGCAAGGAAAAATCTGTAAGGTTGCATCTGTTGTGGTTCTTTACGTGTTTCATGGAGGAAAAGGCGCTTTCTCACATATATGTGCTCCCGAACATTGACGTCATTTTCAGACCAAAATCTCGCAGGTTTGGGTACTTCTAATTAGATAGCAATTTCAGGTCCCTTCTCCTATCTGGTGATTAAGAACATGTCAGCTTGAAGGTCACTCAAGTTGTAATTCTGCAGGTTGATCATCAACTGATGCTCCAAGAGGATTATTGTAAAGCAGAACACTGCTTTTCATACTTTCAATAACTTCGAATCTACGGTTGACTTTATCAATAATTTCCATGGCTCAGTGGTCGTTTAGTGTAGTGGTGGAAAGTTTTACAAATCACACTGCGTTTGTGACAAGCTCAGGGAATCGATTTTTTTATTTTTTTTTTTTTTTACTTTTCAGACCTTGTCTCACTAAAACAGCTGTATCCCCCTTAATATTGATCTAAACGAAAAAATAAGGCGACCATTGGAAAGAGCATCAGATTTCCTATTACCCTGATATAAAATTTATTTTTTTAGCCAGACCTTATTGGTGAAAAAAATGGCCAAAGTTCAAACTGTGAAAATTTCTTTAAAATCATCGTTTTTCTTTCGTTTCTTTCGCTATCTGTAGGGAGGTTTTTCGTCGGGCACTCCTCGGGAAAAACTTGCCCAAACACTTAGCATTCCAACGGTATACCCGTTTTTATGTTTGTACGTCTTTTTCTAGGAGAAAAATGAGTTTGAATGAAAGAAAACGTGGTTTTTTTTTAAAGCAAAATCGAGTTTTTCTTGATTTCAAAACTTGGCGGTTCGGGTCAAGTCAGTTTTGTATTCTACATGATTTTTCACGCTGAATCGAATGGTGATACTCCCAATCCTCTCAGGCAATCCCAAAAGAACGTATCGGGTCTCGGGTTTCAACAGGCATTCTGCGTTATCATTTTTTATCAACTACAGTAGGTTTTCAAAATGTCTCCCTCCTTGCCTTGTACACAGGCGGCATCTTTTGAGCACGCTCCTCAAGACGTTCCGTAGTTGGTGAGCATTTTGCATTACCCCGGCGCATTCGTGCACTCTGGAAAAACGGAAAGTATTAGTTTGATTACTAACTTAGGTAGCAGCAGAGTAAGATGGAGTATCCACAGAAATTGTGGTAATTGACATTTTTTTAGCGAATTTCTTTGTAATTTTAAGAATTTTATAATTTTTTTGCTTGGAATATACTTACCTCCTGATGAGTCACCTTATTTTTTAGTTTAGACCAAAATTAAGGGAGCTACGGCTGTTTTAGTGAGACAAGGTAGGAAAGCAGTGTTTGGGCAAGTTTTTCCCTAGGAGTGCCCGACGAAAAAAATTTTCACATTTCGACAAGTAAAAAAAAATCTTGGACATTAAATTGCGGGAAAACGAAGTCAGTAAACGAAAAATGCTATGAGAGCTATGAGAGACTTTCGATTGCAAATTGAACGTAGAATCGATTCCCTGAGTTTTTCCCATAATTTTACTAGACACCCTGTATAACAATAAGAATAAAATATTTTTTTATCACAGCATTATTTTAAGAAAATATATGGTTATGGTAAAACCTGCGTGGATCACAAATAATAGCATAGCGGGCCACATGTCGGACAACCCTGATATAGAAAATAACACGAGAAACAATAATCCGAAGCAGGAGAAGGAAATGAGGACGGATTGGTCACTTTTGCAGTTGAGCGACAGCTACGACTAGAAACCCTCAAGAATATTGCGAAAGACGTTGTGCCAGCTGGGAAGTCATGGGGTCATCCGAATTTGGAAGAAATAAATAGATAAAATAAGGTTATATTTTTTCTTTTTATACTACACAGCTGGCGAATGAAACGGTGCCCGTTCGGAACACGAGAAATAATTAACAACACGAAGAACCACTCGGATCAAATGAGCTCTGGAATTGAATTGACTGCAGTTGGCTTACCAACAGACTCTTGAAATCCATTATTATATCCTCTTGAGAGTTTCCTTTGTGTTACGTAATCGTTACAGGAAAAATAAAGCCTCAACTCATCCGAATATAACCATTGGTTCCTAGAAGGTAACTACCCAAAATCCCCTTCAAATTATTGTGTCTCGTATGAGTTGAGGAGAAACAGTCTTAACCGAGTGAATTGACCCCCAAATTCGTCATTTGGCTGGATAGTCCGCTGTGTGGGTACCAGATAGGATGATGGCATTCAAAATAGTAACGTGAAAACTATACGGTTCCTTATTGAGACTCCCTTTAATAAGAGGTTTCCATTCAATAGTCGTTTGAAGAAATCATATAAAATAAACTGTGCAAATTATTATAACAAAGTTGATTATTATCTGTACGAGTTAGCCATCAGACGTAGAGCATTTGTCTATGTTTGGATGAATAGTCCAATAAAAATAAAAAACAAATCGCCAATCAGGCAAGCAAAATCGTCTAAAACCAATTTTACTCGATATGTCACTTTAGATTGTATAATAGTAAAATTGATCGTTAGGTTGTCAAATTGGTCTGGAAGGTTGTTAAATTTATTCAGAAATTTCTCAATTCGGATCTTAATATAGGTAGTCAAATAGGTGTGAAACGGTCTGAAATTGGTATCGAATCATTTTGGTTTGAAAAAATTACAATTTCGTAGGAGAAGTTGCCAAAGGTTTTCGGAGAGTTGTCAGTTTGGATTAAAAGGTTGTCAAACTGGTAGGTGAAGTTGTTAAATTCTTCTAGAAAGATCACATTTTGGTGGACCTATTGTCAAACTGTTCTGGAAAATTCTGAATTTCGTGTCGAATGTCCTCATCTCGGTTTGAAAGGTTGTCAAATTGCTTCGGAAAGATTTATGTTCAGAAGGCTCTCATTTGGTTTGGAAAGTTGTTTAATTTGTTCAGAAAGTTCTCATTTGGATCATAATATAGCCAAATTGGTTTGAAACGATCTGAGTTTGGAATTGAATCAGTTTGGTAGCGAAGTTGCCAAAGCTGTTTGGAAAGTTGTCAGTTTGGATTGAAAGATTGTCAAATCGGAAGGTAAAGTTGTCAAAATCTTTTGGAAAGATCACATTCTAGTGATCTTTGAAACGATTTCAGTTTGGCATCGAATCAGTTTGATATCACTTCGATTTTGAAAATATCCCAATTTGATTTGGAAAGTTGTTAAATTAGTTCGGTAAGTTCTAAACTGGATGATTAGGTGGTCAAATTTTTTTGAAGAGTTGTGAATTTGGTGTCGAATTTTTCATTTTGATTTGAAAACCTCTCAATTATGTTTAGAAATTTGTACGGAATTTGGTCAATTTAAATTGAAGGGTTGTAAAATTGGTTGGTACCTAATGTTGTCAATCCCGTTTGGTAAGTTCTTAATCTGATGAGGAATGTCTTCATTTAGGTTTGAAAGGTTGTCAAATTGATTTGAAAAACTATCACTTTGGTTGGAATGGTGTCAAATTGGATTATAAAGTTGTCAAAATAGTTGATAGCAAAACTTGAATAATAAAACACATAGTGACAAACGATGTCATGGAATACAAAATCAGAACGTCGTGAACTTCAAGTAAATAACATTACATTTTATGTATTTATAATCAATTAATATCATTATTGGAAATAATAAATCACCATTTCATAAAATCACTTACCCTTTTTCTACGTAACACCTGAACTACGTATAATGTGTATTCCATGAACAAGAACAAATTGAACTTTTATTGACTGTTCATTAATTTAACATCTCTACGAATCGAGGTCTATATAGATATATTATGTCCATTTGCAACCCTCAACTAAGCCCCTGTCATTTTGGTATCGTATTTTTTAAAAATATTATCATCCTCAAGAACATCTTTAAAATCTACAACTGGTTACCCTCTGATAATGTTCTTGAGGCAACATTATACCCATAAAGAAGTCAGCAATACAAGTCTACAAGATCGTATTTCATGTCTCATGTGCGGTGAATACAAGAAAATTAATCTAGGATAGTAAGAAATATTTCATGACAACGTTGTAGCACAGAATCCTTTCACCGACATTTAAATGCATAAGTATTTGTTTAATTAGGCGCCGTTAGTTGCCAAATGCATTGTAAATCATTCTTCATTCCGTTGTGCGTACACGTCCGTGTGTATTATTAAATTCACATGGAAACCGTAAAGGCGATCCATCAGCAGTTTATCTCAACTAGCGATCTCCTAGCTCCCTCACACCTCGACCAATTAGCAAAGTTAATAGCTGGCAGTCAAGTCAGCAAGGCCTGTTCCTCAGAGGGAACAGAAACAGCAAGGGGCATTGTGGTGGTCCCAGGACAAAGATGCATATGGCAGCCACCGAACCCTACCCTCTCATAGCCACCCAATAAAACAACCTCGATGATTTAATATGGAGGAATTAGACAAGGAAAGCAATTAAAATAATTGCAAAGAGAGAGAGATAGAAAGCAACGAAGGCATTGGCCAGGGCTGGGGAGGCAGGAGGGGACAATATGGTTAATTAAACGGAGGGACTTTGTTAGTTTGTAAGTGCGCGAGTGTTGAGTCGTGACCAGGATCGGCGCTCGTTATGAGCGTCGCTATGAGAGAAAAGAGAGAAGAGATTCTTAGGAGATCAGAAAGAAGAAGAAGAAGGTGGATGTATATAATTAAGGAGACTTTGAATCTGACCAATTACAAGTGGCAAGATCGGCCATTACCGCATCAGGCGAGCACGAGCGGGGGTTCTCCGACTCCGTGGGAAAAACGAGGGGATTCCGGGTTTTTTTCCAAGTTAAAAAATCAGTATTAGAAAGGAATTTCGAGGAGGGAGATTATGTTTTGGGAGGTTGCTAATTCCTTAGTTCAGGCGGAAGATGAATATTTGTCCAGAAACGAAAAGTAGGCATTTCAAGTATTGCAAGTTTGAAGAATAAGGTCAACTCTGAGGTCTTATTCCAATTCCATGAACACAAATTCATGTATATGAAATAAACATCTGACCACTCACCATTTTGTGCAAATGCTGATGTATGGCTCTTGAAGGGTTACACAGTTCTGCAAAACATAATTTTTTCTCTGATTAACGGAAAGAAGTAGCTGATTCTAGAGAGATTTTCTGTTTGGATTTCATATACATTAGCAGAATTTCCCCGTAACATCTAGTTTTTTCCGCAAATCACTGATTTAAATTGACTTTGAACGTAGATAATATCACAAGATGACAGTAACGTTCAAAACAAAGAAATGACTTGAAAATTAATCATCGTTGCCGAGAGTATTCTATAAACTCCAAATTCTGTTCTTATTTATTCAAATTGAATTGTCGGACGAAGAACAGCCATTCTGATGGTTTGATCTATCCTAAAGAGTCCTAACAAACTTGGAATGCTCCAGTACAACTAGCCAATCTCTCAATAAGTCATTAAGTTCTCCTGGCGTGAATAGCTATGGGGATTAGTCGAATTTATGCAGGATCCTCATGAACGGCAGGAAACACATCAATGCTGCTGCACTAAGTCGTCGAGCAGGATGAAGGAACGGGAATTAAGAGAATGGAACTAGCCTAATAGCTGGATAGACAGTAACGCTGTTATTCTTAGCGGAGAATCAGCTTACTCTGGTTATGCAAAAGTCACAATAATGTACAAGGTTGGTATCGCAAAAAGGCATCAATGCCAAATTCAATTGATTTTCTCTTAATAGTTGTCCATAAACGAACGCCTTCAACTTTAATACACTTTGTGAATAACAGTTATGAGTTACTCGTCTTGATCCCGAGTCTCAAGCCTAAGTCGCGAGTGACTTAGAAGTAAGCATTTTTCACAAATGCTTAGATGCTGCTTTGGAGCTACTTAACATCCACAAAACAGATCAGGAAGATTTAAACTATTCCAACCCACTTTAATCATTTGAAATGCCATCTAACTCACGTAAGCAGACTCTGGAACTCATAAAACCAGCAATGGTTGTAATTTACAGAAGCCAGTTTGGTAATTCACATTCTCAAACATGAAGTTCACATTAAATGTTGCTAAATTTCAGAGGTACCTACCAACACGAAAAATCCAGTATGGAACGATTTTCAGAGGTTCAAACATGAACGTTAAATGTAGTTTTGCTGGAAAACTAGAGGTGATAGGCGCAAAATTCCACCAAACTTAATGTCAGGGAGAAAACTTCATAAGGAAATGCCTATTCATTTTCAAACATCAAAAACCCAGCAGAGTTGTGTTATTCATCAACCAAACCTGAATACAATTACAATACGCAGGTTTATCATTATAAATTTTCTCGTAATTTCTCATATAAGCTTTGTAGTTCTTCTGGATTTGCGTTTTTGGATTGGCGAGGTGTTTTTTCATTTATCAACTTTTAATAGTTTTGAATTCCGACAAGTACTGACAACGTTAGGTTTAACTTTCCGCCCGCCCGATACCTGAGCGCGAAGCCCTAAAATCGTAAAACCCCCCTGGGAGCCAAGGAATTTTCGACTCGGCGACGCCCGCCCTCCTCTTTATTTATATTTATTTCTCCATTATACATCCACTATCTGTTTGAAACTTCCAAATCGAACAACTGTCTTATAAGATAGATGGGATATTGGTATTTAGCCTGCACTCCCTCGTTAGGTTTAAGTGACTAGCAGAGGTACAAGTACTTGTGATACTAAGGAAGATCTATTCAATGAAACAAATGCATAACTTCATCCCTTAAGTATTCTTTACAAACAACATATCAAAGTCAACAAAACTTCTCAAATAGTTATCCAGATAATGTCATTTGTTTCAAAATGCCAAATTCTTTCCTTTCATGATCTTCAAGATTCTAACTTGAAATCCAAGTAGCAAAGCTGCAACCCCCTCTCGAGGCCCAAAACGTTCCATCACTGCGCCCACGCTTGCGTTTAGATATTTGTACACAATCCAAACGCAAATCTTCTTCGTAACCACCCCATACAATACTTTTTGGTCCCTTCCAAGTGTCAGATAGCCTTTTTGTCACAATTTTTATAAAGAATTTGCTTGGAGAGCCCACATACCATCTACTGAACTTACCAATGGGGTGAATGAATTATTAAATCTTATAGTTATTGAAATAGTTGACCTAAATCTTGATGTAGTGAAACTGGCACATGTTTGCCGTAACTAGAGATGAATTCGAAGATGCTGGCACGGACCAAAGCTCTACCTCAACTTTGTCCAGGAAAGCGTCGTAATGAAGGTGATGTTGAGGATGCGTAGGTCTCTGCCAGGCTAAACTCGCCCTTTCCGCCTTTGACTGTTGACGGCCACAAATCAAGCTCAGTCCTCCAATTAACTGAATGGGGGAGACCCCACTTTATGAATGGCAGCCAGGAGCTCAGATAACATTTTTCTACCCCGATAGCCTGGGTAATTTTTAAATGACTCCACGACCTGGGTAGCTAGGTAGGTACCAAGGCGACAGGAATCCCCGATCTTTACTCGTAGATAAATAAACACAGAAGGAAGGGGGCCAAAGAAAAAACAACACAGGGGAAGGACAGTTTTTCTCTTACAATTATATGCAGCCCCATTTTTGTCTATCGGTTTTTGAAGGAAGAGATTTCTTATCTCCGAACGAAAATCCGTCCCCAGTGTATTCATGAGGTGGACTATTTTCGACTCATTAGTGTTGGAGGTTTGAATTGAAATTTTCGAATACATTACCCAAACGGAAGGCACAGCCGGTAGCTTCACTTCGGGCTAATAATCCGGGATCCTCACGGCAGAGTGGTTTTAATACCAGCACATAAAGTTGTAGTGTGAGTGGTGTGGTGCTTCCTCAAACAATATGAAGATATCGGAGAGGTTCAGGGATAAATCTCATATTACTGCCACATATTCACTTTACACAGTAACTAAAGAGGTACATTCAAACAATAGTGGAAAAATAAAGAACCAGTTTTTGAGAGTTTCATCAAAATCTGAGGTTTTTATAGTTATGAGCCTATAAATTATTACACATTACACCACTTCTCATGCTCAACTAACTTCCCTCTTCTTCAACGTAATTCTGTGAACTACTGGCAGGGATGTGCAAAAAAACAACCATGCTCTTCACAAGCACTAACCTCTTGGAAGATGAACTCGCCAAAAATCTTCTGCCAAGTAAAATTCAGTAATAAATCGGTAAAGCAATCATATTATACCAAAAATTTAAATTAAACGGGTTTTACACGTCTTTTTGCCTTTTTAATGATTTTTAAAAATATTTGTCCTATTTTAATGCGCTCCAAGTCCAACTAACTCGTTCTTCTTTTAGAACTTTGGTTTTTGCCTTAAGAACTTATAATTGTGTGCTTTCTAGCTCATAAGTTTCAATATTTCTAAAGTTTTAGTATTTTAGTACGTTTTTCTGTTTGCCACCACCTGGCTAGACAGCAACTTAAATGCTGCTCTGTTATCACCTGAATCCATCCACCTTTAATTCTGACACCGTCCAGTTCACTGACATTGTAACATCATTGAGCCCTGACGAAGGTATTTCCTAATCAGTTTTGTTTTGACCTCTATCCTGCTTCTTGACGTAAAATTAAATCTGTTGGGTGTGTCCACACTCTACTTCATAAATGGATATCTACCCGTTCTTACTCCTAAAATCCGGGGTTACTTTACGTCCTCAACTAAGTTATTTGAACCCTTACACCTAGATCGTCGATTCTAACATGTTAAATCGTTTTCCATAAAAGGACTTCTCTTCTATTCAAGTCAATTCTCCATTCTGTAACGTTTTCATCTCCGTACAACTCTTTTCCAAGGTTTCCCAAACTTCTGCTACAACTCTCCAATAATTCACCGCCATGAAGAAACCAGGAACCACGATACCAACAATTCCAATTCCTCATCAATCTTGGTTAACTCACCGACTTTTGAATGATGGCTTACCCCCAATAAACCTTTAAAAGTAAAGCAAATTTGTAAATAATTATTATGAAGAGTGAGTTGAAGGGTTAAATAATGAACCTTATTTTTTTCCAGTTTGAAGAAATTTTTTTTACCTTTTCTCGAATATTAGCATTAAATTTTCCCATTTTTAGGACTCTAGATCGGTGCAGAGAGGATTATTTCGGGAAAGAAATAGCGGCCATTTCTAACCACTGTGCAGCAATTTGAAATCTACGCACCTTGAAACGTAACAGAACAACATTTGAGGGAGATGAGTTGTTTTAAAAATTGTTTGCTGTACTTTTATGAAGGTGGCTTGTTTTAAAAATAATAAGTCCAAAATCGACGAAAACTTAAGATTGTTTTAGGATGCCTCAAAATATATTCCCATGAAGAAACTTCAGATGATCTTTATTTCAAAGTTTTGGAGACATTGCAGTACCGTAGTTTCCTTCCAGCAAGACGCTGCAAATTCTTTCACTGGGGGTTATTATTCATTTCATTCATTGGGCTTGCAATCATGATTTGAATTTCTACTAAGCTTTGGAGTGTGCGTGTTTCACGGGTGATGGATCAACTGAGCAATCCCAATAGGTATTTTGGTTGAGAACAGACTTACGTGTTCTATGCATATCTCCTGAAATTCAATAATCGTTCTATCACCTGTGAAACACGCGCATCCAAAGCTGAGCAGAAATTCAAATCATGAATGCAAGCCAAATGAATAAATTTAAATAATAAACCCCAGTGAGAGAATTTGCAGCGTTTTCATATGGGGCAAAAATTTTCCTGCCGAACGCAGGGATGAACCAAAGGACCTGGGGTTGTGAGTTCCGCAGGAAACCACTGCGCTACGGGTTAGTTTTTACTTAGTTTATTTATAAAATTGAATATTAAACCCCAGTGAAAGAATTTGCAGCATATGATCATGCCATACATCGGGGATGGTCAGATCTACAGACCTGGGGAGGGGCTCATTCAATTCCTCAAGGAAAGTTCTTGAAAAAAAGTTCATATTTAAGTATTTACATATATTACCAGCGATTTGGATATCAGAATGCTTCAACCCGTGTATCGGCTATAAACTACAAGTTCCACATCGGCTATCACTCCAGTATCCACATTCACTAAACTCGACGCTATCGGCATCATTGGTTACCAACAAACAATAATAAACCAAAAAACGCAAATGTTTACACCATAAATCGGACCATACATCGGGAATGGTTTGACCTACGGACCTGCGGAGGGGCTTATTCGATTCCTTATGGTATGTTCTTCAAATAGGTAAATATTTAGGCCGATTCGACTTGATTTGAGGTTTTTAGGGATTTTACAAAACATTGACAACCCTTAAAGGGCACTTTAAATGAAGTGAGAGAGCTGGCTAAAGAATTGGGGCGTTGTCGGACCAACACGGATTTTTCTGAAAATTTCAGATTTTTTGCTCCAGCCGTTAGGGAGAAATCGTGCGTACGGCGTAAGGCGGACGTACAGAAAAATGTTTATAGCACATTTGGATTCTACACCCTTCTAAACGTAAACCATGAAATTTTTAGGGGTGGTTAAAATTTTCTTTTCAAGAACGATTACAATGGTTTATTATTGAATAATAAACCAAAAGTTGAACAGTCATCGTTGTGGGTGTCAAATTTAAAAGCTGGTAGGTGAAGAGGTAATCATGGCCCAGGGGCAAGAGTCTGCGCACCCTAATCTACGAGCTACTGTAACCATGTACCGTGATCAATTATAAGCTATTTCGAGTTAGAGGAAAATTATGGGAGGAATTTCGATTGTGGAAAATTGAGAATGATCGAGTTCTCTAGCTTTATATGTGCATATTTATCAATTATGAATCAATACTTCCAAACCAAATTAAAATTACTAAAACTTGGAACGATGGAAAATCCTAGGGCCTACTTACGAAGTCCGGCTTGGAGGCATTGGTTCCAGTGCCCACCCCTCTAAAGGGGCTGTTGGTAGGCAAAATTAACATATTGGCACATTTGGAGGTGATGTTTTTCGTGGAGATTCCCGCCGAAGCAAATTGAACAGTTGGAAAGGAGATGTTGTCGAATGGGCCGGGGGGACACGGATTGGTGAATGATGGTGGGGAGAGAGCAAGGGCATTACATGTATCTGGGCCAAAGATGCAATAGCGACTACTCACGGCTGCATCCCATTATGACACCGGTCGTGAGTTCGCGGCCTCCTCCCCAGCCCCGCGTCCCCACAACTTTACATGCGGCTTCCACTGTTACCCACGAACGAGATCTCATACCGAGCTCAGCAGCTCTGACTAAGGGCCTGTTCCTCACCTCGCCGCCATAAGCACGCAGCACGAGTTCCGTTTTTCTTTGTGATATCCGTGACAGCGTTGAGCGGCGTCGGCTTAACTGGGGAAGTTCTACATTTCGCTCGAGACGAGACCAGACGTTCGACGATGGTAATTGATTCTTAAAGCCAGTTTCACCAAGTTTTCAATCGACTTCTATTTATTGATTTTGGTACAAACCAATAAAGCACAAGATAATTTCAATAGGTTCTTAAAGTAAACCGTATTTGAAAATAATGCTTGAATTGGTTTGCAATAGTAAGTATGTACTGTTCGCGGTAATCAAAATCGGATGATATAGTGATAACGATTTATCGCTATTACCCCGCCCATTCAATCCCTTCCATAAATTAATTTAAAAGTTCTTAAATATGTTTCAAAACTAGACCAAATTCTTAATCGAGCAAAAATTTAGCAAGGAAATTAGCAATATAAATATGGGCGGCGCTTGAATGTATTTTTTGCTATCCTACCCATCCCCCTTCCAAAAGAAAATTCAAAACATCCGAGTTTTGCATCACAAATAGCCTAAAAGGAATTGAACAAATCAAGGGGTTGATGCATACAGATCGATAACATCAGATGAAAATAGTGGCGATATAACGAGCTATCACTGTTTTCCCCTCTATTCCTCCCATTTCTAATTGAAAATTGAAAGTTTTGAAATGTATTTAAGTACCTACACAACTAAAATCTTAATCGAACAATACGAAATGATATGGATCGTCCGAGAATCAGCGCTTGGGCAGCGGTTGAAGGAATTCGTTAAGGTTCTCCCTCTTGTCTGCAAAAGCGAATTTCTAAAATTTCTTCATAACTAGACCAAGAACGGGTCCGAACAAAACGAAAACCACGAAAAGCCTGAGTAGCATGTACAAAATTTGTCGAAGAAAAGACGTTTTTTGGAATTACCCTCTCCAATTCACCTCTTGCCTCATGAAATTCCAAATTTCCCAGGTTTGTTAAGCCCCGTTTACACTGCTCGAGCATTTGCCGCTAGCAGGGGTTTCGAACGAGCATTCTTTCGAGGCTTACGCAGTGAATCTTCGATGAGATTGTTGACTTTGGGATGCTGCTCGATCAGCAGCTTTCCTTCTCACGCCACATTATTGGTGCAGCTGGTAGGGCAATGAGGGCCCTGGGCTTCGTTAAGCGGAATACTCGGGAGTTCAATGTCATCCAGGCCATCACTGTTCTGTATAAGGTACTGGACCTGCCACTATTGGAGTATGCCTGTCCCAGATGGGCAGTCCACGAGCATACTCTGGAACGGGTCCAGCATAAATTTCTTCGGTACATTGCCTTTAAGCTTGGAATCCCTCAGGATGAAGTTGATTATGCTGCCCTGATGGGCGTGTGTCACCTTCTGCCCTTGGAGAGCTGATGATGTGTGGCAGACCTGGCAATGTTTAGCTTGCCCTGAGCTTTGTTTAGCGGAATACTCGGGAGTTCAATGTCATCCAGGCCATCTCTGTTCTGTATAAGGCACTGGTCCTGCCACTATTGGAGTATGCCTGTCCCATATGGTCGCCGTCATATGCAGTCCACGAGCATACTCTGGAACGGGTCCAGCATAAATTTCTTCGGTATATTGCCTTTAAGCTTGGAATCCCTCAGGATGAAGTTGATTATGCTACCCTGATGGGTCGGAATCGCCCGTTGTGCCGCATTCCTCGTTTAGCAAACTGCCTCGTTCATCTACACCCTGAGTTGAACGTTTTCGACAGTTCTGTTACATTTTTGAAGTCGTTAATTATGTCTTCTCCAACATCTTGATATTTGCAGTTATAATCCTACATCTAGTTTCAAATCCTCACCATAGTTATACTTCTTTTACATTACCAGTGACTCTAAACTTATTTCATAATACTATTTTCCTGTAATTGGGTTCGCCCGTTCATATAGATAAATAAAAAGTGTAAATAGTCGCTTCGAGCCGAGCAACGTTCGCACGGAAGGCTTGCTCGAACTCGAGGCTGATCCACCCGTTGACGGTTTTCTGACGAATCAACAAAGGTTCGTCGCCCGCTCGTGTAAACTCCTCGAACCGACGTTCGTCGAATCGAATCTAGTTCCATCCAAGTTGTTGAAGATGTCAAATCTTTCCCATTTTGACGTTCGTTTTTGTCATTTTTTAAATTGTTTTAGATCTGATTTCGACTGTAACCTGAGTTCTCGATGATAACACGGGTGCCATCTGATTGCAGGGAATGCTCGCGAGCGATTGATCGTCGGAAATGCTCGAGCAGTGTCAACAGTGGTGTTCGTTGCAATCGTGCTCGTTGAAATCAGGCAAATGCTCTACTGCGAATGGTCGATGCTATTTGAACTCAGAATGGTCTGAAATGGATTTGCATTCACTTATTTTTTTGTCATGTTCGGGTTGTCCCAAACGCTCCCCGGATCAATTATAATAGGGCTATGTTGATGGAGGAACCAACATCTTGGGTGATGTTCCCTACTTATAATGGCTTACGTCAGATGCAAATTATGCAGGGTCACAAACCATATCTTCGTTTCCATCTATCGAATCGCTATGAATTTAACAAATCGGCACCACAAAACATACGGAATCGGCGAGGAATGACAAGGGAGGGCAGACGGATTCGCAGGAAGAAAATGAGGCAGCTGTTCAAGATTAGCCATTCATAGGTGACAGCCATTAAATCGGTTTCAAAGAGGAAATCGGTAGCCGGCGCGAGGCGGCGACAAAAACAAGATTTTCAAGGATAGAGCGCCTAAAAAGGGATGGACTCGCAAAAGGGGGAGAAGCGGTCAAAAGCGGTAGCAGGCCGGGAGTTGTGAGTATTATAAAGGGAAAAGGTTGAGGAGGTTTAAGTTATTGAATTCAAAATACAATGATCGGAATCTTGATGCCACTTAGGCGGCCGAGGACTTTGAGGCAAACCCGTTAAAAAGAGGATGGTTATAAAATACCCGTCTGGTGGTGTCCCCAGGGGTTCCCGTGGAAGGGTTGCGGTAATGGTGGGAAAATGGGTCTTTTTGCGGGTGTTCGCGAAATGGCATCAACGCCTGCCCGTGTCTCTGGTCGGTTTATCTCGTGGTTATCTCGAGTCGGTGGGTTCGTACTCATCTGGGCGGATGATGAACGGAACGGGATGACTATCAGTCTTGACCCATATCGTAGGAGTCTATAAGGAACCCAAGACCTGGAATTGTGGGATACTACAAACCAACTCACAATGAGTAGGGGAATGAGTTGTAATACCGTGCATCGGGTAATGCCGCCCATGACTGTTTCGGATGTTTGAATCGACACCAGAAACGTGGGAATGAGCGCCGATCCTAGAGAAATGTCCCGCCAACTAGGTTCTAGCGTTTCCCTACCTGCAAAGTTAGTCTTCTTGACGTGAGTGCAGTGAGTATTTTTTCGAATCTTTTGATGTTATTTCTTGTGCATGGGAAATAAGCAATGTAAGTCCCATTTTCAACTATTTTTTAGATTAGTTTTCATTTATATACGAAGAATTTCATCATCTTTCTGAAGCACTAACCAAATTTAAGTTTTGATTGTGAATAAAGTCAGCGTGAATGAATTACGAAAAACGTAAACATTGGGGTAATGCCGCCCATCGTATCGGGAGAATGCCGTGCATTTCTGAAACGTCAAAAAAAGATGGAAAATAACAAAAAATAACCAACAAAGCGCCAAATTCAGCTGGATTTTGATCAACTCACTACTAGCAGCAGAGATGGGGTTCAGAAGAAGAAGAAAGGTGGAAATCATGAAAAAAATTGAAAGACCTCAAAAAAAGAAAGAGAAGCGCAAGAGAACCAGAAGTGAGAGCAGTGACAGTGATGACTGGGGAGATATCTCTGAGGGAGACCTTGTTGTAGACACAGACGAAGATGTTGAAGAATTCTTGACTTCGTCTTTTGTGGACAGCTTGTGTACAATTTGCCAAGAAGCCGATAATAATTCGCCAAAGTGGAATTGAGAGCACTGCAATCACAGCAGCCACTACATGTGTTCCATGGGACGACCTGATCACGGACTATGTGATGTACGCAAGGCTATTTTATAATTTTGTAAAGAAAGAAAAGCAAAATATTAGTGTGGGTTCAAAAAAATTCTATATACAAGACTGCAGTTTACCTATTTCTAAGTCATCGTTCATTTTAACTATAGTTTATTGACTGTTTTCATGGTTTTTATTGTTATAAATACATTTAACCTTCTAACTTTGGAAAAAATGGGTTGGATGACGGTTGAGAGGGGAACATAATTCAGTTCTCGGGGTTGGACGTCATTACCCCATAGTACGGGCGCCATTACCCCACAGTGTGGGAAATGCTGCCCGAAACACTTTATTAACATTCATGGCTGTTTTTCCTTTAAAAATCCTTTTATGTAAGGGAAATGCTCAGATATCGAAAATAGAATAAATTCTAGAGCCATTCGTCCAAGAAAAACATTTTTATGACGTTCTGTCCCTTAACTGTATGGTTCCAAAGTTAAGTGGACGGTATTACCCCTCGTTGCCCTAGTTGTTATCAAATCAAACCATATGTTTGTTATTTGTGAAAAGCATTATCAGTCAGTACAATGGATAAAATAAATTGTATAATTACTGCATACTATCGACTTACAAGCAAAAGGCTTTAAGTCTAATAATCAGCTTTTGTGCTAATCGAATTTAAAGTGTTGCTCTCTTAGAATCACGCTGGATGCAACGTAGAATTTCATACGTTTCCGGATCATCTGCAATGTTTTAGTGAACATGTTTACCTGAAGCAGTCAATTTGACAAGCTCACAGAACAACATTGGTTCAGTTCTGGCTAGTGGAACCAGTGCCTTCCGCCAGGCTACAAGAATTAGGGGGATTTTTCCTAACTATTCTCCCAAAATGCTTTTTCATTGTACATGGAATCTTGGAGCAGTACCAGATTTTGGACTTTTAGTTTTCCGTACTAAAACGCTTCAATTTTTCACAAAGATTATTTTATTATCAGGTCAGTTATTGATTACAGTTGGATAACTAATACGTCATGACCCCTGCTGCCAAGCATTTGTACTTTGAATGAAACCTTAGTCCGGTTTTGATTTATTGATGCCTGCGTGCATAGGCCATTCCATCCATTCCTACCAATTCGACGTATAAGATGTTGTAAGTAAACGTGTAAGAAAATTACATTTTTGACTGGAAAACCGTTCAAGTCCTTCAGTCTCCCGCAGCAGTATATGTACATTGAAGCACATTGATTTTCTCAAAACACTTTTCCATTGTACATGGAATCTTGTAATAGTACCGGAGTTCATACTGCCTTTCTTTTTTTACAGTAAAAGAGCTTCAACTTTTCACAAACACTATTTTATTCTTGGGCCAATTATTGCGTACAGTTGGATGTATTCCTCATTGATCATTCGTGATCTGAATTGAATGAATCAAACTTTATTCTGGTTTTGATTTATTGATACCTAGGTGCACAGCGCTTTTTGCTACTCAGGGTGTAATTTTGTGCGTTTTAAATCCATTTCTACCGACTGGCGTGTAACATCTTATGGAGAATGTTGCCTTACTTCTTCCTTCCTTCGACCTGATACTAAAACTGACTGCTAAAACCGATGGAAAGAGTGTGAAAAAATACTGTGGAAACCTCAAAAACCAAAAATGGAATGGTGCCTTTTGCTTGTAAGCCGATGATATAATATGACTTGTGGTGGATATGGTTAGTTGGCCCTTTCCAATTTTCGAATCCGTCGTCTTAGGAGATGAACCGGACGTTTTCAAGCGTCCGGGTCATCCTCTGAGCGTGGCGGAGCATTAAACCGCATTGGCTCAATGGAAGGGGCAACCATTCCGTCATCACCAAACTACATCAAAATAACGTCAAAGATCTATTAGATCTTTGCCGAAGTTTGTCTTGTGCATATCTTGAAAGGAATGGGGGATGAGTATCAGTTTTGACCCATATTGCAGGAATGTGTTTAGAACCGATGACCAGGAAATCTAAGGCACTACAAACCAACAGACAACTGTAACAAAAAATCGACCAGAATCTGTTTTCATCCTTAATAATCTGAATTCCTACGATATCTTCCTTCAACAAAAATCAAATTCGTAAAGGTGCCTAGCTTTCAAGCTTATCTTCTCTTTGAAATGCACTCGTCTTCAACTCGTGTAGGAATGTATGTTCGACTACAATGTTCTATGTATGTTCTACCCCAACTTCTTCAACCGATAGAATCGCCTTGAAATTTCAGTCAGGTTGACGAGGTTGGGATCTGATGAAAAGTACAAGTTGATCTAGTTGTCACACTTTAAACATTGTAGCTCCCTTAGGTTCAATTTTTGAAAGTCGTGGTTATTCTGAGTCTGTTCCAAATAGTAAAGGCTTTCGCTCTAGATTTTTGAGTAGAGAAAACAGTATAGGAAAATGGACGCTGAAAAATTTGATTTTTACTCATTTTCGTTCAGTTTTTGGTGGTTTAAAAAGGTTTTCGAGTAAAGCTAAGAACACATTCGGAATCTGCAATGACTTTCATATACGTCGAGTGTGTTTTGAAGAAGTTTGAGTGAAGTCGGTGATTACAGCGAAATTCTGTGAAAAGAAATGTCCAAAACAACTAAAAAACTGCTCAAAAAATTTTTATTCGAACCAACCGAAAAAAAAACGGTTGTCATTTTGGGAATCAGCACCTCAAAAACCACTAAAATAGGTAAAAAGAAATCGACAACATCGGAGGTCATTTTTTGTATACCAATGTAATGGGCGATTAAACTAATGACGAATAGGATTGATAAACTGGCATTTAATAACCGTCTTCATCTGGAACTGGTATAATGTGGTTACGTGGAATGGACTAAGGGGAAGGCAAAACAACGTATTGTATGCTGAGCTACAGATCGTTTTGTTGAGTCGGCGAAATATAGATGCCGAACATAACATGTTTCGCGATACCCTATGGGAGCCCTCGTGGGTTTGAGGTCGCTAAAAGGGTTAAAAAGCCTAAACGACGGGAAGGAAGGGTTTTTGCGGCGGGAGAAACACGATCCGGCCAGTGTTATCGATATGAGAGGAATGAAGAAGCCACTTCCGGCGATCCCCCATCAGCACGGTAGGTCCGGCACAGAAGGATATATTATGGCTTCTCGCAATACACCCAATGATCCCACGGAGTCCGGACGATGAAATTAGTCTATAGGGAAACCTCATATGTGGTCAGTCCATCAGCGATTCATCTTGGACAACTCTCGTGCGGTTATCAACCATCTCTGCTGACACAGTGGGCCAAATGAGATTCTAGGTGGACGAAATTCTATCATGAGCATTCGTATAGGAAATTTATCGCTGATTCCGAACAAGCCCCTTGTTCGTATACCTAAAATAACACCTTCACAATGTTCTCTTCGAAAAATCACATTTTCTACATTAAAAAAAAAAACGCTGCGAAATTCTTTCACTGGGGTTTATTATTCGAATTATTGAATTTGAATTATTGAATTGATTATTGAATTTCAGGAGATATGCATGGAGCACGTAAATCTGTTCTCAACCAAAATACCTATTTGGATTGATCAGTTGATCATATTTGTGTGCCTCCTGAAATTCAATGAATTCATAATGATTCATGGATTCATGATGATTCTATCCTGTGAAATGCGCACACTTCAAAGCTTAGTAGAAATTCAAATCATGAACGCAACTCAAATGAATAAAGTTGAATAATAAACCCCAGTGAAAGAATTTGCAGCGTTTTTGGTTTATTATTGTTTATGTTTTCATCGCAGTAACCTAGTGATGTAGTGATGTAGTAATGTGGATACTGGAGTGAACTCCTAAAAGGTTTTGTAGCCGATACACGAGTTGAAGCATTCTGATACGCACGAAACGCTGCAAATTCGTTCACTGGGGTTTATTATTCAATTTTCTTGCGTTCTTGATTTGAATTTCTTCTAAGCTTTGGAGTGTGCGTGTTTCACAGGTGAAACAGTGATTATTGAATTTCAGGAGGCACACAAATATGATCAACTGAACAATCCAAATAGGTATTTTGGTTGAGAACAGATTTACGTGCTCAATGCATATCTTCTGAAATTCAATAATCTGTGAAACACGCACACTCCAAAGCTTAGTAGAAATTCAAACCATGAACGCAAGCCAATTGAATAATAAACCCCAGTGAAAGAATTTGCAGCGTTTTGAAGTCGAGTTAGAATACATCGTTGTTTCAATTCAAATATCAGGTTTGGTTACTTACTGAGAGACCAGTAAAGTGTCGGTATTTACTGAGTTTTATCTATGACGAAGTCTTTCCTAATCAATTCGCAGTGCTGAAATATAAATAGAGATATTTTTAGAGCATCTAGCACACAATTACAAGGTATAGAGGCTTTAGTTAGATAACACAGCTATGCAAAATTTTCGTTTCTTGTGATAAATGAAAAGGAATGGGTGATTCCAAAACGATGTTTTCTTCTGGTTTCTAATATGTTTTCAAATACTTACCATTACGTCAACTTTTTCCGCAAATCAATGATTTAGAATGGATTTGAATGTACAAAATACCGCTAGGTGACTCTAATTTTTAGATCTAAGATTTGACGAGAAAATAAAAAAACCTTGTCAAATGAGTCCCAAATTCAAAATTCCATTCTCATTTATTAAAAATTGAGCTCTTGGATGATTCTACGAAGAAACCTCTTTCTGATGGTCTGTTACCAACAACATTTTGTGAGTAGCCCAGGTTTTATATGGAGCCACAGTATACGAAGTATGCATTTTTCACAAATGCTGGATTGTCTTTCATCGTTTTTAACGCTACAGAACTTTCACCAACACAACAAAAAAGATCAGGACGATTTAAACAGTTCAGACGCTCGATGCGCATTACGAAATACCAATTGGGTTACTCAGGCAAAAGAGAACACTAGAAGCCATAAAAATAGGATAATTGGATAATTATAATTTGGAGAAAGATGGGTGATTCGTATCCTTAAACGTGTGGTTCACAGATAAATATCCGGTAGATCCCAGGAGTGCCAACTCACACAGTGGGGATTGAACCTGTTCCCATTTTTAAGCATGGGATCGTGAATGCAGATTTTCTGGAAAACTAGACGAGATAGACAAACGAATCTAACGGATACAATCTTGGCACGAAAAATGTATATGAAAATGCACATAAGTTTTCAATCATCAAAAACAACGCTGACTTGTGGAATGTATCACAGACTACGCCTGAAACACATAGATGAGTGATTTATGGAGAAGGGTTATCTAATACAGGAATTATAAACCTATTTTTTTCGATTGAGACTGACATCTTTTCTTGTAAAGAATCGAAAGAGACCACAGGATCACACTATGTTCATCTGTTCTTCCTTAGATATTGACTTCCAGCTAAAAAAAATAATGTTAACTCGAGTTCTATTAAGGACACATTTCATTATGGTAAAAGATCCTTTATAAACTTCCACGATTCCCAAGAAATCAAGTTTATCTGAAGCAATAATGCTTCATTAGTGTAAAGCAGTGCTTTCAAGAAACCTGCAGAAGTCAATCCAGAAATAACAAATTTTAATGTAATAATTTGAGGTTTTTCCTCCTCTGTTCGTTCATTTTCTAATTTTCAAAGACAGTACCACCACATTCACGAATTACGGCAAAAATAAATATTTGAAAAGGTTAACATGTTTGTGACAATGTCAACAATGCAGACGTTACACCAGTCACATCATGGTAATAACACAGATCTATCGAACAGTTCAAATTCAACGACGTTGTACGATGCCTTTAAAGTCTACTATGGGTAAGTGTTATAGGTTCGTCATAATGACAGTAGTTGACCCGTGTGCCTAAATTTTGGAGTCCATTAGATCATTTGCGTCTTCCTACTATTCTCAACAATGACCAACCGCTGGATCCTATCAAACAACTGAACCCTGTCTAGTTATCCGTGGAGTGCCATATGACGCTGTACCAGAAAAGCCATACTCTTCAGAGAAGAAAACCGAACTCTTTGTTGTGGGACTGCTGAGTAAGAAGCTTATCACATTATCCGGTATGGGAAACAGAAAATAATCGAGTAATCTAACCGACAGGTAATCAAGAGAGAAGAAGTAAAGAACATAGCTTGAAGACACCATTCCTGATCAGCTGTCAGGTCCTTGCAGCTGATTCTTCTTGCATTAAACAGAAAAATGATTCTTTCTTATGGGGTCTGATTTGAGCACTAACTGGATTTCCTGGGTAAGAGGAAAAATGAAGAAATGTGTAACGTGGTGGGAATCATATCCAACCATCTTTAAACTCCTCGACGCTAATGTCTTCCCTCTTCAATTAATAACATAGAAATTTGAAATGTAGACCCAGAGAAAAAAGGACTACTGATGAGTGAAAACGACAGTTAACTAGTTAAGAAGTTAAAAAGTTGTGACGGTCTTTCTTGTTTGAATATTCATCTTAAATTTCTGATTGCGATGGATGACGTCTGCTGAAGAGCAATCAGAGGTGAAACGCTGAAGCTTAGCGTAATTACTTGAAGTATTTTACACCTCCTGGATTTAAACTACCAAAGTTTCCTCAATGTCTAGAGGATCTTACAGCCTTCGCAAAGGCACCTGGGAAAAACTATATATGGATGACCAAACGAAGCGAACGAGAGGTCAAAAGCGGAAGATTAAATTGAGCCATCCACATGCGCTTAACACAAATGTTTGCTCATAAATAAATTGTGTTGGATAACTGAATTTTCGACCTACTATATAATGTATATTACTCAACATACATTATTCTTGCTATCTCAATTTGGTTTTGTAAATAACAAATTTCCTACGCCTGTATGTCACTTTGTTGATGAGAAATGCTTTGTCTTCCACTTCTCGATTAAGACCATTTCAGTGGAATCTCGTCTCACTGTTCCCTAAACCATTTCCAAGTTGTTGTCTCAAGTTAGTTATTGCTCACCTTCGGTTGGTATATATTCACAAGGGTTTCTATATATAGAACGCTTTGCTGACTCCTAAACTGACAACAACATCACTTTCGGAATCTCTGTTGGAGTCATATGTAGTTAGCTGACAAATCAGTTATCTTCGGGTGTAGATTGTTTAGTAATTGTAAACTGTAATTTAGAAAAGACGTTCATGATTCTCAAAGACCCTCCAGGTCCTTATTGAAGATGGAAGAGGCGATAAGATTGAAGGTAGCTCTGATTATTGCCATGGACAGCGAAGACCATTATACTTGAATAGGATGGATTCTGAGACCAGAAAGGGAGAAATACATGAGTACGTAGACAAATTATGGTATTTAAAAAAGCAAAATCACCTTTTTTGATGGCACTCAATCAAATTTGACTGGAGAGTTAGATAGATACATGTATGCCTCGATTTGTGGTCAGAAAGCAGGAACTATATCTACTGTCTATTTGCTTTGACATCGGTTTAATTTCAAAAGATGAGGTATCCACAAAGAATTTTCTGTATACATTCGTTACTTTCCAGGATTCCTCAACTTTTCAAGCTATTTCTATGTAGTTTTTAAAGGTTTTGCCTCAACGTTTTCAATTCGTCCGCACGGGTTTCACTAGAATGAAAGTTAGTAGTCCGGGTGAACTTCAATATTGTTCAACATCAAACGCACAGAAATGTTACTTCTTCATTGTTTAACCCTTTTCGAACATACCTTCCATTAGTAATGTAGATGCCTTAGAAAGATGTCGATATTTCACCACCGCAGATCAATTAAGAAAGAACTTAGCCACAAAGGTTCTTCGCCTATTTCTTGATGACTTCGTCATAAATACAACTCTGTTATCACCAACATTTACCTGGAGACAACCTCATATCAAAACAGAAAAACCTGATATGTTAATACCGAAATTGTGCAATTCACTAATATATAAACACACGAGTATAAACCGACTTTCCGTTTAGTTAGTGTCCAAAACAAAAATGAAATGGTCCGTTTATTGACTTTTACAATTATTTAACTCGAAGGACCACTCCGCTCAGAGGAAATAGAAATATCGATGATATGGTAATGCAAAGTGTAGATAGAAATACTTATTTTATATATGGCACTTATTGAAGAGTAATGCGGGTACTCAAGTGGTTAGTGCGTTTTGTTTTGAGATGAAACATCAACAAGGATGGGGTGTATTCTAAGATTTGCATAGAATGGCACGTATGTTTAAACCGCCAACTATCAAGGGTGGCTGCTGATATGAGTATAGGATCACGTGCACTCCAAAACCAATTAACAAAAAAGATGAAAAAGGTAGTCAACCAAGACTGTCCTCACCCTATTTGAACCAAAGCGTGAAATATACGTCCAGGGCTTTGGAATGCAGTTTGGATCAATCATAAGGACGTGAGGACATGCTGCAAGGTCAATATCGTCTTTTAAGAACCATCATGGCATAACTAAATTTCCATCGGTTTCCAGGAAATCGGAAAAACATAATTTCCATAAAAAGAATGATGAACTTACCAGTTCTCTGTACCCCACTCGTCACTAATCGCTAAATTGGCGATTCTAGCTTTGAAACTGAAAAACTAATAGCACTACGTTAGAATGGTAAAAATTGTAGTTATGTCATGATGGATCTTAAGCGACGATTATAGTGTAGTAGAACACAAGGCAGAATTTCGGGACATTTTAAGTTTGCAATGAGTTTGCGATTGGCCAATCAGAGGGTTGAAAAAAGGAAGATAGGAGCACATTAGGTTGGAGAGCCCCAGGCGTATCTCATCATTTCATTATCAGTGCCTCATAAGTTCTCAGTGTATAAGTTTTCGTAGTTATTTATGAATGGCCTATTTACACCAAACGATCATTATTCTATAACACTGTTGTCAAACAATTATTAGCAAGATAATCGGTGAGGTGTCACCGATGCTGAATAGAATTTTGCGATTGTCCAAGTGCTTTTCGCCACTTTAGGGTAAATCTAGTGGATCTGTGGTGTAAACTAATTCAAAGCGACTCATGCTCACTGTGCATAAAGTGTAAACTGCATTTCGGTGAGAGACCGAATGGCCAGGGTTACCTGCTTCAGGAGTTCTCAAGGTAAATAAGCGTCTTTATTATTTCTGTTGAGTGCTTTTATATTATCACACAGTTTTAAATAGAGTGGGATAACGAGAAATAGATGTTTTGAGAACAGATTTACGTGCTCTATGCATATCTCCTGAAATTCAATAATCGCTGTATCACTTGTGAAACACGCACACTCCAAATTAGTAAAATTCAAATTATGAACGCAATGAAATTACCAAAATCATGAATGAATAAATGATGATTGAAATCCACTTCAAGAATGAACTAAAAAATGCATTCGTTTTTCAAAAACAATCGGAACCCTCACAATTTTTATTGCAGAATCGGATTTTACATCCAATTTTACGAACATTTTAATTCGACGACTTTTTTTTTTACGCACACCAGGAGCGTCCAAAGCACCCAAACTTTGAATACGCCTGAAGCGTGGTGGTTTAAAAGATTGGAAAATCAACTTACCCTGGCTCTTGATCATTTTTGTTTTAGTTAGATGAGTTTTTAGGCAGGTGGGTTAGTATTTAAATTATCTTGTCGAGACGATGTGATTTATTTTCCCTCACCCTTTCGCAACCCAGGCTTGGGACCGGCTAAGGCGGGCTTAAAAATAAATCCTTTCTTCTCAATCATTTTTCTGATAAATACAAAACTATCAGAAACAATAAATTCCTTCCAACAGATTTCGAAGGCATAACAAAAGGATATTATAAAAATATCCTAATAAAAAAAATTATAGAAGAAAGGATGGTGTAACAAATGAATAAGTTAAATGGAGTGGCAACGTAACAAAAATGTGCTTGCAGAATGGATACAAAAATATAGAAAAATGTGGGATCCATATACGCAAATCTATGAAATGATTAAAGCTCATTGCAAAAAACATAAGAGCCACCCAACATTTTTTGATTTCTCCACAATCCGGAAACAGGTGGTGATCATTAACAGCCATCCTGCTATGATGATCCAAAAACAATTAACGATTAATTTGTAAATAATTGATGAAGTTATTATGTTTAATGCCATCATGATTATTAAGGTATCTATTCAGTCACGTCGGAAATGAAGGTAACGCAAACACCACGAATGGAACAACTGAAATTTAACGAGATAAAATGAAACACTTTCCTTCGCTTCACTCCCCAGCAAGTTTATACTAAACAAAAGTGATCAAAAACGCGATTTCAAAAGAAACTCGAGAAATCCTAATTCTACTGAAATAATATTAGTTCATCCTATCGTCCCAATTTACTAGGCGATTATTAGTATGCGCAGTGACGTTCGCATTCACATTCATGTTGCCGTTCTCTTTTCTGTCTAGGTTCTAGCCTTTAGGAAGAGCGAATGGATGAACGTAAAGCGGTTCGATAATACAACAGACATATCGCTTTCTCCGATGGACTATTTATATAACTTTTTTATCTAGTTCAATTTTTGGTCTATTTGTAGATGTCTACAGCATATTACACCATTGTAACTACATATTTTGATATCAGCTTTTATTTCATATGAAGGGCCTTGTAAAATTTGGTGTTCGCGGAATTGGATTTAAGACGAAGACATTCACAGGTATGGAGACAAACTGATCAGCTGAAGAACCCATGAAGCTAATTTCTTCCCTAATCGATCAACCGTCCTGCCATTGAAAAGGAACTCTATTTAAGCCTTCTAGAATACAACTACAATTCATGTATAAAGAGATAATAGAGAAAGATAAAGTACCACAGACTACGTCTAATATAAATGGATCAGTGATTTAGGTAAAAAGGTAATGTAACAGAGATAATAATAATAATAATAATAATAAACATTGCGTAATCATTTGCATCGATTTTGGCATAAAATCAGCCGATTCATTCAAGCGCACCTCATTCCCACTAAAATTCCCAGCCAATTTTTGTGTTTCTTTTGTTTGATTAAGAATTTGGTCCAATTAAAAAAAAAACTCATTATGTATGTAAAATTATGTTTATAAGTGTGGTGATGTAAAAACCGTGAAAATGCTATTTAACCGTTTATTGCTAGATTTTACAAGAAACCTTGCATTTACAATGAACTTCTATATTATTATAAACCTAATGATGGAATTGTGTCATTGATTTGAGGTCCTACGGGGTCCCTAAGTCTAGGGTGAGGTTTGCCTCTAACGTCATTTATCAGAATTTTACCGAGTATATTCGAACTGTCGATTAGGTATCCTTCATATCGCACCTTTTTGAAAAGCTCTCGTCAAAATCCACACGTTGATGGATTCAAATGAAACAATTGAAACGGTTGGAAATGTATTGGATTGCTCACTATGGTAAGGCACCTTCTGATAAGTAGTCAGGAAAGCCTTGGAGGGCGGCGAGCCGTATAGGGAAAGGGGGGTTCGCTCTTAACGACCACAAAAAAATCGGGCGTGACGATCCTCCTCATTACGTAAGCTTAAAAGGACCAGGAGAGCAGGAGGTGGCAGGAGCTGGGGAACTCCTCCGGCGCTCATGTTCCGGGCCCTCCTGTCCCTACTGACATCCCATCTCATTATCACGTCCATTCATAATCGCTAGACGTCAAGTCCAACGACGAACAGTGGGCCCAGAACGCCCGATTTTGGGAAACGATCTCTAATAGCGTGATAATGATCATTAAAACACCGTATTTCAAGATTTTTTTCGTACCTGAATCGATAGTAATCAAATTCGAAACCAAACATTCACTGTCAAAGGGAAAATGGGAAAAAGGAGTTACACATTTTGAAAAAGGAGAGGACAGAAATTATTAATTAGGAGACTTGAATTATCAAGTTTATTAATTGGTAAATAAAGTGTCACTTTGGTAAAATAATGTTCAATGACATAATATGTCGTTATTATATTATAATAACGAGGAACAGACATTAAAATGAGGTATAACTGGGAAAAACGGAATTGGAAATTGAAGTGATGGTTTTTTGCAATCAATTAAATATTATCGTTCGAGGTAATTGCGTATCGTTGAGTAATGTTGTTTGACAATAAGCCAATTCTTTTTTTTTAATTAGCTATGACTCAATTCAAAACTTCACAGCGCTTTGTTCTGTCGTACAAACGAGTACAAATGGAGAAACAAATTTCCCTGACCAAAAAATGTACTGAATGTCGAGTTTTCAAGGCAGATAGAAAACGGGGGAGGTCGTCCAATAGAAAGAATGAGGATTATGAATTCATTTCCAACAGAATTGTGTTGATCTCGAGAAAATGTCAGGGCCAACACAAGATGCACCTGTCGCGCATCTGCATTGTTTATTACGACTTCAAAAATTGACTGTGGCCGGACCTGTGGGTCAGAAATGTTCTGGGTACCTTTTGTACTACCTGTAAGTTACTTCATTGATCGACAGAGGGGTTAGGTCAAATTAGGTAACAAAACGGAAAAATGCCGTATTATTTCGACGTATTCAACCATTCAATAACCTGATTTTCTCCTTTCATAATTGACCAATTTGTAGAAGGAATCTTAGGGAATCGAAGGGTCTTACTTCGACACAAGTGTAAAGACGTTTAAAGAAAATAAATGGACCTGGAAGCCTTTGATTGAAATTATCAGGCTACCTTTCGTAATAACCTGTGCAAAACCTACCCAGGGTACCTTTTGTTCTAGTATCTGTTTTCTCTTTAATGGAAAAAGAAAGAGAGGTTAGGTCAAGTTAGGTGATATTGAAAACGTTTAAAACAGAAACATTTCTTGGTGTTTCGACATAACATTCGATGACTTGACCTTCTAAAATTTATCTATTCATAGAACTGTGTGTTTCTCTCTCATACCAACATACATAAACGTCTAGAGAAACAGTGGGTATAGGTTTCGCTAGGATCTCTACTGGAGTGAGGGTAAAATTGACGTTTTTGGCACTATCGCAATAAGCATAATCCATCCATGGATATTCGAAAATGCCAAAAAAATCAGATTTGAACGACTCTCACGACTCCAACTCCCCGGACTTATGTGAGCAAAATTATTATTATGATCCATTTTTTAGGAAAGAGACGTAGAACAAACGTATGTCACTATGTAAAAATGTAGCTTTCTGATGTTGAAAGAATGATTCTTTCAACATTGTTTAGATTTGGTCTAGTGGTTTTGAAATACTGACATAAAAATTATTTTGTAGTCCCATTTTATAGGAAATTAAAAACAAATACATGTTTGTTACCCTGTAAAAATGTAGCTTCCTGATGTTGGATGAATGTTTAAAATAGGTCTAGTAGTCAAGGATATAAATCGTAACACACAAACAAACATTTAATATTTCCTCTTAATGATAAAGAGTACAATCCCTAATCAAAACCGCTCCTATAAAGAACTGTTTTTATTTTTTTAGTGATTTTTTTTATTGAATATTGTTTTGAAAACAATCATATTAATGCAATTATTAGAGAACTAATCGCATATTGATGGGAGAAGGTGTTTATTTGTCGTAGTGCGTACCACTTTATTACGACCTCTATTGCATTCCTCATTATCTCATCACAAATTCTTCACAATTCACACTCAGACTCCACTGCACGATTGATGACTCTGTTGAACAAATGAAAATTATCCGGAGCCCGTTTTCCAACTATAATACATAAGTCGAAACGTAACGTAACGTTGAGGAGGTTAATTTTCTTCCTGTCGATCACATAGGTTCATTATTGAAAATGATAACCGAAAAGCTGAAATCCTGAAGCGTAATTGCAAGTTCCGATATATTCAGGTAGATTCGAGTTAGTCGCAGTGTCGAAAGTTGGCGTAACCCGCAAGCTTCCGCAGGCCACCTGTTCCCCCACTGTATTGCTAATCTTCCTCCCTGCCCGCATCCTCATCGTATAAAAAAAACGAACATATATTTCTGTCTGACGTGAAGTCAACTCGGAAAAAATCCACTGCATCAGTCCTCAAAAGCCGCATATCCAAACCGCTTCAGCTCTGCAGTCCCAATACATTCAAATCTTCTAATTAAGAGATCCGGACGATCAACCCGCTGCATTCGCTGACGAAAATATCGGGAATTCTTTTCAAAACGCGTCAAAGTCGAGTCAAGTCGGATCGATAAATCGCCGGCTGCACCTTGCTCCCCCCCAGGGCTCGTGATGTCGGATAAAATTGCATTTTATTACTTTTCCTGAAGAATCTCGTTGATGGCTATCTGGCTATATGAGGAGTTTTTTTCCGGACCTCACGAGCCTCACTCTTTCTGGCAGTTATTTCCTCCAGGTTCTCTCTTTGATGGGGCAGCTGGGTTCAAGATGGGTACTCACCGTTTCGTTTCCAATATGATACCAGGTCATTCTCGAGATCAAGATCTGAATACCTTATCAGGATGAGAAGAATGAGAGTATCAATACGAGTATACGCCTGCCAAGCGTGTTACTGGCCTATAAATGCTAGCAAATGAAGCCGGAGGATTTCAATTGCTTGCATAAACGATGATTGCAACTACAACTCTTCATTTGATGCATAAACCAGTACACAAGTCTCTTTCTTTGTGCATAAATAATGTAAATGCGTTATAACCCAAAATCGCACATTTGAAAGTTCATACGAGGACGGCATTTGTTGTTAAATGGACCACGGTGGGCCGATTCAGTACTTCGAAATGGACCACTCAAAAGTACCATTTAATGCTCGATACATCATATTTCAGAGATAAATTAAGGCCGTACGGTATATTTTGGCCTCTGGAATCGATTCAATGCCTGAACTTGCATGACTGTGCTTTATGTTAATCGAGGAAGAAGAAGTATGATATAGGTATTAGAACTTCCAAATTTGTCTTCTATCGATACTACCGAGACGTCATGGTACAATAAAAATCTTTCTACCAATGACCTGGTCATTTCTCAGCCTCAAGTCCAGATATTTTACTAGTTAGAATCTAACCATCAATATGTGCAATAATCAATTTTGTGTTTACCATTGTACTATATTTTTTAAGACATCAGGAGAATGATGTAGGTATTAGAACTTCCAAATTTGTCTTCTATCGATACTACCGAAACGTCATGGTGTAATAAAAATCCTTCCACCAAAGACCTAGTCATTTTTCAGCCTCAAGTCCAGATATTTTACTGGTCAGAATCTAACCACCAATATGTGCAATAATTAATTTTGTGTTTACCATCATACTAATATTTTTTTAAGACATCAGGCTTTATAGCTCACGTTATTGAATAAGTAAATCAAGTTTTTTTAAATATTTATAAATCGATTACACAGGGTGTCCCAGGAGTTATGCACAATTCGATTCCTACGTGTTCTACAACTCATTTCCGACCAAAAATGCCTCTTAGCAATTTTTCGCCAGAGGCCTCGTTTTCGAGTTATTCGCGATTTATTATTTTTTTCGTGTTTTCGATCTTATGTCATTAAAACTGCCATAACTCCCTCAATTTTGGAGATAGCTCAAATTTGATGACACCGTTGGAAAGAGCGTTACATTTTCTATCTATTTGATGTCGGAGAACTTTTCTTAATTGCATTGAAGATGTGCGATAGCTGCGCGAAATGGCAGTTTTGTCAAAATCTTGAAATCGCCTGTTTTTCATCTCGCCTAGAAACCCCATGAATGCTTGACGCAGAACTGTGCAGGCCCGGTAAAACGTGCGCCGAAATGCCAGCTTCCCAACGGTGTAGTCGTTTTGGAGTTTAAAAATATTTTTAGTTGAGGAAATGGAGTTTGAATGCAGAAAAACGTGTGTTTTCTGTTAAAATTGAGGTTTTTCCAACAGTCTCAAAGGTGAATACGACTCATCGTAGTCAGAAATGAGTTGTAGAACACGTAGGAGTCGGATTGTGCATTAGTCCTGGGACAACCTGTATCACAAAAAAAGACCTAATGTTTGAAAATTGGGAAAGCTACGGAGGAGGCATTGGCTTGGTCAGGGGCAAGGATATGCAATGACCCGCACGACCCCCCGGTCTTGAAGGAGGGGTTGCTTTGTGCGCCGTGTATTATCAACCCCAATCTGATTTGGCCGTAGCATTGGGTGTTGCAATGTCGAAATCGAGTTCGTACAAAGAGTTCGAGTTTAAACAAGATTGTTAAGATATAAATTAAAAAATAATTATTTGAAAATGAAAAATGAAAATGAATTTAATGATTGAAAACGTTCGTTTGTGATCAGCGTCTACGGCATTTCCAAGCTGTCCAGCCAAAGTCAGGATAATCGAAAATCCGCGAGACAGCTATTGTTTGTGTTAATTTACGATTGATTGCGATGATATGGCTTCAGTTGAGTAGCTATACCACAAGTGAGTATGTTGACATGATTTTTGCGTACGGTTTTGCCAATGGTAATGCTTCTGAAGCAGCAAGGGAGTCACACTCCTCCTGTGTACAACTCACACCCTAGCGAACAAGTCGGATAATATGAGGAAAAAATATTGGTAGATAATATTGCTTTTGTCACTGATCCTTCATTATCTACTAAACTGTCTTTTTTGTATCTACTACCTAATAGCTTTTTGTCACTAAAGTTTTGGTTATTACTACTAGCTATGTTCAATAGCTAAAGCGCACCATGATGAATGGGAATATGCAATAGGGAAAACCTCGCTGAAGGAAATCCAGCGAGGAAAGAGACGAAAGGGAAGAGTTGGTAATGATACGGAAGCCTAGTTTGATAAGGGTCCATAGTGTCAGCAAAAATATGAATGCAACTCATCGCAATCAATCATAAATGAACACAAACAATAGCCGTCTCTCGGCTCTTCGATTATCTTGACTTTGGCCGGACAGCTTAGAAATGCCGTAGACCCTGTTCACAAACGAACGGGTTTATGCATCCGACAAAACTAACTTAAATCGTCACTTGGGAGGTCTCGCGTTGTCACCATTCGATTCAGCGAGAAAAATTACGTATATCCCGCCTCCAACCTTTTTTCGTCGAGACTTTGGAAAAACCTCAATTTTAACAAAAAACACACGTTTTTCTGCAGTTCAACACCATTACCTTAACTAAAAATATTTTTAAAAACCAAAACGAGTACACCGTTGGGAAGCTGGCATTTTGGCGCACGTTTTACCAGGCCTGCACAGTTCTGCGTGAGGCATTCATGGGGTTTCTAGGCGAGATGAAAAACAGCCGATTTCAAGATTTTGACAAAACTGCCATTTCGCGCAGCAATCGCACATCTTCAATGCTACAAAAAAAGTTTGTAGGAGGGTAGGATTGAGTCGTTTGTTTCACGATTTGAAGTTCAGAAAGATGACAAGTTTGTATTTTGATAGTTGAAATTTGTATTTGGGCGAGAAAGGCTCATTTTTCTCTCACATTCTCTTCTTGGAGGATTTTTAACAGGGTTCAAAGCCCTAGTTTGAACAAGTGTCAAATTTGCTTCATCTTTGCTACATAATAAAAAGTAAATTATTTTGTGACGTCCGTGAAAGATCACTCGTTTTATTTCACTGCGCGTCGTTGCCAAGTGTCACGAAGTCCGGAACAGTTTCTGCAATATCGTAAAAACTGGCGGCTGAGAATGGCACAAGATGTCTTACATCTCTGGCACGATGCGCTGAACCCCCAATTCGCTGTTTATCAAGCCGTGAAAACGGATCGTTGACACCGGACGTTCAGGTGAAACGAAAACCCCCGTAAGAGGGTTTAAAACCGCGTTCCTTTTCAAGAAACACCCGGAGTCAGCCGAGTTTGAAGTTGACTGACGCGGGACTCGTTTAATGAAAGGTTTTCGTGAAAAAGTTTTTTTTTTTGTGAAACAGTTCTTAGGGAAAAAGACCAATTAGCCCCGACCCAGCTTCGGTTATGCCTTCGCCTACTTGTGAACGGCGTTGTAGGTTTTCTCGTTACACGGCGCATCCTTTCACGATCTTCCGGACGGTCTCCGCCATTTCGTTGTTAATAGTCGGAAATGGTTCGATTTTTCATTTCAGTGCACTCTGCACGAAACCAGTACAAGAATCGCTCAGCGGTTTCTGTCCACCTGTTGGCAGTTCAACCATGAAACACCAGATATTCGTTGGGAAATCGCTATGCGCTAGGGTATTGATTAATGTTAATGTTAAGTTAACCATTTTTATGTTAACCCTAGTTAGGTAGACCCTCGTAACTTTTACGAACAGTGGGTATTGGCGAGGCCTAGAGGTGGAATGGCGGGGGAGAGGGGGCTCATGTTCTTGGTATGCCTCAAGGGGCAGTTCTTGTTGAACCTCCAGAGGTTTTGTTCCTCGTCATGTGCCCTTGGTTCTATCAAGACGTCAAAATCTGTAAGTCACCCCGTATTTTTTACGGGGATTTACTCATTGACGTAAATTTTCCATCGTAATATTGACGGGGATCTACCCCGTATCGCTAGACTTTACTAGTATTTTTTGCGGAGGTATACCTTTCTACGCTTCACTTTACCGGTACTTATTATGGTGGTCTACACATTGCAGTTGGCTTTTCTGCAGGTATAATGGAACGTAGAGTAATGGAAGACAGTTTTATATCGGAAATTTTCAAGGAGTTGGAGGACGCAGAGAAGCTGTACGGATCTTTGGATTTAGAAGTAATGGAAGAGATCAATTCAATAGTTACCTACCTGTTCTGTCAAACCGTTAGCCCGTTACCAATGTAAGGATTCAAATAAAGAGCGCCTACGTTGACTTTTTTCAATGTGATTACAAAAATATATAATATTATTATGAAATATTATTATTATATAGTATTATTATAAACTAGGTAAAAGTAACGGAAGGCTGTTATTTCTGAAACAACTAGGCTCTCGTTTATTATGAAAGTGCTATACTAATGTTGAAGTATTTGTACATTATTTTTCTTTATTATTCCTATTTGAAGAATTTATTGAGACCGAATACTTTCCGTGACCATTTGGAAGTATATTAAAAAGTTTCTAACTATTGGTGTTCTTCAATTCGGCCACATTTCACCTGTAATATTGACAATTTCGGAGTACCCGTAATTTTTACGGTGGTCTACTCTTTACCAATGGATTTTTAGGTCTACCCAACTAGGGTTAATGTTATATTAATTAAAGTTAATGAAGTGTCACTAGCCTCATATACCGGTAATTCGTTGATGAGGGCAGAATTGCGTAAGCTTGTTCAACAGATCAACCAGGGAGTGGCACAAAATGTGTGTGCCATTTAACCAGGGAGATGGCACATTTAATGTGTTTTCAAGAAGGTCCGCACAGCTCAGTTGATCTAAATTTCAGGTTAGTGGTATAGAATATATATAGAATAGAATAGAAAAACGTCTGCCAAGTGGGTGTGGCACATAGCTTCCTCGTATCCATAACATGACTGTATAGATCATTGAAAATTATTATTGACTAAAGAACTTCGTTCAATTAGGCGGAATAAATATTGAATTAGGGTAAATTTATTGTTATTCAGGAGCATAACTTGAGAAAATAAAGGTAGGCATGTTCAAATATTGAACAAACTATAAAATATACCTAATGATAAAAATTGACATTGACGCTGAATAGATAGATGACTGAAGTGATAAATAATTATTATGATATTTCAAAAAATAAAATATAAGCATCGTTCAATGACGGATCAAATAATGTTGGGTTGACTGCAGCGTCGTTGCAAAGTACCCAACTGCCGTCATCCCTCCGCACAGTGGCTGTATATATCTTGCGCATGCGCAGAGGCTACTAGTGATCCGGGGTTCATGAAACCTAGAGGGGACCATCTACACATCAAACCAAACAATCCCTGAAAATTTCATCGAAATTGGTCAAGAACTCCTGGAGTTATGCGCGTAACAAGGATTTCGTTAGCGCATGCGCAGAGACTACTATTGATCCGGGGGTCATGAAACTTATAGGGGACCATCTACACATCAAACCGAACAATCCCTGAAAATTTCATCAAAAGAACTCGGACGCGTAACAAGGATTTCACGTGTAGTTTTGCCCGTAACAAGGACCCCAACCCGCACAATCCCTGAAAATGATCAAAATCGACTTCGTGTAGTTTTGCCCGTAACAAGGATTTGCTGACAGACAGACACACAGACAGACACGGAACCAAAATTGTTCAGAAAGGTCTAAAACGCAAAATGCGAGTGGATTTTTTGATTTTGGAGACAAAAAAATTTTCACATTCCGAAAGTGAAAACAATGCTTCCGCTACCTTAGTAGACTCGGAAGCAAAAGCTCTATTTGACAAAAATAAATATGCATATTGTGGAAATTAAAACACGCCAGAGAGAATGTGAAACAGAACAAAATATGTCAAAGAAAGAGACACAAAATTGTACTTCACCAAAGCTTACAGAGCAATGTAAATACGTCTGCTCGAGGTTGACGTATAGGAGCATTAAAAAACGTACCCCAGAGTGGAAAAATAAAATCAAAAAACTTAATAGTATTAAATAAATTGTAATCTTGGTTTTATATAGCATGACTAACAATTTCAAATAAAAATTAAAATAATAAAAATAAATAATTCATTGTCATACAAAAGTTCCACCAGTTTTCTACCTCTATAATTAATTACAAGATCCATTGACCTTCTACATGGATTGACGCCACATCTGGCAGCTCCTGAAATGTCCTATCCTCGCATTATTACTGTCCTACCTCCCCCCAGTTCGGTAATAGTGGACACCAGATCCATAAAATCGATCTCCCAATCATTAAGGTAAATAGGAATTATTCTAATCAATTCTCCATCAAAATAAGCAGCGAAACCTTCCATTGTTCCAAAATTTGAAAACATGACTTTACTAGATAACTTTTTCCTTTTTTATATATACAAATATACACCTTACAAGGCGCCTCCCAGGGCTCGTCCATATTTTGCTACCTTCGTCGCCGATATCCAAATTACACTAGATATCACTAGATACGTGTGTTTCAAATAAGCATCTAATATCAAAGGTTGGTGGTATATGTTGTTTACTAAACATATACTAAAACAATGTTTAGGCAGTTTGGGGGATTTAGTGACTTTCCTCACGAAATATTCTGTATCGCTTTGCAATGATAATATTCTGTATCTTGCCTTTTCCGAGGAATGAAAACCGCAATGGATTTTTTCCCCGCTGAGAATAATTCACTGTCTTAGGATGTAAATTAAAGGGAGTTATGTCCATTTTAGTGATGTAAGGTTGATTCGTTTTCTAGGCAAATGCAGTAAGAAGTATTATTCGTAAGTTGTCTATCATTTTACAAAATCTAACGCGAGTTGTCTGCGACTCTCTGAGATCGAGTGTGTTTCGTTGAGGCCCGTCCCCGGTCCAAGCGGGCGTATTTAGCATAGCTCATTTGTCATGATCGCGTCGCACGAATGAATTGCGATGTATCACAACGGGACAACGGCCTGCGAGGCCATAAATGACAATAAACTCGCAGACCCGGACGTCATGCTGGTAGCCCGTCCCAGTTCGGCACCTGGCGCCCCCGCCGGCCAGACGCGACAAACGCCGCTGCTCAATTCGTTCCACGACCGCCACCGGTTGATTGCCTTCCGAGTCAAAGGGGCGATTTTCGTCATATTCATCCCCATAAGGCGCCATTCAACGTTATTCGACTGGCGCCTGTAGCCAGAGAGCTGTTTCTCCCGGTCTCGATCGTAGACATTGGATTACACACTAGGGATAGATGAAAAGACGAAATTCACTTTCTCGTGAATCTATTTCCACTAAAAATACACAAACACTTTCAGACCGAATTCGGTTGTTACACCATCATCAGTACACTACCGAATTCTGACTTTCTTGTCAATTTCTTCTTTTTACTCGAGATAAGTTTCCACTATCTCGCTGCATCAACCATACGTTATCGATACACCAATATTTTTTGCTCGATTTATCGTATCCCCCCTCATTTTTGTAAGATATATCGTGAATATCGATATTATTTATAAAAAATCGGAATCGATATGTTTTTTCCCCTATAAAGTGAAAAAATAAATCCAAACACATTGGTGCAAACAAAACAAGCTCATCAGCGATTTTATAATGCACAATATATAATTTTAATTTGATATGATTTAGTAGCGTTTCAACGCTACTTGTTTTTTATTAACTGACAAAGATCGCCTCCTTGTTCATTCTTTTTCCAAAAAATCAAAATAATTTACTGTAATCTCCGAAACTGTGTGCCAGGAAATGATTTAGTGCAGGAATTGATGTGCTAATGGCTTGTTTGTTGCTATTTAGGCGAGTAATATTTTTCCTTGTACCGAATGCTAAAATTGAAAAAGCAGTGTTACTTATGAACTTGGATCCTCAGTGATGTTAATGACAAAGATTTTTGCTCCCCAATCACTAAAATACCATTTTTCTCGGTTCCCTAGTCAAAACAAGACGGCGGCAACTAACACATACCTTGAGGAATACTTGAGGGTAGGTCAAACCATTCCAACATTTGCGTTTTTAATTTATTATTGTTTGTTTGTACATGCCGATCGTCTGTGAGTTTATAGCCGATATATTGTTATTGGTTACTGCTGTATTTTCAATTGTCAAGCTTGCGTCCATGCCTTCCAATTCAAGATGTCATTAGTTGTTAACACAAAGTTTCATTCTAGATATTACTGGAACTCTTAAACGACTTACTGCTGTTTTCTTATTGGATGTAATCGATTTGTACAAAACAGTGCAGCTGTAGCAATATTTGCCATTGCAAGATTGGATATGAATAAAATAAACTACAAAGTAAATATATTTTCAAATGTGGATATTTTTTCCAATAGCTATTCTGAGAAAAAAATTACCAATGTATCGATATATCTAGAGCAGGGAAAACCCGACTCAATCAAAACTAGTTTTGCCGATGAAAAACTAGAAATGCCTGAGGGCCTTCGTCAAATCTAGTTTGGACTAGGCAAATCTAGTTCCAACTATTTTTGTCTGTGGGTGGAAGTAAGAATTGTTTTCCCTTCAACGAGAACTTACGACAGCAGTAGTGACAATGTCCGAGAACCTCATCGTCTCTCAAAGTAATGGAATAGTATTCATCACAAATAATTGATCAAATAATAATAATTCATCAGAAATAATTAACAACAAAAGCATAGTAACAGCAGAGTTTGCAAGGATTGTCTACTTATTTTTGCAGGTTCCAAGACCTTCTAAGGTTCTTATTCTTATGACAGGCGCAACATTGGGAGGAACAATTTTTCTTGCAGGAGCACCGGGCAAAACCTTCCTCTGTTCCAACAGACTCTTTCCGAGCTAGTGCACGAAGCGAAATTTTCAACCTCCTAAACCACAGTGGATGCTATCCTGGCTTCTTGTATCTCGACTAAGAGCACCTTTAGTTCCCCGTATCTATTAGTGTTGGCTACCTTTCTTAAATTTGGTTTAATTAATCAATTAAATTGATTTTTTGTAAACATTGAGAAGAAAAGTTGTGTTTTGCAAAGTGAAATTGGAATGGCTTTAGTGTAAATTTGTTGACTCAACTGCAACGAAAAATAGCTCGGAAGCCTTTGATTCCCCAAGGAATAAAAATGTTCACCAGTTGTGCTACTTGGGAGTCTATCTCAACTGTAATGTGGGCTGGTCTGCACATATACACCTCCTTCAGGACAAACTCAGGAAGAGCTCCTACGAACTGTATGCAGTGAAATGTTTAACCGTTGACAATAAACAGCTGATATACGATTCATTATTTAAATCCATTATGAAATATGTAACTATTATATGGGTGCGCCTATGTATAAATACATGATATAAAGAATATTTAAAATTCAGACACGCACTCTGAAAATTCTATTTAAATTACCACAAGGATAGTCTTCTTTTACGTTGTTCAGGTAGAAAAATTTAATGAACATTCTGCAACTAAGTAATAAATAATTTAATTAATTTCACCCTAAATTGAGAGACCGACATGGAGACGGACGTAATCGAGAAGAGAAAGAAAGTGTGTAAAATTATGGTTCCAGATGAAGTCGCACACATGATTTGTGAAGCAAAGTGTGCTCAACCATTCCGAACCGTCAAAATGCTTCTCTGCTGATTTCAAAGCCATAGCTAAGCGTTAGAAATTTTTTAACGATAAACCAGCTCCGTGCTGTTTATTTTGGATTAGCGCATTCCCTCATCAAGTACGGAATAACGGTGTATGGAGGTGCATCGAAAACCCATCTTACTCCGCTCCAAACGGTGCAAAATGCATTATTGAAAATGAGTTGGTGATTAAAGAAACCATTTTTTAGATATCCTACCGGAATGCCTACTAGCGAACATGAACTTCCATCAAGGTGGATCCTTGATTCGCGATCCATGATTAAATTAATCGATCAGATCAGATGGATCTGCAACAGAAAAAATTTAGATATCCTACTACGAAACTTTACTGGGATTTTGATGTTTTTAAAGTTAAAGATATTTTTATAATTGAATCGTGTACAATAGTTTTTAAATCTGGTATTAATGAGGAACACCTATCAAGGCTATCAGGCACTAGAACAACAACTATGTCCAATATTTCTTTACCACGGTGCCGGACAGAATTTTTCCGGCGAAATGCATATGTTGCAGCATTAAAATTTGTATACGAACATAGAATTAATTTGGCTGATTTTCGCTCTGGTCTTAAAAAACATTTATTTTCAATTATTAGAAATCGTGTTCAGATTTAAGTATATACCTTGAATTGTTATTTTGTGTTCTTCAGGAATTATTTGCGAGAACAGTTTGACTTTGTCATAGCTCATTATTTTGTTTTCAAGTTTATTTTTTGAATATTTACATGTATTAATGTGAAGAAGACATGACTCCACCAGGGAACACAAGTTCAACTGAACTTAAGCCTTGGTGGGCATAATGCAATTTGTATAAGAAGAATAAGTTTTTGTTTTTGTATTTTATGCCAATAAATAAATAAATCCAGTGACAAATCTTTAAACACGAGTGGGTTGATAATCAGCACATTACCCTGGATACAGATATGAAGAGCCGAATTTTCAAACACCAAGACTCGCCTCACTTTGAACGAATTGGAACAGTGGAAGGAACTAAAGATATTCAAAGAAGGGCTATTAATTAATACCGTCATTGGAGTGGGACCTTTTTCGAGAGCTCCAGAATCGGCAAAACCAAAAACAGGACTTGCTGGCAATGAAACATTTTAGTTCCTTGACTTAACACCTTTCCCACGTCAACGCCTCAATTATCTGAATGAGTTTCTTGATAATATATGAGCCTGGAGAGGACAATACTATAGGACAGACACTTGGCCTTTCATGTAAAATATCGTGTTGATCCTGAACGCTTCACAACAAGTATTCGTTATTAAACCTCGATTACGATAGTTTTGGTTCTGCTTTTCAGTTTTGATTCGACTGGTTTCAAAGTACCCCGACTTGCACTTCGCCGTTCGTAATATCGACCTTCGATTGAATGAGCGTTACGGCTTCTGACCAGCTCGTAGTAAGAGGGCGGCACCAAAATTCAATTTATGCTCCCCGACTCCAGCCCCTAATTCATTTGAGTGAAACGAATGAACTTTAACGGCACTTATGGACACTTGAAGGGTCAGATTAATTTATCCGATAGGTTATATCACTGTACTGAAAGGGAAGCCGAGAGTTTGAGTGCGGGGGACGGAACCTGCGCCTTCAAACTGACGGGGCCACATCAGTCACAATCAAAACTAATTGAGGAGTCAAAGTTATTATAACAGATAACCTCGGAATGTTAGGAGGCCTTTAGAAGTCTTCTGCCACTACGAAATGCCACATCTCGGACGTTATTTATAGGGCAGCTTTATGAGGTTTCCTCCCTCTTTCCCCAAGTCGCGGTCGTTGGACTTGAATGAGTGAATTTATAGGGGTAGGGAAAGGCAAGTAAGGTTGTTGAAGGACCCAGGCAATTACGTTGATTCCCAATTTAGTTGATTAATTTATTTAAAGCCGAAGCCTAGTATCCAAAATGTACAATAGATTTGCACAGATAAACTGCCAATGGAAATTTAGTGTTATCTGCATTTTCGGGATTCATTTACTTCCAGAACAAATGATCTCGATATAGAAGCTATAAATATGTACTCAAGAGTTATAACATGGAGATGCCGGTAGGTGGAGATGAAGTATTTAACCCTTCCTAATGCTGAGACAATTAGCCTGAAACAAACCATAGTACCCTGGTTGCGAAAAAGCTCCAGGCATAACCTTGAGAGCAGCAGTTCTAAGAGTCAAGAGTCACTACTACGACCGGAAAACGCCATGTTCATGAATCCTTCCTTTTCAGAATACATGACGTCCGAAGGCTAGAAGTAATCTTCAATGAATGAGAGTAGAAATGGATCAAAATGGAGATATTTATTTGATGCTTTGAAGTAAGAAAATGCATCAGCACGGGCAGGATTAGACAGGGACTCGGTTGCCGAAATTGCCTTGGAATGTAATCCTAAAGATTCTTGTAAGTATTTTACCGGAATCCTCTGCCCGGAGCAGAAAACTCTCTTATCTGAAATGAAGTACGATTTGGGCTTTTCCTAACAAAGCTTACACTTTGTATTATTCTTGACAAGGCGAACGTGGCTGAATTTGGCATTCAACAGAAAGCACCGAACCGAGTCATAAACCCACAACAAATAAGCATTAAAGGCACGAATTTGGGGGAATTTGCATTATGAAGACAAAATATTGTTTACCCTTCAATGCAGATTTGTCCGAATTGAATCATGCCATTACAACCAAATTAAACGACTTGTACATTGTTGAATATATACCTTGGAAAATCACCAATAAAACTCTTGCAGTTGGCAAGTTCTTATTCTGCGAGACCGAAACACGATGGAACGCGAAATCTCTTGGAAAATGGAAACTAAAATACACAGCAAAAGTCACAGAATATTTCAAATTCCAGGAATTTGGAACAGATGGCTATAAAACCGAATTCAGATGAAAATTCCCAATTTGTAGGACACCCGTGAATCGCTTACTATGAAAAATTAAGAACACTTTGACGTTTAACTAACAGAACTGATCCAAACTCAGCTCTATCTATGCAAGAAGTGCAAAACAAATAATTACTAATATCCCAAATTCGATATAAAGTTTAGTTTGAAGACAGAATGTTGTTTACTTTTGGTAATGGCCATGGGATTGAGGCCGCTTGGTCTGGATTGAATCCGATTTGGAACAGACCAGATCAGACTGTTTTAACGTAAAAGTCTGCGTTGCGATTGTGCAGTCATTGAACGATCTGTAAATTGTCGTATAAATCACGTAGAAAATCCCCGATAAAGCTCCTGCAGTTGGCAACGTCTTTTTCAGCGAGAACTATATTGGAAACGTCATAATGAAATCGTTTGGTAATTGGAGGTTAACGGAAACAAACATGGAGAAGCGCCGTAGTATCACAAGTTAGGTAATGGAAGCTTGGAACATGTAGCTCTGAAGAGCTGAATTTGGATGAAAATTTCCCATCTGTGTCTTGGATTGGTTATTCTCGAAATCGAAGAACATGATTGACCTTGATAATTCACCAAGCTAAACCGAGCTGACAGGCATCTGGACAAGCAGTCCAAATAAATTATCCATAAAAGTCCAAACTTGATGTGAATCAGACAGTGAGGACCAAATATTGTTTACTTTTTGAAATGACCTCGGAATAGCTACAGTCTAGTCCCACTTGTGGAACAGAATATATCGTAGACTGTTTTGCAATAGTGAAGTCATAACGACAGAATTAGGCGATCTGAACATTGCTATAAGAATGCCGTGGAAAATTCCTGATAAAGCTCTTGCAGTTGGCAACTTCTTCTTTAGCGAGAACCGTCTTTGAAAAGTGACAAACAAATCGCTTGGAAATTGAAGGATAACGCAAAAAGCGCGGAGAAGTGACGTAGTATCACAATTTATGTAACTTGAGCTTTAATGGATTGGTTACTCTTGAAAACGAAGAACATGATTGACCTTGATAATTCAAGAAGGAGAACTTAACCGAACTGATCTATACCTAGGCAAGATGTTCAAATAAGTTATCCATAAAGCCCAAATTTAATGGAAATTGGATGGATGTTGAACAGAACATATCTGTGTGTTTGAAGTAATAGACTGCAGTGCAGTAAACCGGTCATAACGATCGCCTAGAACGGTCTGTACATTGTCGTATAAATACCAAAAAAACCACCGATAAAACTCCTGCAGTTGACAACGCGTTCTTCGAAACCTCAACGCTCCGAGGAAAAAACCCCTTTTTCCAAAAGGATCGGAATTTACTACCAAATAAAAATCATCTCCCACCCGTTCCCGTACAGAGATAAGTCGAACAAAAAAAACACGCCCTTCCCAAGACCCATATCGGAACAATATAAAATGGACGTACCACAAACGTATCGACAACGTCGGCCGTCAATAAAATCTTTTATTGCCCTCGTCTAACGCTCCTCTCACTTCGAGCGATTCCTTATTATTTTCATGTTTAACCAGAACCCCGGGATAACTGCCCCGAGAGGATAAGACCATCTCGGAATTTATCGACAGTTAAAAATGTCCGAGGCCCCCCCTTGACGGGTATTATAATGTTTTTCGATAAAAAAAGAAAAGCCCGACGATATTGCTTCCACGCCCATTATCTTCCCATCTCCCTCCCGTAGGCCCGTCAGATTTCTTAATGGAGTCAGTTGAGAACAATCTGCCCCACTTGAAACTTCCCTAATTAGAGTCTCATTTCACTTTTTGAACTCAACTACAATTTAATGCGATCACTGTTATAAGTAACGGAGTATTTTCGGCCCGTTGTGACTTTTCCGTTGAAGATGAAGTTGTGTTCCGTTAGAACTGAGTGTATTTTTTTACTTCAACCGTTACTATTTTAGTTCTGAGGGCTTGTTACAAACAATCACCTTTCACTTGGTTCGTTGTTTTTCATAATGCACCTTCTAATCTGACATAATAAATTTCATTTGTGCAGTATGACCACATGTGCAAATTCTGTCCCTTCATGTTCAAAAGCTGTTTTCCGTCAAATTTATTATAAAGCACTTTTGCTTCCGCGTCTATTTATAGGTAGCAGAAGCCTTATTACAACTTTCAGGAGATGAAACATTCTTTCTTTCAAAACCAAAATTTCAACTCGCCTTTTTTAGCATAAACCATTGTGAACAACTTTCATTTCATATCTGTCTGAGTACATGTGTCCGCAGATCCTCTATGATTTTTCTTGCACATGAATCAATACAACACTCCGATACGGTGCAAACGTAAAATCCGTCAAACGTGATTATCTTTAATTCTAGTAGTCTGATCGAGCTAAAATTTTTAAGGTAGTGTGGGGGTGGGGGATTGTAGAATAACCGCAGAATAATTTCAAACGATCGCACCTATCATCGTTCCCTCTGCTATAGAATTAAAGCGACAGACCCTCAGTACATGTCTACTAACCTTTTGAAGGCGTTGAGGTATGCCCTGCATGTCCTGCGGCATTTGTGTAAATCTTTCTGACAAAAATTACATTTTACGTCTTTCAAGATAATCTAAAACAAAATCAATTGCAAAGCGGAATTTTACAGGTTTGGTACACCACTAACCTAAAATTGGGATCAAATAATATAACTTTTTTTATAAACTCCCCTTAAAGGTCACGCTACACAATTAATTAAAATTAAATAATTAAAAATGCAAATCTAAATAAAATAAAAGTGTGAAGGGACCCCCAGGTTTACTCGAAGCCGGCCGAAAAGATTTAGGAAGTTGAGGGAGATGGAGGAGGGAGAAAGGAATGAATGGTACCTAGTGCCTCTATAAAATGATCCCCAGTTGAGACAAGAGCCCCGAAGGACGCAGATGGTGCTACCACGAAGCACTCCTGCCGAGATGCTCTACTCAAGAAGCGCCACGGCACGTTTCCCTCACCATACCACGCCCCATGACACGGTCGCTTCCATAACCTTGATGTTATTACCCTTCACTCCCTTCAGTTCATATATCGGTACTCACACATTTACACATACGCACACACACTTGAACATACAGCTATAATTTTTGAAGGATTCGGTCTCAGAATTTCAGAAGCGGATTTGTATTTAAGTTTTTCTGTTTATTATTTTCAATATTAGGGTTACACTTAAAGAATAATCTATTTTTTTAAATCAAAATCTGAAAAACGTTCGAAGTAAGAGGGTAGTTTTTCTTTTAATCATATAGAAATTGGTTCACTGAATCGAACAGGACCACTAGAGTTAACGTACAATCACCCGTTCGCTCAACGTTTGAAAATTCGGTTAGGAAGGCGATCGATCGAGCTCCTTCAATGGGAGGTCTGAGCTAGACGGCGTGGATGACCTCAGCCCAAGTATTTTTATCTTGAACTCCGGGTTTAGGTAGGAAATGGACTACAGACCACGTATGACATACATAGATCAGTAATTCACATGGAATGGCTATGTAATACAGAAATAATAAACCTTTGTGTGATAGTTTGCCTTTTTTTTCTCATTTTTGTGTTGCCCAACAATTGTGATGCATCAATTCTGATACTCGTGTCTCTATTGACGGAGCCTTGCTTCAATAGGAGGACCTAAAAAGTTGGAGCATATGCGAAAAAGATTGAATTCTTTTGAAAACGGATTGAATTAGATGATGAAATGCTAAAATAGCCCTGAAATACATCAATTGACCTTATGGATAATGAACTACAATATGAGGGAACTATAATATATCAGGGAATATTTCTAACCCCTGACTAGGCCATACGGTGAAAGCGCTTCCTTTTATGGGTTAGAAGACCTATAAGAGGAACTGCCAATCAAATGTCCTCTCCTCAACCTAAAATAACAATATTCCAAAATATTAACAGTGAGCAGCTCTAAAAAATCTGTCCACGCAGTACTATCAATTCACAAGTCTACGCTTGACGGGTGAGATAGCTTCGCGGATATAGAAAAGTGGGTTATTAGTAATCAGCCGTCGTCACGATGATTCTCGAAGAAGCCGAGGAACGTGACTTCAACTGGAAATAATCGAGTGAAAACTTATTCGCTATCTCAGCTGAGGGCTCCTTAGTCGACGTTATCCGTTGAAATGATCGCTGGAACTGAGAAATACTGAAGTTAACGTGACGCACAACTAACGCATAGTGCGTAGTGCAAGATCTCTCTGCAGCTACGCCAGAACTTAACTGCCTACAGAATTGTATAAGTTACGTGCAGCTTCAGAAATTGTACCAACCTCAAATTGTACATCCGTATTTTGGTTTATTATTCAACAATAAACCATTGTAATCGCTCTTGAAAAAGAAATTCTAACCCCCCCCCCCTGAAAATTTCATGGTTTACGTTTCAAAGGGTGTAGAATCCGAATCTGCAATAAAAATTTTCCGTCCGCCGTACGCCGTACGCACACCAATTTCTCCCAAACGGCTGAAGCAAAAAAGCTGAAATTTTCAGGAAAAATCCATGTTGGTCCAGCGACGCCCCAATTCTTGAGCCAGCTCTCTCACTTGATTTAAAGTGCCCTTTAAGGGTTGTCAAAGTTTTGTAAAACTCCTAAAAACCTCAAAAAAAGTCAAAGCGGCCTATATTTGTACTCTTTTTGAAGAACACTCCACGAGGAATCGAATGAGCCCTTCCCCAGGTCCGTAGGTCAAACCATTCTTGATCTATGGCCCGATTTATGGTGCCAACATTCGCGTTATTTTGGTTTATTATTGTTTTTGTGTTGATATGAGTAACCTAGTGACGTAGTGATGTAGTGATGTGGATACTGGAGTGAACTCCTAAAAGGCTTTGGAGCCGATACACGGGTTGAAACATTCTTATAACCATTAAAAAAAATAATAAAAAATGAAAAAACTGCTGCAAATTCTTTCACTGGGGTTTATTATTCAATTGGCTTGCGTTCATGATTTGAATTTATACTAAGCTTTGGAGTGTGCGTGTTTCACAGGTGATAGAGCGATTATTGAATTTCAGGAGATATGCATAGAGCACGTAGATCTGTTCTCGACCAAAATACCTATTTGGATTGATAAGTTGATCATATTTCTGTGCCTAGGGATCTCACGGCTAGAAACCTGGGAAAATCCATAGTCAACCCTACGAAATTGGCGCAGAGGTGAGCCATGATTTTCTACTTCGATGAACATGTATCTACCGCATATTTACGAAGAATCTCAAGCGTAAATGACGTTTCTTCGCCATATTTTTCCCTTTTGTATACCGTTGGTGGTTCCCATTTGTGTCGCAGGTTCCAGAGGAATTCCTGATTTCCGTCGCCATTTTACCACCTGAGGAGACCGCTAAGCTATTAATAAACCCACATCCTTGATTTTCGATCTACATCTCCAATGGCGACTACGGGATATAACCACCTCAGAAAAATGTAAAGGAATTATTCCTAAGATTTCTTCCTGATTTTTGTCACAGCCTCCCGAAGTCTGAATTCTCATCAGGAGGCATCGAGACATTTAACAGTTGATTTACATCAATTCATTCCACGGATACTCTCACTCAAACTTGAATTGTTTAGGTAATGCCGTTGACATGATGCATTCTACACCCAGAAAAAGAAAAAAAGTTTTAATTATGTAGGTTTTATTCTCTTTTTAAAAAAACAAAAATCCTCAAATGTGCTTGAAAATACACGTTTTTTTGCATAAAATCTCAATTTCCTCAAAAAAGTTCCCTCTAAAACCTAAAAATAAATAAACCTAATATACCATTGGAAAGCTGAGACTTTTGAGCATTTTTTAAGGTTACAGGCTCAAACGTATCATTAAAATTAAGGCAGACTAATGAGCCATTAAGAAAAGAATTTTTCAAAATTTGACAAAATTTACTTTTTAGGCTCGTTTTTACCCCTTAGTTCCTTTTAAAAAATTATTATTAGAAACTGAGACGTTAGATAATTTTATGCTCTTTTCAACGACATACTTAGATTCGCAAATACTTTGAAAACGCCGGAGTTACGGCTGTTTTAGTGGCGTAAGTTCAAAAACACGAAAAAAATCTTAAAAGTGAAATAACTCAAAAACGAAGCCTCTTAAAAAAAATCTCCAAGAGGCACTTTTTGTAGGAAACTAGTTTTAAAATACGTGTGCGAAGATTTTTGGATCATACGCTGTACACCCTGTATAACTGAGGTCTGATTTATTAATTCTCATCGCAGTACTGCCGCTCTTCGAAGAATCAGGTGCTATTTTTCCAAATAATAATCTCGTTAGAGGAATTCTACGGTCACTCGATCTGGGTGTTTCTACATACGCCTTACGGACTATTAAATTTCGAGCACACTTGAATAACGAAACAATAAAATATAGATGTGATTAACTTTACAATTGATCAAATGAGGAAGTTGAATGTTGGACATTTTATGAAACAGTATATACGGTTACCTTGAATATAGGTGGAAATCTTCATTATTATTATTATTATTTTTTTTTTTTTTTTAAGAATAAACGTGTGAGGGTGGCCACTTCGAAAAGAGACTTCATAAAGACCTCGCTTTTTCTTTTTAAATATTCAATATATTTTGCTATTATTGCTTCCATAATAACTTTTCTTTATTTACTTTCGACATTATTACTCTCTGGGTGTACATTTTATTTTGAATAAAATTAATTTTTTTATTATTCCGAAATCTGGTTTTGGAAGTTGTGTTTCGAATCCCCCCATCTCCTTCTCAAGCTAGCCCTCGAATACAAATTCATATTGTGCAAAATGAATTTATTTATAATTAAATTAAATTTAATTTGATTCTATTCCAATAAGTTTGCTATACAACTCCCGGAATCTACAATGACCATTTTAAATATTGATAGACGTCCCTACAATGCTTTACATTGATCGGTTCCCTTAGGGCTAGAACATCTACAAAAAAATAATGTAAACACAAATATGATTGTGACACAGTGCTTGGCCATAATAAAAATCATGAATAGCTATTGCTCATGCAGCAAGCCTAATTTCTTCACTTTCCATTTGATATTAACGAAATTTCTGTTTATTCCCAAAACACACCGTTCTCGAGTGAATACGCCTCTCGGTGTGCTGTTGACCTCAAAATATCCTTCCCACTTCTCCCAGGAGGAAAGAACCGGTCGAATGTAAACAAAATCTCAATTTAAATTCAATTTTTGGTGTTTTCGAATAATTGAAATATTTTCGTCGGTATTCTGTCCGCTCGTGCCCATTCACTACACGTAACATTTGCTTCTTTCCCCGGAATTTACTGCATTTAAAAAAGGCACGTGACACAGGTGAGTTCTTGCTAGTGGGTCGTTGATTACATTTGACTTGTCAATGCAACCCCATCCATCACCACGTTATGATAGTTCCGAATAACAAATTTCCCCGTCACCTGTCCCTCCGACAAATCCTAAGCTCATTCGTCTTTTTATTAAAATTTGAACTCCTTTCGACAAACATAGGCCCCATTTTTTAGCCCGGCCCCGGACGAGGTCGCTGTTTAATTCATCGGGACGGGATATTACAATTTAAAAAAACTTGTATAAAAAGGGAGAGGTGGACAACCCTACTCACGGAGCTGAGGCTGCCTTTGGGATAGACAAGTTTTAGCTCAACGGGCTACCAAGGGATGATTTGTTATAACTCCGGCCTCAAATTTTGTTCTTTTACGTTTCAAGATACGTAGATTCCAAATCTGCCGTGTCCGTACGAGCTGGTAGTCCGTTTTGTTGAAACGCAAAATGAAAAAATATAGTCATCCCATATTTTCGGACAAAATCAGTAATTAGCCAGATTATATTTTTGACAGTAAACAAAAAACGCTACAAATTTTAAGCAGATTTATTATTTCCGTTTTAGATGACATTTCTGCGTGAATCACTGTATATTCACGTGACAGGTCCGTTGTGCATTCGGCACCTCGATCCTTCAATTCATTCAGCTGCGTTCACAATGAAAGTACTCAGGCTACCGCCAGCCACGTTGAAGAGCTCCCACCTCCCGTTTAATAGACTCTGGGTCTTGAGCTCGGCCGTCTACCTAATCGATTTTCCTCACCGAAGATGAAATTTTTCAAATGGCCAGCGAATTTATAATTGTACGCTGTTCGATATCCGAAGCTTATCTCCGAGACCACTGAACGAAAATTAATGAAGCTTGGGTCAAAAAGAACATTCAGGGTCTAATTCTCGGCAGGGATCTCAGTCAATCGAACCAAAGGCCTGAAATATCGAAAATCTGGATAAGGAAAACTTCCCAAATAACGCTATCGTTTTTAATGAAATTAACCCACCCAAACCGCTTAACGTTCATCCTTTCGCACTCTCCAATTGCTAGAATCTTGTCAGAATGCTGAATGGAAACACGAATGCGAATTTGAATGTCCTTGGACATGTAGGAATCATCAAGTCCTATATAAGGATCGTATCAACTGACGTAATTGTTGTCAAACTTTTTTTCAAGGGTTCTTTTTAAAATCGGGTTTTTCAAGTCTCATGGCATGTGATTATGGACAAATGATGCTTAGATAGGTGTTTTATTTAACGATCACATAGATTTTTGATACTAAAAATAATTAACCATAAACAGGATTTTTTAAATTTATTATTGGTTGCCTTTTTTATAGGAAGTCATTGTAATCGTTAAGCCTCAATTTGTTATAATTCCCACTCAAATTCTGTCCTTTCACGTTTCAAGATGCGTGGATCCCAAACTTGCAACGTCAGTACAGAAAGCCATCAAAAATTATGTTTAAAATCCGTTGTCTTAGCACATAGACTCCACTTGGTCCTAGTTTATGACCAGCCCGATCGCCTCACACGCCTTGGACCAAAAACTGGTCAAAAATGTGGATTTCGGAATTTTGACGGCTACATGCAAGCGGGGGGTCATTTTCTTATCATTTTGGATGACAAATCAACTGGAATAGGTTTCAGCTCTGTCGTAATTCACCTGTAGCAATTTATCGCAATTTCTGGAGTGACTCCATAAACCTCCCAATAGAGCGTTCTTACTTCACACGGTTGGTACCACACGGTGATGTCACGTGATCCGAATGTTGCTTAATGGCTCCCGAGTACTAAAACGACCGCGGTAACAAACCGCGCTAAGAATCCTTATTGCAGACCACCCCTACCACTAGCAGCAGGAAGGCTTCACTGATAAGAAATTATTCTCTTGGTTTTTTAACCTGTTCTTCTTCCCCCATCTTATTGAATGAAACTAATGAAAAAAAAAAAAAAAATTGGAACAACAAAGACGAGGGAACAGGAAGTTGAAGGCCGAAACGAGAGTTGGCTGTCAGGTTATGAAAGAGTGATAAAGCTGGTCACATGACATCGCAGTAAGTCGATGGTGAACACCCTGCTAAGTTAGCATCTCTTCATTTTCCCTAGATTTACTGTCACGGTGCCTACCGACTGTGTGAAGAAAGAACTCTCTAATGACGCATATAATCACGAATTGTTCAACAAATAATAACCCCGTGTGTTAGAATTTTAAACGTTTTCCAATAAAGAACTTCACAATATTGACCTACCTACCATGAATTTCTCAACTCCCTGCAATCGTCCTCACTCCTCTAACACCCCCATTTTTAAACAAACAAGACCTTACGATGATCTTTTTGTGTATTGGACTTCTAACCTGAAGTAGTCAAACACAAGTTGATTTTTTTCATGGAAGTGAACTGAATTTTTCTGTTTAAAGAAGTTGCCACTTCTTAGAAATGAACACTAACTCATTTCAACAGTGTATACCATATGGTACAAAAAACACAATTTTATGAAAATAAATACCATAGCACTTATACCAGCTTCGATCGGTATCGTTTATAAACCAATCTTCACAACTCACACCAGTTCTCGTTCGTATAAAGTACTGAAGTTTTTTCCTTCGTGAAAGCTACAACTGATTGGTTTAAACCGATCGCCGGGGACCCGCATCTGTACACAAAGGTTTCTATAAGGAAGAAAACCAACAATGATCTCGTGGTTTTGGATTTTTTTTCACAGGAATGACCGTGTCAAAACGAATCGTTTCGTCTTAAACGGAACTGCGGATGAGCAGTGGAAACCATCGCTCGAAAGGATGTCGATTTAGGGAAACGAAAGAATAGAACTATTATTGAGAAGGAGAGATAATGAACCCCAAAAGAAGCTAACTCATATTCCATTAGTATGCCCAGTTAAAGAAAAAGTGCATCTTGGGAATCACTATATAACTGTTCTTTGTGCTCGGGATTCGCCGAAAATGGATGACTCGCAAATCTCCCTGAAACAGAAATTATGTGCGGTGGGAAGAAGTGTTTGGTTACGGGATATTTAGAATAACTGAAGTCCGTGCCCTCGAATATGGCCCTCCGATAGCGGAGCAACTTTGTGAAGATATACAAATTTCGGCTTGTATACTTTTAAAAAATTCTTAAAATTCAGGAATCATTTCGAAATTTCTCAAAATGGATTTCTATGAAGAAAATTTATGAAAATTGTTATTTTATACATTTTGGAGCTATTGCAACTTGCAGGAAGGCTCTTTTTACTGGACATATGAGATGAATAGTTTTTGACCAGTTCTTTTGCACAAACAACCCGTTCAGAAAGGAAATTCTGTACTACCACTAATAATTACAGATACAAGTACCATTTAAGTGCCATACACAGACGTTCGTCGCCATAATGAGAAGGCAGCGTTAATGAAAAACTTTCGACAACAAAATAGAATTCATTTATAATAAAACGCAATCAAAATACTTTGACCTCATCAAATTCCGAAGTCTGAAAAATGGAATTTCCAACCGTTTTATACATAGTTTTATACAAGCGCGGCGATTCAACTCGAAAAAAGTTGAATTTTAATTCGGTCCTGGATCGCGTCGTGGGTTGGACCCAGCAAAGCTGATTCCCATAAATTGTGAGTCTGTCCCCCGCCCCAATTAGCGGCGCCCTTTGGATGAAAGATAGTAGGTAGGTTTTACTTGTACTTTTTGTCGAAGAAATCTGAGGAGACGCTATAAAAATGTCTCGAGATCGGCTTAATTATTCATACCTCGATCGACTGTTTAGTGAGAGCGACGGATTTTTTTTCTCCCAGTTTATTTATTCCTAAGGAGGGGATCAGATAATGCGTGGGCAGGCTGATAAATCGATGGATTCGTAAGGAACGGTGTGTGTGTATGTGCATGGATGCATGATCGTATCGATCTGTAATGTTACGCAAGTATCTGTCGTAACGTGACGACTAGTTAAGTCAAATGAACATAAAAAGATGACAGAATTCTGCGTATCACCAGCTGACTGATAAGAGGTCGGCCATCTTGGTGACGTCACGTGTTGACGTCATGGTGACGTCACTTTTCCACGGCCTTCTAGATCAGTGCTGCCACCTGTTTTTCACCGCTTAAATTTTAAATTCCCGCCTGTTTTCAAATAACCTCACATTAGCTTCCCTCCAATTTTCAAAAATTACACACTTGCATGGAGCTAGGAAAATTAATTAGATCCATACAATAGAATAGGTCTTTCTCTATGGATATTTTCTCTCCCCTTTTTCCCAAGAGGTGGTAGAGTCTAGGACTTAGTCCATGCATGGAACTTGTAGGTGGAATTAATTTAGTTCCATGCAATAAAATAGGTAGGTACTTCCTCTATGGATATTTGATAATAGAAGTGGTGGGTTTCCCTCCAAATTTTAAAATAAAGTTCCCGGCTATTTTCAAACTTTCCCCCTCCCTCCCGCCTCCCATCACAGCTGATAGGTAACCTCACATCAGCTGTTTCCCTCCAAATTTTGAAATTGGGTTCCCGCCCCTTTCTCAAACAGTCCTCCTTCCTCCCATCACAGCTGATAGGTAACCTCACGGTAACCTCACATCAGCTGTTGATATCCCGCCTAAATTTGAAACTACCGCCTTTTTTTTTTTTAAATCAAATTAAGAGTATAGTTAACCTGAAATCAGCTGGTAAGAGGTCGGCCATCTTGCTGACGTCATGTCATGTTGACGTCATGGTGAGGTCACCACCTCCCACACCCATCTACATTAGTGTTGTCAGGTTATGGAAAATATTGGTGGGGGTTTGCCGCTAAAAATTCAAATTTCAGTTCCCTCCTTATTTCTCTCCCCCCACCCTTAGACCTCTTGGTAACGGTCAATCTGGTTATCAATCCAACAACCTGTCATCTCTGACGTCACATCAGATTGAGGATAGAGGTGGGTCCAAAACTCTAAATTAGTTTTGGGGGTGGGCCAAAAGTTGGGCAATTAAGTCAACGTAGAACCTTCGAGTTTGGGCTCATTTTAAAGCTATTGATTCGGTAAGTACAAATATGATAAAATAAACGCCTCAAATAATAAACCCTTACTTTTATTTAACTTTTCGATTATTGAAAATAATCCATTTTCCATTTTAGAAGGATAAGGAGTAAAGAGGTGAGAAAAAATGTAATTTATTTATTTTATTTTATTTATTTATTTTTTAAAATACTGTAACGAGAACTGAAGTAAGTATCAATTTCCACACCTCCCCGTGCAATCATGGGTTCCTAAACTGTAATAACTAGTATCGAAACTTTTTTTCACAGAATACGCAGCACACTGATCGTTTCTCAAAACTGTTTCTATAAAAACCTCGTTTTGCTAATATTAATATTAATATTAGGACTCATTAAGAGTCTATGGACATTTTCACACCTCGAAAAGTTGATAGTCGTGGAGCTGAATCGAGTAGATTCGTCTGAAGTTGGTTTTCCAACAACCAATAGGATAGTGCCAAAATTTTGATCATAGAGCAAGCAAGGAGAAGAGGGCGAGTTTTCGGTTGGAAGCAATGTTAAGGCGTCCAGAAATCATCAAATCGTTCACGTGTCTATTTCCTGGGAGAAGCTCGCGCAAAATTGTTGGTCCACCCCCAAAAATGATGATTTGGGATGTTTATCGTATTGTATTCGGTAATCCCAATCAATGCCTTTCAAATGAGCCCAAACTCGAAGATCCCGCGTTGAACCAATTGCCTAAACGTTGGCCCACCCCCAAAAATAGTATATTTGAGGTGTTTATTTTATCATATTTGTACTCACCGATTCAATACCTTTCAAATGAGCCCAAACTCAAAGGTTCTACGTTGACTTAATCGCCCAAATTTCGGCCCACCCCCAAAAATAAAATATTTGAAGTGTTTATTTTATCATATTTGTACGCACCAAATCAATAGCTTTAAAATGAGCCCAAACTCGAAGGTTCTACGTTGACTTAATTGCCCAAATTTTTGCCCACCCCCAAAAATAAAATATTTGAGGCGTTTATTTTATCATATTTGTACTTACCGAATCAATAGCTTTAAAATGAGCCCAAACTCGAAGGTTCTACGTTGACTTAATTGCCCAACTTTTGGCCCACCCCCCAAAACTAATTTAGAGTTTTGGACCCACCTCTATCCTCAATCTGACGTGACGTCAGAGATGACAGGTTGTTGGATTGATAACCAGATTGACCGTTACCGAGAGGTCTAGGGTGAGAGAAATAAGGATTTTTTTTAGTTATTTTCCATAATTCTGCAGAGGGGATCTGACAACACTAATGTAGATGGGTGTGGGAGGTGTGTGACCTCACCATGACGTCAACATGACATGACGTCAGCAAGATGGCGACCTCTTACCAGCTGATTTCAGGTTAACTATACTCTTAATTTGATTTAAAAAAAAAAAAGGCTAGTTTCAAATTTAGTATCAACATGATGTGAGGTTATATTGCACACTGGATGGGATTTCTGAGAAAGGTTGCCTAAAAATGGGAAACATGATGTCCCAGCTGTGATGGGAGGCTCAGTGAATTATTTTATGCACTTGATTATCAAATATCCATAGAGGAAGCCTACCTGGCATGGAACTAAATTAATTCCACCTACAAGTTCCATGCATGGACTCTACCACCTCTGGGGAAAAAGGGGAGAGAAAATATCCATAGAGAAAGACCTATTCTATTGATATGTCCATTTTTGAAAAACAGGTGGCTGATCTAGAAATTAATGCATGGAGAGGTCGACTCCTTATCAGTCAGCTGGTGATACGCAGAACTGTCATTTTTACACTACTGCTGTGGGCCCTGGGAAACGCTCCTGAGTTTCAATTCTGCTGTTCCTCGAGCCTGTTCCCGTACACAAATCGTCTTCATAGCTCAGTTTTCATCAACAAATTACACAGGTCTGCAACCAAAAAACTGCACATGAACGCTTCTCATGGCTGTTGACAACTCACGTCTGGCCGTTAATGTAATTCACGGTGGTTATCTAAGGTGATGTTCCCTATTTTGTATCGCTACGCTACTGGTTCGCACCGTTTTCAAATGGTTGATATCCAATTTCATGTAATTATCAATGCTGATCAAAACAATAGCACACCCCCAGCTTCCAATACAAAGTAAAAGCCGAGTTTTTGGACCCAGGATACAGACCTGTGATGGAGACTTCAAAGTTCTGCCTGATGAGGCTGAACATGTGAGAATATGTCTATCTTGCCTAATGATACAAGTCCAACAATAATAACAGGTCTGCAACCAAAAAACTGCATACGATTTTTTTACTGTTTCCCATGGATTTTTGCATGCTAAAACCGAAAAAAGTAATCAAAAATTCCATCACGTCTAGTTTTCTCGCAAAACTGCTTTTTTGAATACCACATACGGTGTTATTCAGCGTTAAACCTCAATTTGGTAGTTGCTTCCAAGTTGCCAATTTTATGAATTGCATGAATTTTTTCACTCTCATATTTAGTCATGTCACTCCCAGGATTGATACGAAATGAAAGAGAGAGGTAGGGAAGAAGGGAGTGGGATAGAAGCTTAGTGCCACCTGAAAAGGTTTTATTACCCCCACTTCATATAAAACTGGGGCTTATGAAGCAATTCATCAAATCACTGCCAAGAGATGGGGAATGTTTCAAGTATGTGTGTTCAAAGTTTCCTAAACTGTCTGAAGCAAAATTGAAAGAGGTAGTTTTTACAGGACCTGACATACGAAAACTTTTGTCAGATCCCCGGTTTCCTGAATCAATGAGCAATAAAGAAAAAGAAGTCTGGGATTCTTTCAAGAATGTAGTGCACAAGTTTCTAGGGAATACGAAAGACCCAAACTACAAAACAATTGTGAATCGCATGTTGGCTGCCTACAAAGCTCAAGGATGCAACATGAGCCTAAAAGTTCATTTCCTACACTCCCATGTCGAATACTTTCCAGAAAACCTGGGAGCGTTTAGTGAAGAGCAAGGAGAAAGATTTCACCAAGACATTCGGGATATGGAAAAACGCTACCAAGGACGATGGAACGTCAATATGCTAGCTGACTATTGTTGGATGCTCAAGAGGGATACGGACAATGCTGGAGCACGAAAACGTGTGCGACGAAGTATCTCAAAGAAAAAAACGCTGCAAATTCTTTCACTGGGGTTTATTATTCAATTGGCTTGCGTTCATAATTTGAATTTCTACTAAGCTTTGGAGTGTGCGCGTTTCACAGGATAGAGCGATTATTGAATTTCAGGAGGCACACAAATATGATCAACTGATCAATCCAAATAGGTATTTTGCTTGAGAACAGATTTACGTGCTCCATGCATATCTCCTGAAATTCAATAATCGCTCTATCCTGTGAAACACGCACACTCCAAAGCTTAGTAGAAATTCAAATCATGAATCATTGGATAATAATAACCCAGTGAAAGAATTTGCAGCGTTTTTTTATTAAACCTAATACCCCCCCCCACAATAAAAACATCCATAATTTATCAAGTCCTTTAGCGCTCGTATTGCGTTAAAACTTCCCCAAACCCAAATTCAAACGATGTAGCCAAAGGTAGACTGATGTAGAGGAGGCACACAAATATCATCAACTGATCAATCCAAATAGGTGTTTTGGTTGAGAACCGATTTACGTGTCTATGCATATCTCCAGAAATTCAATAATCGCTCTATCACCTGTGAAACACGAACACTCCGAAGCTTAGTACAGATTCAAATCATGAACGCAAGCCCATTGAATAATAAACCCGAGCGAAATACTTATTCACCCCAGTAATAGTATTGAATAATACTTAATCCACAGTAATAATATTTACCTATATATTATCAGCGTCTCATACATATCAGAATGCTTCAACCCGTGTATCGGCTATAAACTACAAGTATCCACATCGGCTATCACTCCAGTAACCACATTCACTACAACTCGACGCTATCGGCATCACTAGGTTACAAACAAACAATAATAAACCAACAAACAATAGTAAAACGGTTTTCATTTTCAGAATTTGAAAATGTAAATGGCATTTCCAAAAAAAATCGTTATGAAAATATAATTGACACAATTAGTCAGATTAATAATATTTAATATTATACAAAAATAATCAAATACGAAAGACGTGGGGAAGATTATCTTCTTTTGTCGATCAAGTCTCATTGATTTTCCTAATAAAATGTATCATGTCGTTCATAATATTCAATAATTTCGTCGTCATCCCTTCTATCACATCATCGATCATTTTTAAAACCGTTTAGTTTATTTTATTCAAGATTCATACAAGTTATAAGAATGTTTTTTGAGGTTTTAGGATTCACTCCAGTATCCACATCACTACCTACATCACTGCGTCACTAGATTACTGATATCAACACAAAAACAATAATAAACCAAAATAACGCGAATGTTGGCACCATAAATCGGGCCATACATCGAGAATGGTTTGACCTACGGACGTGGGGAAGGGCTCATTCGATTCCTCATGGTATGTTCTTCAAATATGTAAATATTTAGGCCGATTCGACTTGTTTTGAGGTTTTTAGGGATTTTACAAAACTTTGAAAGCCCTTAAAGGGCACTTTAAATTGAGTGAGAGAGCTGGCTCAAGAATTGGTTCGTCGTCGGACCAAGATGGATTTTTCATGAAAATTTCAGATCTTTTGCTCCTGCCGTTTTGGAGATATCGTGCGTACGGCGTACGGCGGACGGACGGAAAAATGTGTATTGCAGATTCGGATTTTACAACCTTTGAAACGTAAGCCATGAAATTTTCAGGGGGGGTTAGAATTTTTTTCCAGAGCGATTACAATGGTTTATTATTGAATAATAAACAAAAAAGGTTCCACAAGCAAACTGAATGAAGTTTTTGAGCATTTTGTACTGGATAGTAAACAAATACTTTCTTTTATTTTGAGTTTATAGACAATACAAATGATTGTGTTTTTTCACGTTTTCGTTTTCTATGTCTCCCTCTCCAATTTAATATCTACATTTGTTCCTTGTTTATGCTTTTTAGTCCTTCTTTGTATGCTGTTGATCTTTATCATTTATGTTCTGTCAATATTGTATGTGTATTATTGTTTTCATTATTGGATGTTTATTATCGTTTTTAATCTGTATTTCTTGTAGCTGGGCATGACTCGTTTCCATATATATAAATAAATAAATCGCCGATTACGCTGAATCTCGGATCAGTCGTTGGAAGATTTTACAAACCACAGCCTTCTTAAATAAAAGTTGCGTCGGTTTAACGTTATCACCGCAGTTACAACACAGGAAGAGGACGCCTCCACCTACCAAAGACTAAAGAGCGGGTGGCGGGTAGTTTTTGGTTGACTAGCCCTAGACAAGGGACCGGGGCTCGGGTGACCAATGGACCATAACTCGGTCGATCACTTCCATTTCACCTAATGACATTAAAAGCATTTAGGTATAACTTTTTCCTTCCCAAGAACATCCTCTTTTACGGAAAACACCGTGGGAGGTTTCGTAGAAGTCGTTCCCACCTATTGGATCATTTACCCCCGAAATCAAGTGTTTCTTCAAATATGAGGTAATAAGACATTGAGTTTCCCAATATAAGAAATCGTAAAATATTATTTTGATAGTGGATTTTATTACTGTAGCCTTTAAATTATGCAAGTTATGTTGTATTTTGTATTGCTTCCGAGTCTACTAAGGTAAGCGGAAGCATTGTTTTCAGTTTTGGAATGTGAAAATTTTTTTGTCTCCAAAATCAAAAATTCCACTCCCATTTTGCGTTTTAGACCTTTCTGAACAATTTTGGTTCCGTGTCTGTCTGTGTGTCTGAGTGTCTGTGTGTCTGTCTGTCTGTCAGCAAATCCTTGTTACGGGCAAAACTACACGAAGTTATGGTCCGATTTTGATGAAATTTTCAGGGATTATGCGGGTTGAAGTGTAGATGGTCCCCTATAAGTTTCATGACCCCCGGATCAATAGTAGCCTCTGCTCATGCGCAAACGTGAAATCCTTGCTACAAGCATAACTCCGGGAGTTCTTGACCGATTGCGATGAAATTTTCAGGGATTGTTCGGACTTATTAGGTATATTTTATAGTTTGTTCAATAGTTGAACATGCCTACCTTCATTTTCTCAAGTTATGGTCCTGCATAACAATAAATTTACCCTAATTCAATATTTACTTCGCCTAATTGAACGAAGTTCTTTAGTCAATAATAATTTTCAATGATCTAGAATAGAATATTTTTACATCTTTTCGAATTGGCTTCAAATTTGAAGGACAAATTTAAATGTTCAGTGTATGGAAAACATTTTGTAGTATTAATAACGACTTGAAAATTTCTGTGATACTCTTAACATTCCAATCACTAGTAAGGGCATTAGATGTATAATTAGTCTCTGAAAAATTGAATAATTATTTAGGATTTATTAGGTTTAGAAGAAAATACAGCCATCAAATTAGTTTTTCCTACATATTTTGGATCAGAAAAAAAAACTTTACGAAGCTTTGGTCCACTGGTAGTTGTTCTGTACATAAAGGTGAACCTGCCGTGAAATTACCAGCTGCCTATACGAGCCTATTTAGAAGTTCTAATCACTTGATTAGGAAAAATGCACAGTTCATCGGGCTTGTAGAAGTAAACACTCATAGTTTGTAGTGTCCCTTTGATTCTTTTCCTTGACTGCCTGTGATGTGAATAGCGTCTGTTTAAACACGATTCGCTTCTTATCTTATTTAATGTATCGCACTGCACGTCTTACCTTACTATCGAAGATCACTGTTATTCCTGGCGCGTGTAGTGCGGGGTACGTACCTGTAACATACGGTGATTTGTGTGATTACTGTGTTATTGTGTGAATAGTTGTTCTTCTGAAATATCATTTGATTCTTTCCTTGACCTTCTGGGATTCGGATAGGCGGTTTGGGAGCCGCCTCGACCCTATTTTTCATTTACGTGCGTATTCTTGATGTCCGGCTGACGAGAGCTATTGCTATTAGTTCCTCATCATATTTATCATTACATCGCGAGGGTGTCACTCGTCTGGGCCAAGCGTCGCATCTCCATTATGCGATTGCACATAAGCTCGCCATCCAGTGAAGAGCGTGGCACGTGAGCCGCGAGTGCGTGTTGAAATGTACGGGCAAAAATATTCTGCACCTGAAGACATTCTTCGTGTAATCCGCGAATCAGAAGAGGAAGAAGTTGACGAAATTTGTAATAGTTTTTCTTTCTGTTTTGTATCGAAAGTAAGAGTTAGAATCAGTTTTCAATAAAACCTTTTCAATGAAGACATGATTTGATTTATCTAATGCTCGAACTCACTAACCATCAAAATTCTTATTTTTTTTATACTTACACTCAGTCCCCCCCCCCCCTCTGCACCCCTTTTGAATCGCCAATTGGCTTCAGTTATTGTATGTCGAGTATTGGCACAGCTGCAAACAACCTTTACAATAACTTACGTTAAATTTTCTTTTTTCCAACTTGCTCTGTATCCCCCCCCCCCCCCCCCCCCAGTGGTAAATTTGCTTCAGTTCACATATAGCTTTTCTCAGCCAAATTAATACTTTTCCTAATCAAATTAATACTTTTCCCAACCAAATTAATACTTTTCCCAACCAAATTAACACTATCCCTTCTAAATTGAAAATTAAGCTCTTCATCCTTCGCGTTTCTAAAGACCAGAACTTTGTGTCAGACCCGTAGACATACCTACGTTCTTTATCCCCCCAAAAACACACACCGTGTAGAAAAGTCGCTCGTTAGTTCTCATTGTTAGTTTCATTTGTTAACAGCTGTTTCTCATTTTCCTTTGTTCAATGGGACAAGTATTGATTTGGTTGGGAAAAGTATTAATTTGATTGGGAAAAGTATCAATTTGATTGGGAAAAGTATTAATTTGATTGGGAAAAGTATTAATTTGGTTGGGAAAAGTAGCAATTTGACTGGGAAAAGCTATATCTAGAGCAAAGGCACAACTTTAAACAACCTTAACAATATCTTGAGATATTGTATTTATTCGAAGAAACTTCATTTTCACGGGCGGAATGGGTCCCGCCGCGCGTTGTGAATTGATTTCCGAAAAGGCCCCAGAAGGTTAAAGACAAATTTTGTAACACTGTTGACGGTAAAATTCACGAGATACTGAAACAATTTTTGGCTAATTACAAAGCTAGATGGAAACGGTTAATAGAGAGAAAAATATGCTTCAAATACCATCAAAATCGGATTGAAACTAGGAATTTGGACGCATCCACGTAAATACATGCAGACTGACACGAAATGGAAGTTGTTCGGGATGGTTTAAAACGAAAAATGCTAGGGGAAAATTTGATTTTGAAGGAGAGAAATTGTTAATCTTCCAAAACAGAACAAAATGCTTCCGATACCTGTAGGAAGACTCGGAAGCAATACGAAGAAAAGTTCGTATCCGGCACCACAGCTGAGAAGTCCGAAGGCGCTAGAACTAGAAGATAAGGAGCCGATAATTTGTCCAATTCTCAGGACCCGCGAGGCGCAGGAAAAAAAAGGGGGCAACAGGGGTGACGAGAGACACGACAAAGCAATAGGTGTGAGTCAGGGATAGTGTGTCCGATGGCTTCCTAATGGTCTCAATTATAACATTCGGAGGGTATAGGTAACGCTAGGAGCCTCTCATAAGAAAAAAGCGAATAAGCCCTCTCCATTACACCTGCCCTGCCCGCGGAGTAGATATCCTTTACAGGATGTCACTTCTCTATAACTTCCTTCATACGGCTATTTCTCACGGGCTCTGCCGTTGGCACTTGGCGGTCTTGAACCCGCCACGATTCCGTTCAGTCGTCTCCCACACTTTTGGGTTTGCGCGAACAAAAAATTCCGTCCTGCTGCGGACTACAATAGGACTATACCGCACGACAATGAGGGCAAGTATCTGGGTATGACCCTGGATGCTAAGCTGCGATGGAAAACGCATGTCAAGAATAAAAAAGCAGAACTGGTTCTCAAGTTCAGAAAAATGTACTGGTTAATGGGTCGGCACTCAAAGATGTCAATCCAGAACAAATTAACGTTGTACAAACAAGTCCTCAAACCAGTCTGGACTTATGGAGTGCAGTTGTGGGGCTGTACTGCTCAAAGTAATCGCGATATTATACAGCGGTTTCAAAACAATGTACTTAGGTGTGTTGTTGATGCATACCGGTACACCCGAAATGTTCGACTTCACAAAGAACTTTGTATACCAACAGTAAATGAAGTAATCAGAATGCACGCTACAGCCCATCACAAGCGGCTACAACTACACGTCAATGAAGAAGCTGTGCAGCTCCTCGACGTTGACGACCTATCCAGACGACTCAAGAGAAATAAGCCTCATGATCTGTATACGTGAATTAAGGTGCTCGCGATAACAAAATCCGCACAGTGAAAAAAGAAATTCAGTGAATTTCAAGTGCAACAAATGACACTTCTAACATTCGAAACCATTAGAGACTTAGTTATGTACCTAAGCTTTACTATAACCAATCCATATTTAAATGTCAAAAATGTGTTGCTAATAAGTTGTAACTTAGTGCAATAAATCATTTAAAAAAAAAAAAAAAAGGAGTGCGATTCTTAACCAATATAGTATGATGTATTTACCGGCGATTTCACTTCAAATCTGTGACAATTCAATAATTAATTGATCAAGGAGTCAGAACTGTCGTCACGGAATGTTATTGAATACGATTCAATAGAGGTAAAGAGATTCTATACTGCGAGGTAGGTGTAGGAGGAAAGCAGTTGGATTAGGTAGGAGTGGGTTAATGGGTCATTTCAAAATTTTGGTCACATTTGGGTATCAACTTTTCTTAAAAAAAAAAAAAAAAAAAAAAAAAAAAAAAAAATGAAACTTGATGAATTTTTTTGTTTCTAATCAATCACTGCAATTCTCTCAGCGTATTACCCAAGTGAGCACACATAATCTTGAACCGTACTGCTGATACGCCATTTTGAAGAAAAACAACTTTTGTAGGGAGTGAGGTATAAACTACTATTTTTTCCCCTCTTGAGCCTCCAACCTCCATGGGAATCGCCGCTCAAGTCTTTCAAATTAGGTGAATGGAACAGCACAAATTAGCTTATTTTTAGTTACAGTATATACTAAGGTTTCCATGCCAAAATCTCAGTTGCTGCAAGCAGATCTCACTCCCTACAATTTAAGGGGCTATTGGCTGGATATTGTAGGGAGTGAAAGAGTAGAGTAGGCCCCATTTCTAAGGTACTATGCGTTGAAAAATGGCCAGTTTTGAAGCGATGTAGTAAAAAGTATTCTATTTGTTGGTTTTTTTCCTCCTGAGCGGACAGCGGACAGGCATTGCGGATTTTGAATCTACTCGCTTTGATGCGTAAAATGAACAAGTTTGATAGAGGGGAGGGGGTCGTACATAATGTTTCCTATACGAGTAAAAAAGCTTATTATTGGAAATAATGATCTAAAATCTCTAAAATCGTTCTTTTAATACAAAAATATTATTTAGAACAAGTTCTTTGCAATAAGATGTATAGTTAATCATTCGTTTGCACCCAAGTTGCTCAAACCTCAACTCAATTTGACGTATTTGCAGTATGATAAATTAAGAAAATTCGCTAGTACGATAATGCTACATAGAACTTTTTCCGTGCTTGGGCCTACAGAATTGTGCTTTTGATCGCTGTGCGGCTTCACTCCAGAGGATCGAGATGAGTTTCTTGCAGCGGGTCCTCACACTTCAAATTCTTCAAAACTCTAAAGTTCCTCCGGAACTTTACACACATGGAAGGGAGGCCGAACATGGAAGAAGAACCTACTGGCAATTTTGAAGGATGACAGATCTCAAGACGTCTGTAGGGCCGTACTTAATAAATAGAGTATTTCTCAGTGATTATACAGAATGGAAAGATCTCATGAACAACTAAAATCTCTTGCAACATTTAGCTGTAATTTGACAGAAATCATATCTCGTAACAGCGATTCCCTGTTGCTTAACATCTTGGTATTATTATCTGGATTTCCACCAAACTTTTCCGACAATCCCTTGTGAATTCAATCCATCAAGACCGACATCCACCAGCAAACATATAGCTCCATCAAGGAGACAAACGGGGAGCGATTATTCCCCATTATTAGGGGCGAAAACTCATTAACCCCAAGATCAACCCATTATGGGCGTATCATAAGCCGTAAAGCCTTAATACTCGGCATCAATTACCTACTGAAGACGGGAGTGAAAGGGGTGGCGAAGAGTGATTGAGACGTAGATGCATAATAGCGCAAGAGGGAGGAGGAGAGAGAATGGAAGGCGAGTCAAATAGAAAGATGAAGGAGGGGGTAGCATTAAATGACGTCGCATTAATAGCGTCTTCCCGTTGCCATGGTTTTGTTTAGAGTCAAATTTATACCCGTCGTTGGGGTTTCCTTCCTATTCACGGGACGTACTCTCCCAGAGAAAGCGCCCCGTTTGAAAAGCGACGCATTTCGATGTCAAAGCGCCGACATTTGTCATCCCACGGAACGGAGAATTTATGTAGTCGGTGGTTGAAAATTGTTCCCATTCACGGCGGGGCCGCGGTGGGAGGCGCGGGTTCCGAGTCTTTTGAAATCCCCTCGGCTGTTTTGGTGATGAAAAGGTCTTGGGGTTTCCGAGGATATTAATGGTCTTGATCTTATAACAGTCCTACGTATGTACCTACGTGAGCGCGAATGGCGCGTAGGTTCGTGTGAACAATGGCACGGAGAATTCTTCAGGACGTAGTAATAAATGCGAATGCAATGAAATTGGCTTAACCTTCCAATTCCCATAGCTCTGGTTTGGGATATTATGTCCAAATTGTTTACAGTTCTTTGTTTACAGTAGCTAGATCTACTGCAGGGGCCTTGAATGTAGTTCGTATCGGTTAACATGCAGGGAACTTGGGGATTCAACAAAACTGAATCATGAAGGTTCTCACAAAACATTAAAATTCATTTCTTCATTACTCCAGCAAAATTCAGCTTGAGGCTTGTTGTAGGAATGATATATAACGGAATCAAAAACAATTCATTTTATGGGATTACAAAAACAATGTAGGTGGACACAAATATCTGCTTATAGAGAGAATGTGTTTTACATACTTTTAGTTCCAACATTTGGTAATTGATCATCACACATAAACCGACTGTTTAGTTCCAACATTTGGTACTAGATTGAGTAGGCATTGATCATCACACATTCCCGTTCAAAATTTCAGACATTTAATCTTCATATCATGGCTTGTGTTTCATTAATTTCATTCCACGAGAAACTTGGTACATTTAGAATAGATCTGGTTTTCGTCCTCTCGTTGTATGCGAGTGTTGAACTATGGAGCGCCAGATCCCGCATTAACTTGGTTTTGAATCAGACATTGACTTCTTCAAACCCCAGCCATAATGGCACGCCGCATCAATGCTAATTATGCACGACCACAGTTTTTTACCTTTTCGCCAAATTGGTCGAATGAATCGATGGATCGATTCATAACATTTTATGAGTCTGGATTGTGGAACCGTGTCAGTGGTCTTATTCTTTCAGCATGGAACTTGTCCTAGCCTTGGACTAACTAGCCGGAAAAGGTGACGCGGATGTGTCACGAAATTTTGACATTTGCATGTCTTTGCTTTGGCACATAAACTGAAAAAATCGTCACGAAAACTTGCTCACGCGTCACCAATAATAAGACATTTTGTTTTGGTATATTAGTTTCAACCATTTCCGTACTTCTTCCACTTCAAAACGATCAGTGAACAAACGCGAGAGTATCGTGAGCGAAAAACGCTGCAAATTCTTTCACTGGGGTAAATTATTCAATTGGCTTGCTTGCATGATTTGAATTTCTACTAAGCTTTGGAGTGTCCCTGTTTCACAAGTGATAGAGCGAATGTTGAATTTCAGGAGATATGCATAGAGCACGTAAATCTGTTCTCAACCAAAATACCTATTTGGATTGATCAGTTGACCATATTTGTGTGCCTCCTGAAATTCAATAATCGCTCTATCATCTTTTTTTTTCATACTGGCCCGAGTAAATTAAAATTTGAAGATACCTTTGCCAAGCCGAGCTTTCTGGCCGACGTTTTAAGTAACGGTACATAATGTACATGTAAGATTTAACAAAATATCAACCATTGGAACTCCCACTTTGCACCGACTAATCATCATTAGTTTTATTCAGTCATTTAACTAGTTAATTATTCGTAAAAATAAATCTATTACAGGAACGATTAAATGCCGAAATCCGCTCGGTCGACGTAACCTAGTGATGGTTCGAGTGCGTGCCTTCAGTTGGTGGGCGGTCTCATCAAACACGCTCGTAACGACCTCATTTGAATCTCGGATTATAACAAAGGGGAGATTTTATCATCCAGTGAATAAACCTTTGCTTGACGACGTCCTGACAACCCGCCCTGAACTCCCCTGGGATGTTTGTAATGCGCAATTAGATTTCGCAAAAACCTCAGTCTAGGAAAAAAAAAGAAGAGAGAAAAAAACTAACGTTCGCGTTTAAATTGGCTCAACGCCGTTACATCCATGGCGCAATCATTTCCCAGCTTTAATTAGGCGTCTCAGGGGGGAAGACTTTGAGGAGAGTTGGAATACATTAGCGTGGTTAGCGAACAAAACTACACGTATGCAGATTGTAGATGTACAATGATTGTGAAATGTAAGGTTCACTTACAATTAGAATTTTTGATTGGGAAACATCGAGGTAGCGAGAATTTGGAATCACTACGAGATCTCGTGACATTGACAACTAGCTTACACCTAGGCAAACGATGCATCAACGCTGATTGTGTGTTATTAATTTAAGTTTTCAAACTATAAATGTTTACAGCAGTGTTTCCCAACCTTTTTTAGCCTACGGCACAGTTACAAAAAAAGACAAATAGCCGCGGCACACCTAACCTAATTTCTTGGAAGAGTAAAGAAACCTTACATTGCAGGAATTACTCATTTCATTACAACTTATTTAACACACCTGTCCTAATCAAATACAATAAAAGTAGAGCTCAGAAAAGCAAACAAAACACTTCTTGCTTTCAGTCAGTCCTGAAATCCATCATAGGATAGTCGAACGTTTTAGACTGGATTTCGCCAAATATATACAGGGTGTCCCGCACTTAGTGTAAAAAAAAAAATTGGGTGAAACTACATGGAAAATGGAGTAAATCGCCGCCAACTGCGATTTTCTTTCTCAACCCGTTGATGAGATATGCTATTTTTAAGATTTTTTTCGCGTTTTTCATTAAAACGCTTTTTTCTCGGCAATTTCCCAACATTTTTGCACATTTGACCACATTTTCGGAATCTGCGTTAAATTTCCTATAAGATGAAGTTACTTTGATTTATAAAACGCATCTTCCAAACACCGAAATTTTCAATCAAAGATGAACATTTTTCGCAAAGTGAAATTTTTCAAAAACTTGGAACGCTTGGCGTTTTTTGTTGTTTGTTTGTTTTTACACATTTATCACAATTCTCAATTTTTAATTTTTTACAGTACCCGGAAAAAACATTTTGGAAACAAAATGAACCTCTTCTTACAGGAAATTTAACGCCCAATTCGAACCTGTGGTTGAATGCCGGAAAACATTAATTGAAATCGAGAAAAATCAGTTTCTGTGGCCCATATTGTACGTCACCTACCAACTTACGTTAAAACGAACTACACGTTTTCTGGCATTCGAACTTTAATTTCTCCGTCAATTCCAATCAGAATTAAATGGTTGAGACGCCGTTGGAAAGCTTAGAAGTGGGAGAAGTTTTTATCAAATTTGACAACGAAAAAAATTATTTTTGTGGTCACGCCAAGCGTTCCAAGTTTTTGAAAAATTTCACTTTGCGAAAAATGTTCATCTTTGATTGAAAATTTCGGTGTTTGGAAGATGCGTTTTGGAAATCAAAGTAACTTCATCTTATAGGAAATTTAACGCAAATTCCGAAAATGTGGTCAAATGTGCAAAAATGTTGGGAAATTGCCGAGAAAAAAGCGTTTTAATGGCAAAAAACGCGATTTTTTGAAAAAACTCTTAAAAATAGCATATCTCAGCAACGGGTTGAGAAAAAAAATCGCGGTTGGCGGCGATTTACTCCATTTTCCATGTAGTTTCACCCAATTTTTTTTTTTACACTAAGTGTGGGACACCCTGTATAACCCAGCGTTAATGCCTGGTTTGAAGTTTGATGAAATCGGTCATTCATTGTGCTAGACAAGCCGTTAGGCATTTTTTCGTTCGCAACTATTTTAGTTTAAGTTGATTTATCCCATGGCACACCTAGCCCACCTTTGCGGCACACCAGTGTGCCGTGGCACACAGGTTGGGAAACACGGGTTTACAGTGTGTCAATTACGTTATAAAACACCCCTTCAAAAAAGTTATTTATGGAGATTGAAAAAAAATTGTTGTTGAATCTCCATGTTTTTTTACTAGAATTTCAAATTTGGCAACGTTACGCATTGAGCTATGGCGCCAACCTGAACAATGGGATGAACTTGTTTTTTTTCATTTTTTATTTGTCGTGTTTTTATTATTTATAACCTATTTTCTTTGTCTGCAAGTCGATCAGCGAAAAATGCAAAGCGGCTTGAGATTAGGCATTGCCAGATGATTTGGCAAATCACCGGTATTGCGCAAAACATGGATAATCGTGAATCCCAAATTTGACACGTGACTTTTCTCTGTTATTCAGCGCCAAACCACGTGTTGGTATTTATTTTTGGACTCCACTCAATTTCAGCGGAATTTTTATATGTTTCAGTGGGAGTACTGATTGCCCCGGTTCAGTACATCCGGCTGGCACCAATGATTAGGGCCAAAATCCTATCAAGTGTTGCATACCTGTTCTGTCGTTAGACAGTTCACCTCTGATCTCGATATCACGTGAATCCAAAACGCTCCCAACCCAGAGGCGTGAGGCAATAGGAAGCCATGAGCGAAATCGTCAGACCTAGTTCGGATCCTCTCTGGAGGACGGCTGGCGACGTCCGCTACACCTCCGGGTAGTCGGACGAAAATCCAAGGTGAATTCCTTGTTTACTTTACTTTTACTTCACTTTACTCATTTTTATTTGTCTATCAGTTTCAAGTAGTTTTAAATATCTCTCACCCATTTATTGCACTCTTCTCGACCGATATTGTCCGCAATCACACAACTTATGTTACAAAAATCTCGATTTCAGAAGGAACTCTTTTAAAAAGTTACGAAAGTGCAACTATTCTAGCTTATTCTTCCATCAAAATTTACTAGACGATTTTTACTTGGTGCAAGGACATTCGCATTCACATACGTGTTCCTGTTCTCTATTTTGTCGAAGTTTTAGCTCTTCAAGAACAGCGAACGGATGAACGCAAAGCAGTTGGAGTGGGCTCATTCGATTCACTGAACTGAAGTCTATGAACAGCAAACATAAAAACGGAATTATTTCGTCATTTCAGAATTATATGATCTTCTGATTTCTGAATATTCCACATTGACATGGATCGACAGCAACTGATGTCTTGAACTCAGTCCAAACTTGGCCCCCTTAGTAGTTTTTGACCCAAATTTCAATAATTTTAGTCCGGTAGGTTCCAAATCTCTGGGCGGCGGACGGAAGGTTTTTTCTTTTTTAAATTATATTTTCGAATTCCTCATTTCTTGAAACGAGAAAGAACTAATTTTGACCGGGTTAATTTTCATTCTAGCTCGATTAGAAAGGTTATTGAAAATAATAAACCAGAATAACACAATTGGCTGCATGATCCGCTGCCTTGTTTCCCGGAATAGTTGTAGGTACCTGCAAATTTCTAGAAAGTAGCTTTGTATTGGAATAGAGGCTGGTTTTTGGTCGTAACTTTTGGTCGGTTTTTAGGGACACTTCATGGTCTTCACTTGAAAATGTCAATAATGTTTATGCTGATTATATCAATCGCATTCACAAACCTGTTACGATCAATTCACAGCTCACTCGTCAATTCACTTACTCGTTATCCCACACGAAAAATGCCACGCATTCGCAACAACTTGAGAAATCACTACATTAAACATTGTGCAAACTTATAATTACATCCTCTCAGACGAGTCTTTCTTGGAAAATCTTATTGACTAATTCGAGGAGTAAACAGTAAATAGGTGGCTAGATCTAATAGCACCAGGTGAGAAACAGCACTTAATGAAAAACTTCTCTCCGTCCTAATTTGCTGTTAGCCGACGCTGAGTTAACGATGGAAAAGCTTGGGTTATTAGCGAGATTCGCACGAATCATAACGTTAGTTCTTGCGCTGAACATCGCTAGGGTAAACTTTCACTGTTATCGGTTTTCTAAATAACTATTGATATTTATTCGGGTGTGAGAGGTTCGCGCTTTCACTTGTTTCGTTAATTACGTCTTTGACAAGCGTTTCATCACGATTGAGTAAACCGAAGAAACATTATAGAAAGTGCGAAATATAAGAACCATTTTATCGGGTGTATCCCCGGGTAACCGTCTCTGATATTCTATTTTGCGATATTCAAATCGTTTCTCCGTCGCTTTTATGACGAAATTGACCGAAATTCCATTTCCAAATCGTCCGTGATTCAGTTTTATAGCATCAATATTTGAGGGAATGTTTGAAATTTACCCATTATTATTTCATTTAATTTTTTATGACCATTTTCATTTTTTTAATCATAACTAACCGTTACGAATCGTATGGATGGCAAAAAATCCGCAAAACTTATTTTAGTGGTGAAAGTATGGGACAATCAATTTGTCGGCATATATGCAACATGCTCCACTATTGTAGGTATTTGGATATCAACTTTTATTATTCACTGTGGGATTATTGAATCGTTGGTGTATACGGAATTACATTTATGATGAAGTATTTGGGACATCTAAAAGTGAATCATAAGGTAGGAGACACACTGATCAGCTGAAATACCCTTGCGGCTCATTTCTCATTTCAAATATAAAAGGAGCTCTTTGTAGATCATCAAGAATACACTTATCGCGGCGGCAAGACCACAGACCACGTCTAATAGGCAAATATCAGTGATTGACGAAGAGGAGCTATCAAGAACAGAAATATTAAACCTTGTAGTGATAATCATTTCCACCACTTTTCACAACAGTTTCGCGGTGAAGCCTCATGTAAGTCTAATCGATAACATCCGGATTCAGAACACTACACAGCCGACGAGAAAAATAATGCAGCTATTCTGCCGATGATCGACTGCTTAAAGTCACCAAATGACTGGGAATAGTTAGGTATTTAGAGAACAACCCAGAGTTCATTGGATTCCTTATCCCTTTCCGATTACCGAGTCAAAGGCTCAGAAACTGGGAATCGTGGTGGGAGTCTGGAAGATGAGGGATTCGTCCCCCTCCTCCCCACCACCACCTCGCGATCCTCCTTCACGAAAGACCGGTTTCCGACTTCCTTCGAATCTACCTAAACCAGACGCCAAAATGGAATAGCTCGTCGACACCTCCGTCTCAAGGTAACCACAAGGTGAGAAGAGGAGATGGCCGGAGAGGGGAGTCTGACTCAGAGCCCTCGATATCGAGACGGAATTTTGTCTGCAAACGGTGTTACACTCTTTTGCTCAGTCAAGACGATTTTCGGCTGGGAACTCCGACGAGTCCCGTTCCAATCGGCTGGAGCATCCACATCCTACTGTATCGATACAAAACAGAAGTGGTAACATTATACATACCTAGACCCCTTCGAGTGTTTAGATTTCATTTCCAATTAAGTAGGAACCACCAAACAATTGAACCTGTTCAAGAAAAACGAAATTCTTTCACTGGGGTTTATCATTCAATTGGCTTGAGTTCATGATTTGAATTTACACTAAGCTTTGGAGTGTGCGTGTTTCACAGGTGATAGAGTGATTATTGAATTTCAGGAGATAAGCATGGAGCACGTGAATCTGTTCTCGACCAAAATACCTATTTGAATTGATCAGTTGATCATATTTGTGTGCCTCCTGAAATTCAATAATCGCTCTATCACCTGCGGAACACACACTCCAAAGCTTAGTAGAAATTCAAATCATGATTGAATAATAAACCCCAGTGAAAGAATTTGCAGCGTTTTTTTATTGAACCCCCCCCCACAATAAAAACATCCATAATTTATCAAGTCCTTTAGCACTCGTATTGCGTTAAAACTTCCCCAAATCCAAATTTAAAAGATGTAGCCAAAGGTTGACAGATGTAGAGGAGGCACACAAATATCATCAACTGATCAATCCAAATAGGTGTTTTGGAAGAGAACCGATTTACGTTGCATATCCCTGAAATTCAATCGCTCTATCACCTGTAAAACACGCACACTCCAAAGCTTAAAAGAAATTCAAATCGTGAACGCAAGCCAATTGAATAATAAACCCCAGTGTAAGAATGTAATAATATTGAATAATAAACCCCAGAAATAATATTGAATAATATTTACCTATATATTATCAGCGTTTCATGCATATCAGAATGCTTCAACCCGTGTATCGGCTACTAACTACACTACAAGTATTCACATCAGCTATCACTCCAGTATCCACATTCAATACAACTCGACGCTATCGGCCGTACATCACTAGGTTACAAACAAACAATAATAAACGAGTGTTTCAACGGCCAGAATCCCGCAAATGACTTTGCTAATCTCGTTATTTGTGATTACAATATGGCCAAATCCGTTTCCTTGATTTCGTAATGAGTTATGAATATTGAAACTGAAACCCCGCTATTTCGCATTTGCTATTGTTTTGGTCTCGTCGAAGGGGAAGATGTTTTAAGAAATTGTCAAGGCGTATAAAACGTGGCACCGGTGAAGTCGAGCGATTCCTCAATTCGGCACTAGGAGCCTAGGTAAGGCATTGTCTGCTTCAAGAACTGTTACTTTAGTCTGTTACACTGGCTCGCGCTTTTAAGTAAAACACCAGAGCCACTTTTGAAAATGGAAAAAACTAGCGCTTTTCAAACGCATTCCAAGGGCATCAGCACCTATGAGAATCCCTTTTAGAAAGACCTTTTTTTTCGTGATTTTATTTATTGCAACTGATTGTAGTATACATCATCTAGCAATATTTTATCTCAAAAATGAACACGATGTACAGGGTGAGATTTCAACAAACCAACCCTTCAGAGTAACACACTTCACTATAACTTGCACCGCACAATCAGGTCCAGTGGCTTGTTACGGTTGAGGCGCCGCAGATCTCCTTCGTTATCCAGAACGTTGAGCATCTCCGGGTTCTTGTGCTGATGGAGGCGTTTTTCGTGCTTCTGGGCGTATTTCATGATGATTTCGTTGACTGTTTCCAGTCTTAGGTCACGATGAATGTCATCATTTCGCATATACCAGGGGGCACCAACTATGCTTCTCAGGATTTTGTTCTGACAAGTTTGTATTTTCTTTACGTTAGTCTTTTTGGCACAGCCCCACAGTTGAATCCCGTATGTCCAAATAGGGCGTAAATCTGTTTGTAAATAAGCAGTTTATTGTGAAGTGAAAGACGGGAATCCGCTCTCAGCAGCCAATACATTTTCCTGTATTTAATCTTCAGTTCCTCTTTTTTCTTCTCGATGTGACGATTCCACGCCAATAGAAAGACCTATAACAACGTTTTTCATTACCTCTAGAATTTATTTATTTATTTTTATAAATTTAGGTTATGGGGCCAGTTCGTTGTATAACATCATTGTGTCGCTTTTCAAACAGTTCCTTTATTAGCAACTGAAATCTTTGTTCATTGAGCTAACCAGAGTCAAAATTTGCCTAATGGGAGGAAAATCCAAAGGAGGAGGTTCAAAGCAATGCTTCTCATAAGAGGAATAACTGATGCTGAACGAATTAGTGAAGATACTAATGAAATACTGCAATGCAGACTCCCCTGCTCTGTTCGTGGTTAAGCCGAATCCTGAATATGTAGTCAAATACATTCAACGTTTACAATTCACAAGACGCACAAATCAGCTGAAGGACCCTTGAGACTAAATTCGTTTCTTTCCCCACTAAAATGCTAAATTTGCAATAGTGTTCCTTTAAGATATTTAAAATACTGTATTGCAAAGTATGGTGGCTAGATAATCAGCTGAAAGATGGCCCAGTATCTGCATCGTATCGTAAGCGTTAGGTAACTAAGAATGTTTTCCTGTCAACCAAATTGTTGGTGAGAACGTCTCCCCAGGTTTGTGGGTTACATAGGTGCCTTTAGGGAACTTAGATTTCACAAAATATGGGTATTAAGATTATACGATATTGAGGCGCTGGAGAATCTTGCAGATAATTTCTTTCCTAATCGTTTTGCCGAGCTTGAATTTTGAAAAAATGTCAGGATATCGATATGTTTCATTCAAAATGTATTTTCTTAGTTTTATCACTTTAGCTTTTGATTCATTAGAATCGTCGTCCATCTTTTTCTGCTTGCAGAAGGCTTTGCATTTTCGTTAATTGCACTGAGATCTCATCTGGATCCTCTCTCCAAAAAACGTTGTTCACCTCTCATTGATTTTTTTTCAAAATTGACATTCAAGGCAATCATCATAAAACTGAACATACCCAACCAATTAACATATCAACTAATACACCTGGTGGACAGTGCAGTTAACGAAAATAGGATATGCAAAGCCTTCAGCAAGCAGAAAAAGATGATCTTGATGATGTAGACGACGATTATAATGAATCCGAGGATTGTCAAAAACTAAAGTTAAAACTAATACATGCTGAAGAAGCCCACCTTGCAGAAACGTTCAATATCCATGTTTTTTGAAGAGCTGAAATAAGAAAAATACCATGCCCCACCAACTCAAAGAGCTTAAATTTGGAATAGTTCATTGTTATTCAAAATATATTTCATTGCCAGCCATTTAATAAGCAGCCCAAGTTTGAATTACGTTGCTACTGGCTACAACACGGTGATGACCTGGTAATAGGTTGATGTCAATGTTTTTGGTGAAAAGTACAAATAAATGTCTAAATTTTCGTCAATAACAGTTATTTGTTGACAGATCGTGGTGTCGACTTGGTCAAGACAAGTGTGAGTGGCAGGCATTCAGGTAATTGAGGAGTTTGGTGGTTGTTGCTGAATGATGATTGTTGCTTACTGATGAATTTGAACATTTCAGCAGCACTTCAGGAGGCGATTCCGGTAGGAGGTTTTGGTATCGTGGTAGCACCTCACACAATCGGTTGTTGTTCAGTAATATTCCATTCTTGGATACTTCGGTAAAACTGACAGTTCAGAAAGTTCATGTATTTCATTAGTTCAACATCATCTGCGAACTTTTTGGAATTTATTGCGTCTGGTTCATCGTTTGCCTTTTGTGGAAGAATCATTGGTTCAATTCTATATACCAATAGAGCGAACAGAAATATTTTGGAATATATCAATTGAGTGAAGCCTGACCCGAAATCAGTGAACATTATGGCTCTGTCGAGGGCGTTTGACGAGGTGTTGAGATCGTGACAGGAAGCAGCGGAGAGGGCCTGTCCCCGCGAGCAGGTCTGGTCTTCACACCTATGACCTACCGCCACGTCAGTCCACGTCCGCTAGGGCCAAAAGATGTGAGGTCCCCGGCGTCTCCCACCTGGAATCCAAGCGGTCCTCTATTCTTTTGGCTTCTTAGGACGGTTCTACTGATTAAACGACGATACGATTGGAATGATACGAGAGAAAAACAGACAGAATTTCTGAATGGAGATTATATGTTTTGCACACATTTGCAAGGACTTTTCAATAAGCTCTTTCTACTTTGATACAGGAACAGAAACGTAGCTGCATTATGAAACACTATTAAATAGTGTTTGTGTAACGTCAAATTTTGACGTTTCATTAATTGATGCAATGGATATTTTAAAATAGTCAGCTTGAATACACTGAAATCTTGATTCAGTACATATAGCCTTGAGAACAAATCATTGCTGTAGCAAGTCTTCAGTTCAATTGATTTGTCTCTTGGGTCTTTTGTTTAATTCGAAAATGGAAGCGCGATTTGCCACTGTTAATGATGTTGTCATTCCGATCTTCAGAAAGGACATGTTCAATGTTCAGTCCAGAGAATCGTTGTGTGTGGTGAAATTCAAAAATCACTAGCAATTCGCCTACCGTCCAGCAAGACCCCAGACAAATTGGAAGTTTCAAATTTCATGATATGGCATTTCCTAATATTGTAAAGAAATAGTTGTGGTGATTTTATTCAGAAAACAGTCTTGTACTGTTCAAGTTCTTTGTAAAAACTTGCAAACGTGATTCACATGGTGTTATGCATTGCTAGAAGATGGACGGACTTGGATTGTCAAGTTCAATTTAGATTCAAAATACATAAAGTAAAAAATACAGATAAGAATCCTTCAAAGTTATGTTAGTCACTGAAATGCTTCCTTTTCAGTTGAGGTCGAGGGAGTTATGACCATACGGCAAACAGGAAGTTATACCAAAATCTGTGAAACGTAAAACAATAAAAACCCCTGCCTAGTCAACATTCATTACTTTTTATGTGTAATTTTTTTATGGTTGTTTGTAAGGGTTTCAAATAATCAACCAAACACGTCACAGTTTTAATTGAATTTATTAGCTTGCATTGGTAAATTATTAGTTCAGCCTATCATTTATTACGTTTTTCCGTTCTCTTCCCGAACGGAATTTAAATGTTAAAAACTCAATTGCCATATCTGGATAATAACAGGATCCAGATGCGGCTGAGCTTTGTTAACAACTGAGGGCAATTTTCTTGTCAATTAGGTTCAAAAATTATGGGCACGAGATCAACTCTCAAGGTCCTCGCTTGGGAAACCGTTCGTCGGTTTCACGTCAGCATCAGCGTAACAAGGCCGGTAATAGAAAGGGAAGCATTGCAGGATGACAGCTAATAGTTGTATATTAGAATCACGCAAGGAAAACTTGAAGGTATCACAGTTGTTAAATGATTCTGCTAGTGGAGTGGCGATGCAATCCATTGAGCATGGTTATTTGAATAAGCAATGTAGTCAACCCTGAGAAACTTAGGCGCCTGATGGAGCATCACGTAATCATCACCGAAACCTGCCATTTTGGTTGATTATGTTCTATGTAATGTTTTATCAAACAAGTAAAAAAGGTTCAAGGTATAATTGCTTCATTTTGTAACGCTGCATATTATTGCACAAAGGCGTTTTGTTTCTTTATTGGATAGTCCTTCTACGTATTTATCAAATTGTGAGGCAGGACATTGCCTTACAAATGCTTAGGCTCAGGTGTATGGTGGCAGTCGAGGAGGGATAGTCCCATAATTTCCTTGCAATTCAATATTATCGCTTTTCCCAACCACATTCAAACACGTAAATCAAAATCTTCGTAATCTGTCAAACAGGATGCTTTTCAACAATGGTATACGAATTCCACACAACAAGTGAACATTTTAGTTCAACTTGAATTCGTTGCACGTGGTACAAGTCTTCAACTATTATCCTGCAGAGCAGCTATGTTTTGTAACACGAAGATGACGGATAGCTGGCGACGAGAGCTGAAAAATCCACCAAAATAAGGCGAGATGCCCAAGAGGTTTGATTTGAATCTTATTATGATTCACTGATCAATTTGATAAGTCGAGTGAGCGGTGAAACCACAAGCGCCTTCGATTCCCATCAGTGTTACAAGTTCTGTAAAAACTGAGACATTGTCACAAATTTGAAAGTCTTCCTAAGGATTCCTAAATCACAAAACTTTGTTTTTTAAACACTGGTGTATATAGAAAACGTATTTTTGATGTCCAATTCTCTGCCATTCCGTAACCTTTCTAACAAAAATGCTGAAAACATAACGTTTTTGGGTAAATGCTAGATGAATTATTGGGGATGGACCAAATGGATGTCTTTGTGACATTTTATCGTTAGGATAATTAATATTCACATTTTTCATGGTATTCGTCATTTTACATGACGAATTTTAAAAGAAAAAGTGGCAAGTCGATTCAAATCACTAGTGTCAACACATTGCGAAAAACAGATTTCTTCTCGTTTGATCTTCTCGTTTCTCTTCTCGTTTCAAAACTCTTGTGTTAGTTTTGATTGCAGTAACCTAGTGATGTAGTGAATGTGGATACTAATGTTGGCACCATAAATCGAACCATACGTCGGGAATGGTTTGACCTACGGACCTGGGGTGGGGCTCATTCGATTCCTCATGGAGTGTTCTTCAAAAAGAGTACAAGTTTAGGCCGCCTTGACTTTTTTTTGAGGTTTTTAAGGGTTTTACAAAACTTTGACAACCCTTAAAGGGCACTTTGAGTTAAGTGAGAGTGCTGGCTAAAGAATGGCGGAGTTGTCCATACCAATATTAATTTTTCCTGAAAATTTCAAATTTTTTGCTCCAGCCGTTTGGGAGAATTTGTGCGTACGGCTTACGGCGGACGGACGGAAAAACTTTTATTGCAGATTTGGAGTCTACACCCTTTGAAACGTAAACCATGAAATTTTCAGGGGGGGTTAGACATTTTTTTTTTCAACAGCGATTGCAATGGTTTAATATTGAATAATAAACCAAAATCATTGCAGGCTGTTCGAAAAATAAAGTTTCTATGGGTTTTATTGTCAACTTACACACTCCTATCGCCACATAGTAGAACCGACGTTTATTTATTTGCCAGCGTATAACTTTGTGAGCGAGCGATGTCCAGTGTAATCGACAGTTTCTCAAGCCGATCAGGGCTCTTCGTTATTCGAGTGATGAAGATTGGGGTGACAATTCATCTTCCGCCTCCTCACGAAAATTATGTCACGGAGATGTCACAAATACGTTTCAACATTTCCAATCGCGTTGCCAGGTCTCTGGAAGTTGTGGAGCTAAATGTTAAATCCCTCGCCTCGCATCTGCCCTTCGCCAGCCACCTGCTGACTGAGGGGAGAACCCGAAGATGACGCCGCATCCATAAATTTATGGACGGCACCCGCACAACCGCATCCGCTCCCGCGTGAAATAATGCAGCAGTGCCAGACCGCAACGGGCATCACACTATTTTTCTAGTCAGTTGGTCTCGTTAGGAATATAGATGACCCACCCACGGAACCGTTTTTCCGATGTTTTATGTCATTCCCGGACCTGCACTCCGTTATAACGTGAAAAGGGCATTCGTTATGATAAACGCTGTAGATATTGGTCAGGTGTGTTCATCGATGGGGAAACGGTTACCGAAGCGCGCATTACTTAGACGATTATTGTCTTCTTAAACTAAATGCGTATGCCAAGTTGGTTGTGACACATTGCTTCCTCGTATTAGTAACAATTCAATCCCATTCAAATCAACTTATTTGCATTGTATACATTGCAACGAGTTGAAAGAACAGAAAAGGAAACCTACGTATTTACCTCCAACAAAACTAACAGAGTTCCACGTTGATACAGAGAAATGTTCTATAAAATAGTTATGTAATAATCGTAATATTTATGTAGTTATACTAATAGTGAAACCTTAGAGAATATAATCATGCTGCTCTACAACGATTGAATCAAAATCACCCATTCATCAGTCACAAAATAAACAATATCTCCTACTTGCCAGATGTTATTAACTCATCATTATGAATACCTCTTCAGAAAGCGCACTTTACTGTTATCATCAACTTTTATAATGTTACCACCAATTGTTATCAGTGACAAAGCCCTGAATTTGAATGAGTAGACGGTATATCGAAATATGGCCAAAAATTGTTGACGTTACCATACCATTGTAGTATTTCCATGAACATATCTTCAAATGATGAGAGAGCTGTCTGATCCGGGATGTGAGCCACTAGGTAATGCGCTGTGTATGGCTTGTAGGACTAGCAGATCAGCATGATGTGAGCCGTGGGTCCCACCTTCAACACTGCTATTCATGCAGTCACCTGTTCAGTCCATAGTATAAACATTCCCTTTGTAACATAGCCTGGACAATCCTTTGCAGCTCAATTTCTGCTGAGCAAGTATTCTCTCCGTACAGTCAAGACCGGGCAGATCAATATATGGTGCTGTTTCAGACCCATTTGATCAGATGTTTGGGAAGTTATTATTTTATCATGAGTTCATCGGTAACTCGATGCCTCTACTAATCCAGTGGTTTTCCCAGCGTTCGATTATATATATTCTACTTCCTTCTAATACAGGTAGCACAAATATCATTGTATCCATTTTCACTACCAAATATATACAGTCAGCAGACTAGGTACGTAACTGAGACACCAATTCATTTCAGGGAGGCTGCACCTCGAAGAGTCCAACTTCAACAACAGTTCAAAGTAGATCCTCGAGTGTCGATGTTCCTACATCTTTAGAATCCGAGTCCACTACTTGAAGATTCTCTTGAAGGTGTCAACTTTAAACCTAACCCTTCCAACCTCCAGTGGCAGATAACATACCAAGATATCATCCCAATAGAGACTTCCTTACCCCTCCACAGCACGGGACAGCACTGATCCAACCAAGGATTGGAACAACTTCATCTAAAAGCCTCAGCTTGTGACACCCCCACGCCGAATCAGCATCATTTCCACTCCCAGGGCTGTTCTTGCTCATGATAAAGAGTTATGAATGTTCTAGTTGCGCCCAAATTTTCAGGATAGTTCGGGAAAAACGGTCTGATTATCTCAAATCAATTTATACACGATCGTATCGGCATCCTATCAGATATCAAATTAGCGCTCTAGACCCTCAATACATGCTGACTAACCATTTGTTGGATTTGATGAATGATGGAACATATAACGCGGCATATCTGTCCCCTGAATCTTTGTAACAAGCTTATACTCTACATCTTTCGAGATTATCTATAACATTTCAAAAGATCTATACATTCATGTTACCTAGCCGAGTGAGCCATTTGCCACACCCAACTTGCCATACGTTTTTTATATCTTCTAGTTTTACTGTTGATATTATGGCTTTTTACAGGTGCTGAATCCAGCGTAAAGTAAAATTTACCTTGGCATTCAATGTTTTTTTTATTTGCGTTAAGACTAGAATCAATTTTTTAATCCTATGAGGTACTAATTATTTGTTTTTAAATATGAATATTAAATTTAACTTGAAATGACTGCACTGAAGTGCATTAGCTTTTTCTGGCAATGGCAGACACTTTTTATTTTTCCAAAATATACTACCAAAATCATCAATAAATCGGGGACTGTTTTCACCTTGTGATGAGGGTGCAGGAGTGTAATACCTGGATGGTGTCTCCAGATCCCTTGAAGCAATTATACTCCATTGTGCAACGTCGGGGATGATTAAATAAAGCTAAAGAAAACATTGGAGCCTTATTGAAAGATCATATGTATTACCGGTGGATATAATTGATTTCTTTGCAAATGTAGCAGCGGACGTTAGTAAGTCTTTCTAACCATCTGAACAAGTTATCTAGGTGCGAGGAGTTAGATACCAAAGTCCGCGTATCTCCACATTATCACCATCATTGGTTCACACGTTTTGTGTGGTCTCTAAAAGGGTCGTCGGAGGCAGCAAATAATACACTCTAGTCGGTATAATCAACTCCCTCAGTCGGTCCAATTATTCGCTAGACAATGGGAAGAGTGGTGGAAGGAGAGGCTGAACGGCCATTAGGGTACCTCGCGCCTCGCTAGGACCCCTTACAAGGTACCTAATTACAAACAAATGGCAAACCTTGTTACCCACCTCCCCAGAAGTTAAAATACTCAGTATTCAGCCGGGAGAAGCGGTTTTAGTGGTGAAACGGCCGGAGGGTCTCCCGGGCTGCCCGTAGCTCCTTTTCAATTAGGGTTTCAGATGGAAATATAACGAGGGAAACGGGCGAACCGAGGCAGAGGGTAGAGATGGGGCATCTGTATGTAGTACTCAGGTCACATGCTAAATTGAACTCGCAGGGTCTGAGGAGAGGCGTGGGGCTTAGTTCATCCTCATCCTGGCAGAGCGATGAGGGCTTGTTAGCAGGGACCTTCCCACCTTCCTAGCCGCCAGACCCACGATTCTCTTTCTGACTCTGCCGCCTTGTCAATCCCGTCTCCCAAGCTATATACTTGCTAAACATCTTCCTCCTTCTGTCACTCTCATCCATCTGGAAAGACCAACTGCTTTTCTTGTAACTCCAAATAACAAGGTCGCTCTCCTGCATTACGAGTTTCGTTATTCCCATAATCGGCGACGTGCACTCATACCTAACTCATTCCGAGCTAGTGAAGGTTTTTTGATAAGCCCATAACACTCTTGTCATAAAAAGAAATAATAATGACGCAATACAGAAAAATCGCATCAAGTACGAGTACGTTGATATTACAGAATTCAATCGATTCCAATTCCTTGCTTTGAAAGTCGCCAAACCTATTATAATCTTCCCAAACTATGAAAGATGAACAAGCCTAACCTCCGAAACAGAATTTTCCGACTCAATCCTTTAAATTAATAATTCTAAAGTGCTGCCGTGGCAATGAATCCAGAAACGTCAGACATGGTAGTTACTATTTATTAAAAGTTGTTTTCCCATTGAAATGACCAAATTTTTTTGCGGTAATCCCAGTACACTCGAGACGTATAAAAAGTTCCAATGATGCAGCATGAAGTTAAGAGCGAATCCTAAGCTATCGGACTAAGTTTATACACGTTACAGTGAGTTGAAATGTAAGCACTTTCTTCTAAATAATATTCTTATGTTCAAACAAAGATTTTGAAATTATTGAATTTTTAGCATTTGTATCCATTTTTAGCAGATTTAGCTTTTAACGAAATTTAATTATTAGCATAAATGTTATCAATTCGATTGTTAATGAAGTTTTGTTTAATAATATTCTGCTAAAATTAATTTTTGTCATTTTTATGGTACAGTTTTTGAAATTTGACCAATTTTGTGTGATCAAAAAGAGTTGCCCAACGAACTCATTCTTTCGTTCAGAATGTTTGATTTGTTGGCGCAATAATGAATCTTATCGAGAGTTACTGTCTTGAATGACACACACGAATATGTATGATACATTTTGAAAAGAGATTTCAAAAATAAGAGAGAAAGACAACATTTGGTCTTTTGAAGAAATCTTGGTCACAGATATAGAAGACCAGATAAATGCTTTTTGTGCGTCCCTGGTTGGTCGAGTCTAATTGTGTCCATAGATGTGATGCTGGTGGGAATTATAAATTGATGAAATTTTTAATCAATCGTTTGAGTTGAGGCCAGGTGGTTGATTAGCTTCCACGATCCATCTACGAGCTCTTTCTGATTGTTGGATCAATCTATCATTAGCTGTATTTGGTAACTTCCTTTCAAAACTTTCACTCCAAAAAACTGTTCAAATTTTGCATTATGCGACATTGCAGACATTGCATGCACTTTGACTGGGAGTGGACGGTATTGGTTCACCGAGGCTAGATGGTTATTGATGTGCAAGTTGAGGGATGTAGAATGCCTCTCTGCTGTTTTGCATACTAACTAATAAACGCATAATTCTGACTGGCACTCTGCTAAACGAGTGCCTTGACACTAATACGTGTGATTGGAGTTAGTAGAGGAGAAGTCTGTACCCTCAATCACCAAATTGCATATCTTGCACCCCGCTCGTTGGCATGCTGGAGATACTACAATATTTCTACAATATTTTTTCGTTGGCCTTTAGGTTACTCTAGGATCTTCAGGAATTTCGAGTTATTCGGCTAGATGTTAAAACAGAGTGAAGTTCGCTTTGCTCGCGTTCCTTAGGTTGCGAAGAAAATAATTTAGTGGCTAGTTCCATCTTAGCTGACACACATGTAATGTAAAGCGTTAAAATCCAGGAATCATTTTGGAATGCCTCAAAACGGATTTCAATAAAGAAATTTGTTCGAAATTTTGTATTTTAAGATTTTTAGAGACATTGCGATAGTTTCATTTTCTATGATATTCGTTGAAAGGACACCACCATGTGATTCAGCAATAACAAACTGTGTGCCATATTTGGTGTCCTTCAATAGGTCTATTTCTTTCACAATCCTAGGGTTGCGTTAGTTTGTGGGCTCACCGGCAGTTGAAAAAAAATCTTTTGACAAGTCAAATTTTCGTGAGATTTTGCTTAGAATCCGAACATGCAATAAAACAAAATGAGGATTCCGTTTGAAAAAACGGAGTTGATTAGTTTTTGGCACGTTTTCACAAGCACGTAACGCCCGACTGTCTAATTATTTAAAATCTGGGAAAGAATTATGAAAAATAGCTTTGAACCGAATTTGTTACTCGGACAATTAGTGAAAACAGACAGGGCGACCACCCTCTATAATTGGTGGTAACAATAGAAGGTGTAATGAAGTTTGGTTATAATAAAATAGATAGATAAAATTGTTTTTTTTTTTTTTTTTTTTTTTGAGAGAGAGAGAGAGACATTTATTGATCATTATATGGGGTGGAATGTTGGGTTAGTTGGGATTTGTGAAAAGTATAAATTGATATGCCAAAAGCACGAAGTGGTATGCCAGAAGTTGAAATTGAGTCGCCAAAAGTTTAAATTGAGATGCCAAAAATATTAAAAAATTAGCAGTAACTTATTTTACGAGTAATTTATTAATTACCAGTAATGTTATTTTGTTGCTCCACTTCATCTTTTAAGAAAATTCGCCTAAAATTTGGGGCATAATCATTGTGATTTACTGCCTCAAAAAAATCGACTAACTTATTCTCGGTATTCATGTACACACGAGCGTTATCGGTGACCGGACCATGTGGAAAAATCAATGTTTCCTCAAACCTTCCTTCTATCGACTTGATGCATTATTAATGCCTTCCCCTCGTTTGTGATTTCAATCGAAAACCGTTATCCCTCATCGTTTAATGCGCTTTACAATAATTATACCAATCCCGAGTAGGGTTCGACAACGAGAATTCCATAAATTAAGCCCCTGAGAGGAAAGAAGGGAGGAGCCCTCTGATTCATTTAAATCTATTAATGAAAATATCACGCCAAAAAGTGATCGTGTTGATACATGTGCCGCGGCTTTATTGATCATACTGCCATCCCGGACTTCCTGCCCCCATTTTCAACTTAATTTTTCACTTCCGTTAAATCGTCAGTGGCTAATCATTAAGAACCTCGCCGCGCATATAATTACATTTCCAGAGCTGGGAAATTGCGGTTTTCCCTCGCCGATGAATTTTAAATATGACGAATCGTTCGCGATTGATTTAAAACGCGAAATAAAATGTTTACGTCCATCGGATCGGCGTCAATAGTTAAAAAGCTGCATGTCGAAAAGATTTGCATGCGGTTGGAGTCAATTTTTTATGAAATTTATCGGAGGAACCGCGAGTTTTTCAGAAACCGCGAGCCACGTGTCAATAACAACGACACTTCCAAATGTTTTTGCTTAAACGACAGAGTCAACTTGTTCGTGTCATCCAGAAATCGACTATGAAACACTGCATTATTAATCGTACCGTGAATAATCCACAGCCCAAATACTATTAATTTGTGGATTTACAGCAAACCAATTAATATTTGTCGACTTTTCCAGTGACTGTACACACCACATTTGGGAAACAAATATTTCTTTTATTGAAAATTATTGTGTAGTGTTTATACTTTCTGAAACTGTAGTTAATTAGATTGGATACGTTTTCCGATTCGCGGTGCAGTGAGGAATCAATCAATCACAGAACACCGGAGTGACCAATAAGATATTGAATCGGAATATATGGTCCAATCAGACGCAACTTAACAGACTGTAAAATGAATCTTTTCAAATCTTTCCTTAAATATAAAAGTGAAGTTCGTCTATTCCCCTCTTTAGATTTAGATACAGGTTGCTGTATTGTGATTAGCAAGTTCCGGGAAAGGCTCCCAACGGTATTAGCTGTCGCAAAACATCTTCCTGCACGCACTTCCATAAGAAAGTGGACGTTGTTAGTGACGATGAGTGAACGAACACGTTCGGCTATAGAAAGGTATCGCAGTTGTACAGCTTTTCAAATTGAATGGGGACGTGATGCGAACTACCGAAAATAACGTTTTGTAACGAATCCAACGATGTCGGAAGCATTTTTCGAAGTTGAGCCGTCGCAATGTCATACAACGGGGAATATATCGAATTTTACTTTTGATCGTTTTCCCGATGTTCTCAGCATGAAACCAGTGAGGTGCCTGCAGACGTATTGACAAAAGGCTTGCCATCACCACTACAGCGTGTTGGAGAAAAAAAATTCAGCAAAACCTATCACAAGATCGAGTTGTTGAAGAGAATTGAAAATTATTCTTCAGTGTTCACACTCTCTGAAACAGTATACTTCGACTTGTTGCATTAAGTGCAAAAGTTCAGTTTTCCAAAATTCTTTGCGGTTACAACTGTTTGAATGGAAACCACGCGAATTGACTTCAAAGTCTACTAGATTAGGTAATGGCCACACCAAGATTATCAAATTTTGTGAAAGAATAAAAGAGGGTATCTATGGATTTTTTTTCTTTTGAAACTAATTAACCGATATTGGTTCACTTTTATGAATTCGTAAATTCTTTTTAATGAAGAATTTTCATTTAAATGAATATAAAGAGTTCTCAGGTTTACCAGAACATGGATACCGTCACTATTTGATCAGTATAAGTTTATGGTGCATTATTTCATTGATTTATTCGGGTTTTTATTAATTTTGGTGGCCTTGAAGACAGGAATCTTTACAATCCCCGTTGGAACTGGCTTATTCTTAATTAGCTGTACAATGAAATCTACAATATTTAAATCGGCTTGTGATGTGACAAGGATCTTGATTTTGCAGATTTCGAGTAGTTTTGGTTGTCACCCTACAAGGATGTTGACCTGACGGGATACGTCAGAAGAATGATTCTGTCCCGCGGTATTACGAAAAGAAATCACCCCCTTCCATCGCCGAGGGTGAGAGAGGGGTGGAAACTGCCAAGGGGTTGAAAACCGACTGGAGGGGGCGGGAAAGGCGGTAGAGGGGTAGGCAAGCGCATTGTCGGAGATCCCGCCCCGAAAGTCCCGGAAACGACCGAGCGAAGCCGAACCCGCCCGAACGTCGGCCCTCACTCTCGCCGGACAAACCTCAAGAAACCGCCTTCCCCGTCATTCGTTCTTGGGACAGCGTTCGGTGACAGACGCCACGATCCTTCCGCGGTGCCCCCCTTCATTTTTTTCATTTTTTGAAAAATCATCATTTTTCCTGTTATCAATTTTTTTCTAATTTTTATCATTATTTTTTTCTTTTGAAAAATACTCCTCGCGAAGAAAACCCCCAGTTAACCGTATCCACTGTCGAGAAAAAAATCCTTTTTCTGTGACGTCCGAACATTTTCCGAAAAACGACCTCATCAAAGGGTTGTGTCAACGCTCTCGGGACCCTTTCCCTCCGCATAATGAGGGCGTAAATGCGTATAAAGCAATTTGTGACGTATGTGCGACGGAAGTGACAATTACCGCCAATGATGTGTTCGACGGTGTAGCCAGCAGCTCAATCATGTCGCGGAGGAAGCAAGCGAGGCCGATCCGCGTCCTGGAAGAAGGTGGAGTTCCAGCACCTCAACAATCTAATGGTGAGTACTTGAAATTGTCATTATATCCCCACAACTCGATAGGTGAGGCGCGAAAACTTGAATATCAACAATATAACGGTTAGAAAAGTACTGGTTCACCCCCCTTCAATCCTTAACCAATTTGATAAAATCATACATCTGAAATATTCCATATAATATATCGAAATTTTTCAACAATCACGGTGATGGGTCCCCATAATCGGAAATCGCACTGAAGACACATATTAGTGATAGACAAAACGCAAAATACCTTACGGCGGGATGGATTTCTATGTATTGTAGGCCCTCTATTAGTGTTCCTCCATAATTCTGACAGGTACAACCTAAATTTTGTTTTCTTTCACTATTAGATTGATAAGTTTTGATTAAACGATGCGATGTGATGGAGCTCGAATATACGTCATTTTTCATAAGTCACCTACCGACAACAGAAACATTTCAATTTTTCAAGTAAACTAGCTATTCATCGGAAATAGTTTTCATAATTTTGTTCAATAGGTGCTGAGTTAGATACATTTACACTTCTCGAACGTATATTATCGGTCCTCCAACACCGGATAGCAATAATGTACGGCCGTTATCAATTCCCTCAATTCCTAAATGTTGAAGTTTACTCATCTTTATCGCCCCTAATCCTAAGTTTAATTGTTATTACAATTGGCTTCCCTGTTGGCCTATAGGTAACAGATGCTTTTTCATACTCAATAGGTAAAATACGCGCAATCTCCTTTCAGAATTGCGATGCAATCGGTATTAGCAGTTTTTATATCCGGTCTCTATTCATTTGTCAAAAATTACTCGTTGGGTATAAACTTCATCATAGTAGTTGAATTGTATAATTTTTATTATTATTCTTCAAGAATTGAAGCAATTATCTAGAAATCAGTAATTTCATGAAAACCTCCGGTATTCACATTTTCATGTCTGCTTGAGATATGAGAAATTGGTCAATTTAATTTAAAAGCTTTTCGGCGTTATGTTCCTTATAATTATAATAAATCGGACTAAAAGCCAACCTTATTAGGGTTCACTAACGATTAGGTACCTGCATTCGCCAATGTTCATTCCGAAGCAATTAAAAACTTGCGGCGCAATGTTTTTCGCATATCAATCGCGAAACAAAACGCTCCTTAAACCCAATTATTAGCCCAACACATTTCGGTAATGATTTTCTTTATCATATTCCGAAATTATTCGATAATTCCTTACTCGGTACTCATGGGACTCACTTGTTAATTATAAACCTAAACCACTTTTGCACTAATATCCCCAAAGGTATGATGTAAAACCTGGTGGGCAAATTTAAGATACGAATTTCCGATACCTTTGTCACCAATTCTACACTTCAATGGTAAAATACGTAGAACTGTGTTTGTAGCAATGTATCGTTGCTTGAATATCAAACTTCACGATTTGTCAAACTTTAAATCATTTTCACTGTTGCCTACCCATAAACATCTTGTTTTATTATTTTGAACAATAAACCTTTGCGATCGACCGAAAAAAAGTTTAACCCGCTCAAAATCTGTATGTTATTATTCAAGATAAATAGAATCCTAAAATCTAATTTTCAAAAATTCATCCGTCCGCCGCCCGTAGCTTTTCTCCGAAACTACCGAGCCAAACTTAATGAAACTTGGATCAAAAATTACATTTTGTGATTAGTTAGGAGTGAGTTCTCTGTACCACTTTCTGTTTATCAAAGGGCTGAAATATTTTAAACATCAGAATATGGAAGACATTTCAAATAAAACTATTGTTTTTATGTTCGTTAATGATAGATTTCGCTGCATCGAATTCATCCGTTCGCTTTCCCTTAGGGTCGAACTTACAGAAAACTAACAACGTCAACATGAATGTGAATATGTCTGAACACAGTAAAAACCCCCTAATAAATTGTGAGGATCGGATCAGCCAATTTGACATAACGTCATAATTTGTTCACCAATTCTTTTTGAAGTCGAGTTTTCCATGAGTTTTGCTCCTTATAATATATTTATATTTGCAAACGTTTTCTGTTGGTAGGCACCTACTTCTCATATTGGCCCAGTTAAATATAGTGTTGTAAATTGAGAGATATTTTTCACACTTACACTAAATTTAGTAAAAATATAAATAGAATAAATAAATTGAAACACAATAAATATATGAAAACCAAGAAATGTATTAAACCACTATCGTAATTATATGGTTTTGAATTTGTGTAGTAAACTTTCTAGATCTGTTTTTCTGATCTGTATTCTGTAAGTAATAGTTCATTACGCGCGCGCGTTGGTTTCGCCTATTTCAATCCATTACTCTATTCCCAGTTTTTAACTACGCTATTTATTGATGAGATAAATTTAAACTAAAAACTACCTATTACTTTGATATTGACAAGAATCAAACCAGTGAAACATAATTTTGATGTTGAAATTAATTCCAAACGTCAAAATGGACTAACATTTAGTTCGCATCCTCGCGCCGCAATCTCTACCAATATTTCCGTGTTTATTTAGTTAACACCGGGAAACCAATTGATGAAGAAAAATTTCGTACTTTTCAAATCAACCGGTCATCGAAAACGATTACTATTAAAATAAGGTTTTTTTGGTTTCTACATCATTTTTCTCGGACCTGATTTCTATGGAATCGTAATCAAGATAAATGATTAACTACTTGCATTTTATGCCGTTCCCTTTAACGATGTCAGGAGCTTATTGGCAAATTTAAAAACCTGCTAATTGTTACACAAAGGTCTATTAAATCTGTATTTGTTAGCCGTTTTATGTTTTGTCGACTAGATATTGTCGATGGTACATAATAAATAAAATTGGAAAGTTTTCTATTAATCATAATAATTTTTACAACCCCTTTTCGGTGCCAATTTTTGAAACACAAAAATCAAGAGAACATGGGAAACTTTTGCGTTATGTCCCAAATTTCCGATATTTCCATTTTTTAATAAATCATTCCTTTGATTTAGTCCATCTAGATTGATAGAACTCAGACCGCATTAGTAATTTTTTACCCGAATTTCATCAACTTTCATTATTTCCAGTAGTTTCAGAGAAAAACTCCAAACGGCGGAAACACCGATTTTTTTTTAACAATTAGAATTTTGGATTTTACGCACTTTGGAATGTAAAACAACGAACTTAGTGAAGGGATCAACATTTGTTTTTCCTTGGTAAACTACAACAGTTTTATTAAGAAAATAAAGGAAATGTTTGAGTAATAAAAGCGAAATATCAATTCGTAACCAAATAACTATTCTGAACTATTTTTTAGCAAAACAGGTTCGATTAGAACGTTATTGGCAGATACACTGAACTCATAAAATCAATCCTATCTTTCATCTTCTGTATCACCGTCAAATTAATTTTATTACTTTCAACCATCAAAACTTTATCAATTCCTTTTTATACCCAAAACCGCTGAGTGCTACATTATTTTTGCATTTAGGATTTCAGGTTCTGTTCGGGAATAAAACTTGCCCCTCGATTTTCAATTTTGCTATTTCATGAATATGACGTCTATAGTTTATGTTTATAAAAAAATGTACATGAAAAAAGTAACTGAGAATCACATACAATGTTGATTTTATTTTCTTATATCTATTTTTTTTGGGCCATTACTCACAAAAATTAAGGTATCTCTCAACTAGGGTTTTTAAACATCTACGAGCAACAGTATGTTGACAAATGCGCGCGAGTTTCTTTAAAATATCGATGAAAACTGTACAAATAAAATGCGTCTCTACAATTAGTTTCTTAAAACTGAGGATACCTAATTTAGGAAACCTATATTTTCTGTGAAACTATAACCTCCAATTTTAAAAACAGCTAAAATTTAGATTTCTTTACAATTACACATCTAAGTGCGCTCTTACTAAGTGACGAACATTTTTAATTTCTTCTATTTATCTTATTGTTTTTCATTTATACTTTTGGGTTTTTTCTTGTTCAAATTTGTCGAAAACTTATAAAATGAAGGAACTGCTAAATTGAGGGATAAGGTAGTCATTAGGTATATTATCGGCAGCAGGCTTGACAAAAACAGGAAATGACCTCTCTCTGCGGAGCTGTTTTGGTGATTGCACCGGTTTCATGCGCTCAAACTAATACGATGCAGTAGTTTTTAGTTATAAATCCTTAAGAAATGGTTAAATATTCATAGTTCACCAAACACAACTAACTACATCACAGTAGGCATAATAAAAACAATGTTGAAAGTTAAGTCAGATATAACTTTAAGAATTTGTCCTACAGGCAAATTATCAGTAGTATTTAATCAGAATAAGATGTTTTTTAAATCCCTCGAAAAGACGATGTACAAACTTTTCAGTTAAATCAGCTAATTTGATCCCACTTACAAATTAATTTTTGCTATGTTCACAAACGGTCAATTTGACATTCGTTTGTTGTGCCAATTTTTGAATTGTACACTTATTGAAACGCGTAACTACAAATTTTGATGAGTTAACAATGTTTTCCTTGGTCGATTACAAGCGTTCATTATTAAAAATAATAATCCGAAATTAGTGGCAACAACGAATCCTCAATTATTCGTGCCAGTATTTCTTAACATTTTGCTCGTAACAAGGTGTTAAATTTCTCCTGTTGATAATTGGTTTAAACTAAAAACATAATCCCGGAAAAACAGAGCTTTTCCTGTTTTTGAAAACCGTTTTGCTCTAAATTAAACAAAAGAACTACAACCGTGCACAATGACCATTTGAGCAAATTTTCAAGTTGTAAATATGCTAAATTGTGTTGAAATTTGCGCTTCGATTGCAAAGTGATTGACGATTATGAATTTTATGAGGCATACAATTTTTTCTGAATAACAATAATCTTCATCGATTTTTGAGCATAGTTTAATTGAGTCCGTTGAAAGAGAATTTTCAATATAATTTTGTGCGAATATTTCGAAAATTCCAGATCTCAGTTGATGTTCTTATTACAAGTAGTATTTCGTTTAAAAAATAATGATAATAAAATGTAAACTGTTTTAGTGATTCGAAATGTGAGCAATTCACTGCTCGAAAGTTGCTGTTCGAAAAACTAATCTTGTGTCTTTAGAGAAAGGACTGATTTTTTTACTTTAATCCTTAGGATGAGATTACCGTCTGGGATCACTCATATAGAGATTTGAAATTGAATTTTTCTTATATAAAATGGTGTTGATTTATATTCCCTAAAATGTGCAATCTGTTTATAATCCTTGAAGAGTATCAAGGACTACGTTGGAAGAAATATACTTCCCTGATATTCGGTTTCCCAAATGAGTTATTCAACATTTAAAACTGGTTAAGTGTACCTGATCATTATTGTTTAGGTGGGTAGTTAAATTTCTGTTAGCAGATTGTTGTTAAACATATTTCTAGTTAAAAATAGTTCTAGCTGGATAGTTGATGGCCTGTACGACTCGACATATGTTTGCATGTGTGTATTTAATTGTTTGGTTCATTTGCAGTAAAATGTTTTGTTTTTTGGATGAACTTCTTTTTTTTGTTGAATGTCATACAATCATTTTAATTTTTCCAACACGGAAAACAGCCAAGAGAAAGTAATGTTACCGGTTTAAAGACCTTTTTTCGAAACTGGCAAAATTGTTATATCATCTCTTCAAACAATTTCAACCAACAAAATGACAGCAGAGGGTGCAAAATGTATCCCAATATTTCGGAAACAAGAATCGAAGAGTTTCAGGAAAATTCTTACTTCATTTGTACATAATACGGGGAAATACATGAAACGGCTCTATTCTTCTTAAGATACATCTCTGATTGGATAGAAAGCTTTCAGCATGTCAAATCGGATATATATTGAAAAGTACACTCAAAAGAGTCTTGAAAACAACGCAAGATAGAAATAAAAACTAGTTTCCTGAGTATACGGGTGGTTAAGCAGCTTTTTGAATTAAACGATCTAAACAGCATCTGAAAGAGCAACAATAAGTTTAATGTCTGCTCTGCTAGGAGACACTTAAAAACATGGGTGTACGTCTTCTCGGGTCTCCACGTATTGACCGTGTCGTACCTTGCCCATTTTATCTTGGGCAATTAGTACCAATATTCAATAATTGCTTCAATTGATTCAGGTGTGTTGATTGTCTCCGGTCTGGGAAGCTATGAAATTTTTTGAGTGGTGCACCGTGTTGTGCACAAAATTGTATGTGCTGAGGTTGCTATACGCTCGGCATTGATTCTACAGTAAGTCCTGGGAACAACTTAGAGTTGAATAACGGGAAGAAATGTGACCCCATGTCTTTTCTTTAAGAGGAACATTCTTCCTTCAAAGATTCCATTGTGGCGGCAGCACAGGCCAAAAACACTTAGTCCCTGGACCCTGGTCACCAACAATTCTGTTGCTTTCCCCCCTCTTCATTGTCCAGATCTTACCCTTCACCTGACTTCAAGCTGTCATCTACTTTTAATAGGCTGGGGCCCATTCTATCTGATCTTTGCTCTGTATAGTGATATTTATGGATGATCCAAATACATACGACAAAATCCAGAAAGAAGATTGGATTGGATGAACTCGTACACACTATACGATACCATTGCAAGGTAAGGAAGTAGATCACAAACCCTACCCACACCAAATTCAGCCCCACCCCCAAAAAAACCTAAAATTTATTTCAACAAACGTATCACTCGGTTCGTTTATCTCGCCCAAGTGAAAGCTTATTTCCACACACGCTATCGCTGCATAACCAACTGAAATAATTTTCAGCGATGCTTCTCCCAGGTTTTAGTTTAACTTCCTTTTTTTTCAAGTATTGCTTATCACAAAACTTGGTTTATCGCAAACAACATTATTCAATGTGTGCATGCCATATCCAAGGTTTTTACCATAAATAAGTCGTTCTCGGCGAAAATATTCCCTATTTTCCGAAACCCGAGGTTAGTGTCTTTTTTTTCGATACGGTTGGACAATTTGGGGAGCTATTTGCATTTTTATCGAGTTCTAATGTATTTCGGATGAAAGGGGCTCAAAATTTAAAATTCAACCTATTTGAACTACTTTTATTACCATAAAAACCATATTTCACTGTTAATTCTGACAATGATGAAGACATTTTCATCAAAGTGTTAGCAGCTCAATTTTTAAAATTTCCCATTAACGGTGCATTCGTTTCAAATTCATCTGTGTTAAACTTGTGTTTTAATTGGTTTTCTTATATTTGTGTTCAATAATTCATTAAAACGGTCTTATTAGGAACAAATAAAATTGAATAAATGCAATATGTAAGATAACTGTTTGGAATTGATTTTAACATTTCCGTGAGACCTTAAACTGGAAGTCATTGCAATAAAAACCAGTCACTTTCCGTTATCCTACAAGCATATTCACACTCTCCGACTTCTCAATTTTGTAATAAACTAGCTTACCCGGCAAACGTTGTTTTGCTCTTATAAATTATTTCTAGTTTCTAGATAAATTTCAGTGTAGACAAAAAGTAACTTACTTTTAAGTGTGTAACACTTACATACTTGAGTAAGTAAATTGAATACTTACATACTTAAGTGTGTAAGTATGTGGTATACTGATTCGAAACAATTAATATGAAAACGTGGTGATAGATATGGTGTTCGAACCCAAGTTTCCCTTTCGACTACCAGATTTGGATTCAACAAAACCAAATAGCGATCCGCCTTCTGTATATCAGGTATTAGTGACGTTTCTAATTATAGTGAACAACGTACCTTTTTTGTAGAAGAGTGAAGTACCTGCTTGAATTCCTGAAAAAAATTGTTTGGGATTGATTATAGCGATAACGTTAGACAACGTTCAAAGTTATGGCGTTGCAACAAAATCCAGTGATTTTCCTGTTACACCCCTAGTCTATTCCAACATCCCGATTTGTCAATTTAATAACGGATATTTCTTTTGTTTTGAACATTAGCTGGTAGTAGTAATTATTTGATGATCATATCGTTTAAGTTAGTCTGTGAATGTCAATCGTTCGTCGTTTATTTAATTATAATACAATATTCTATAGGTACCAGCTCAGTTCACTGTAAGTAGTTCAGGAACTGAGTGATTTTTGAAAAACCGGGATGAAAATTCGAAATTACAGACGTAGCCAACAGTATTTACCACGTAGTTCCTTTCCAAACTGGATTTTTATCGAAACCTTTAGGCTGTGAAAAGAAAAACTTCTTTTCAACATGTTGAACTATGATTTCCTTAATAAAAATCATCAAGTTCATGATTAAGTCTATGGATTAATTTAAGGCGGATGGCGAGAGGGTTGTTCGATTCTTGCCCCGGGGTAGCACAGTTCATTTAACATTGGAACGCGGAAGTTGAACAGAAAAGTTAACAAAAACGGGGAAGCAACAGTTGAGCAGAAATTTGCCATGGAAGAGTGTGGCTTTACATACTATTCTGGTTTAGGCACTCCTAGTTTAGGCATATTCTGAAGAGCTATTACGTAACTGAAGAATGAAAAGATTTGATAAATATGTAAAGTTTATATGTTGATTAGTATTTTCGAACGTTCTCCTAGTATTTGAGTGTATACAATCACTAAAATATACAAAAAGCTTGAGGGCGATAAAGCTAATGATAGCCATCTATGAGTAGGCTTCCAATTGTTAGTCGCATTTAGACAGAATGAATCAGAATTATAATGGTGGTATTTCGTTTAGTTTTGCACTAGACCAGAAGTCTTCTTGATCATTCTTATATCTACGTCATTCTTGATGTAATTATATCCCTCTTGAATCATTTACAGTTGAAACTGATGCTTATCATATTATACTCACGTAAGAGCGTCAAATTGAGGTCACACCGGAGGTTATTTCAAGGTAGTGTAGAAGTGTGATATGAACGAAATGAACGAAACTTTCTGGAAATCAAAGGCAACCAAAGGCCTAACCATTATTCAACTTAAACGTTAAAATCGCCGAGGAGGCACGACGCCTCTTTTATGACGTTGAATTCGCGGACGGAAGCGAAATATCTGAATAGAATGAGGTGATACCGGAGCGCTCCGTGCTAACTGCCCTGTTTCGACTCCTCGGGTTCAACTTGGTCAGCAACCCGATCGGGATATTACGATTTTGTAGGCATTTGCCGCGGGGACTTCGGGACTCGAAATGCGGTTACGTGCGCATAGAGAAGTTATACGAATGTATAAAGAAGTTTTACGAGGAATACCTGGTTGATGTTGGGAAGTAGGCGACGAGTTATGGGAGAAAACACAATCACCGTTATCAATACGTTTTTCAGAGTTCGTGAAGGAAAATGAAATATTCTATTGTGTCTATGAATTAGTGGTTAACTCAAAATCGTAATTTCCACATTAAATTTGCTTCCTCAAACACAGATAATTTATTACATTATATATTATAATCCGCGGATTCATTAAAGCTCTTAAAGCGTTCCCATCTTCCATATTGCAAGAAATATGAATACGTTTAACAAGTGCTTTTCAAAATGTTTTTCAACAAAGTTTAAGAACGACATTCCAGTTTCAGAAGACTCTAATCAGGTACGTAATTACGCGAATATTGTCATCATAAACAACTTCCTCAATGTGATAAATGAATTACAACACTTTGCTTAGTGTGGATTCGGTGCTTGTGATTGGTCACAAGTGAATTTCACCGTAATTTGCACAACAGTAGGGTTCGCCCGTCTGAATTCACAAAACTTGCGACACCTGCATCTTTTTCAATGTGAATCCACATTATGTAACCGTTACGGAAATATGGAATGAAATGAAATTAATATATTCCTTGATAAAGTATACATGGTTACCGAATAAATTCCCATACAGTGCCACATAATATACATGGCACACATTTCAAAATTTCGGTCACATTTGGGTGTCGACTTTTCTAAAAAATAAAAGTTGAAACGTGATCAATTCCTAATCAATCACTGCGGTTCTCTTGGCATATTACCCAAGTGAGCACACATAATCTTGAACCGTACTGCTGATACGACATTTCGACGAGAGTGAGGTATACACTACTATTTTTTCCCTCTTGATCCTCCAACCTCCATGGGAATCGCCGCTCAAGTCTTTCAAATTAGGTGCGTGGAACAGCACAAATTAGCTTAATTTTGGATACAGTAACTCTTAAGGTTTCCTTGCCAAAATCTCACTTGCTACAAGCAGATCCCACTACCTGTAGGTAAAATTGTAATTTAAGGGGCTATTAGGTGGATATTCTAGAGAGTGAGAGAGTAGGGAGTGAGATTATACCCTTTCACCGCCTTTACAGGCCACAAATCAATTGAAACTGGTTGAACCAAATGTTGTCAACGAACTTCCAACAACTACACTAATTGTCATCAAGTGCGATCAAGTTTCACTTGCCACAGTCAGAATGTTACTGGAGTAGAGAGTGAGAGTTAAAAAACCTACACTGCTGCCTCCAGGGATGATTTTCCCGGTAGAAATGACTGGGAAGGTCTAGGCAAAATCCAACCACCAGCGTTGGGACCATCTTGAATAAGGGATGTCAAAAAAGCAGAAGCAACTTCATAAACACCCTTCCTGCCTGTTGGGGGCTACTTTTCAACACATTGTAGGGAGTGAGAAAAAACCGTGTGACACTGAAATAATGGGCTGATAATTCTACTTGATTTATTCCAATTTTTTGTAGATGGTATATTCTTTCATAGTGTAAGTGGATATAACAGCCCCAATAAATGTTTCGCGGAGTGGTGACGATGGAAGTTGTATACCTCTGGTCAGTGACAGCTGAAGAGAGTAAGAAATACGGACTTTGGTATTTTCTCCTGGGTCCTGTAGGCACAACTTTTACATACTTTTCCATGGAACATGTACGTCCACATAGGAGAAAATTTTAAAACACTTACTAAACTGTATTTAGTTGAGATTTGACAACAATACTGATCAGTGACATAAACGTGATTGAAATTTTGAAATGACTCGCATTAAAGTTCTTAAAAGCAGGAACTACAACGCAGTTCTATGGGGGAGCACAAAACTTTCGACTCCCGAATGTAACATACCTACTATGCGACTGTGCGGACCGATTTTAATCGATTTAAATGATAAAATTAAATTCCTCCAAGTTTTGTTGAGCAATGATTATCAATAAGAGAATCACACGAATTTAGAACTGTTTACTATTGAGAATTTCAAATGCTTATCTAATATGTAGAGTACATCGATTCTGGAACCATCACTATGTATGTACATTACTGAACAAATTTTTGCATGCTTGATATCCTTGTAATATTAGCCAGCTGAAAATAGTGTTTTTATACACTGCTGTAGAATGAATAGATGGGTTTTTTTAATGATATCAGGTACTATTCCCATCAAAAGAGGTTGAATGTAAAAAATGTGAACATGAAGTACCTTTTAACCTTGAAAGTGGAACATGAACAACAGAACGGGTTGTAGGATGGAACGAATATGCATTACTGAAGGTGGTTTTATATTCAAGATCGCTTGATGATACTTAGAGAAGAATATAAGCGATTTCAAAGAAAATATTAGGTATATAAGGGGGAAACCATACAAAATGGAACTCCCAAGAATTAAAATCTCCTTTTTTTTTGAAATGCAGCCCTAAATATCCCATTGTGGTTTTTAATTGTCAATTTAACGTTATTTATCCCTTGTTTAACAACGAAAATCTTGTACAAATGTACAAATTGAACAACGCTCTAAAAGACAATGTTTTCACAACGGGTTATATGATATTGTGTTATAATGAAGTAAGATACTCGAAGTGAGCACTTAAATAATGTTTAGTAGATTGTTGGGTTGCACTGGACGACAGTATAGTAAGATTAGATTGGTGTATTTAGCGCATGGCCTGGCATAGGATTGTTTAATTTGGGTCATGTATGCCCCCGCAACCTTAACTGTTACACATATATTATCCTTATAAACGTGCAAATTGAAATGATTTTTTGATCACTATGTGGACCAATTTTAGTTAGTATTCAGTTCGCTCTGTGTGGATTTGGTCCCTCGTAGTTGGTTACCAGTGAATTTCACCCCACTACGTCCTGCACGCAAACATATTTTCGCCCCCTATAACATACATACTCAATCGTTTCAGTTTGCTTTGTGATCCACGTAACCTACACTTCCATTCAGCAGGAGCAATAACTTTTTGCGCGACCCACCGGCGCTTTGTCTCGATAGCACAACTTTCATTATCTCCGCCCCAGCTCCTGACTGACATAACATAACACACGAGCGGCGACTGTCTTCCATTATGATTGTTTGCTCAAGACCCCCGTCACTCTCTCTATCTAAGAATGTTAGTTATGACTCCTTATCTGTATTTCTCTACCTACCAAAGAGCTACCTGAATTGAATATTTCTATCTCGTTTCCCCGCACCTGCAATTGCGGTCGTGAGTAATGATCGCGGAGTTTATAAATTGTACAATCATAAATTGTTGTAATGAAAAATGAAACGCCGTGCAGATGTCTGCATTGTTTCTACAACCCGATAAGACAACAAGACTTTGAAAAATTAACTGAAGGGCAATAGTTTAGCAGCTTTGAGTCATTTTTCCGTATAAAGCAGAATTGACGATACATCGACCTGTCACATTCCAGCATGAACAGTCAATTGTCAAGTTTAACCACCTTTGAAAAGACTTGTATTTGAGATTGTGTTGGGAAAGTTATGTGAAGCCTAGCAGACGTTTGGATAACCCATGAGCTAACTGTAATGTAATCCAATTTATCACTCTAAGGAATCCTGAGATGCTTCGCGTTCAGTCTGCAGGTTAAAACGAAGGATCGGAAAAGAAAAATAATCTTCGCTTATAATTCCCAGCTTCTTCAGAGAACGCGGGAATGAGTGGCCGGGGAGAGAGAGAAGGTCGGATGTGTGTGAAGAGGGGGAGGTTCACGTTATATAGGTAGTCCCGAGAATATTTACATGCGGATGAATTATCGACCCATTGTAATCAATGTCCGGCACAAAATCTCCTTCGACCGAGAGAGAAAGAGGAGGAATCGAGCGAGAGAGGTGGAACATACCGTCGGTTTGACGGGAGTCTCACTTTGATCCCGGTTTGATTCATAAATCATGACAGGGAGGGTTTTTCTTACAAGGACTTTAGGGTTGCGAAATTACCCATTCAAACGTGAAATCGGGGCCCGCCGCGGCTACCGGTCGCTGGTTCGTGCGGCGAGTGAATCCGATGAATAATATTCTTTATTCCGAGGCGGGCGCAAGTCGTGAATCCGGGGTGTTTGCAGCTTATTTAAATGCGTCTATACTGCAACGAGGTATTTCAATTCGCACTGTAATTTACAGTGTCTGCCCAACTGCATATTTTTATGGAGAGAACAGTTTACACATCAAAGATTGCCGAAGCCTAGTGAATGTGTTTAGTTGCATACTTGAAACAAGAAACTAATGCTCCCGAAACGTGCATTTCGCAATGTTGATCATACTGATTCCAGTGTATGATCTAATACTGCGGAATGATCATGTTAGCAAATTTTCAAAAACTATCATATTACATGTTTTAGGTTGAATAATTTTGAAATTTGAGCGGTTTGTCTACACACAACACGGCTAGCGCCCAACCTGATGATCAAAGTGGGCCCAAGTTGCTTAAATGCGTTCATTCTCTAACGAGGTATTTTAAATCGGACTTTAAAATATTTAAATTCAATTAACTGCCCAACTGTTTACAAATCAGCCGAAGGCTCATGAGTGCGCATACTTGAAACAAAATCTGTAATGCTTCTGAAAAGTGCATTTCGAAATGTAGCCCATAGAGAATGAACCAATGCGACAATGCGAACTAGAACGCACAAAAGTGATTTGACATTCAGCATACTCGTATGGAATTTTGCTAATTACATATTTTAGATTGAACTATCTTGAAATTTGAGCAAAAAATCTTATTTAACAACAAAATTTCTAAAATGTGTGTTCAATAACTTGAGCACTATTACCTAAAAATGGTTGTCTCCCAGTTCTATGTGGGAAGCAATCAATTCCGTATCAAAATCAGTTATTCCTACAGATTTTTAAATTTTACCGGTTCTTTGGAGTTTTTTGAATCACAGTTTTATGCAGCATGAATACACTTTTCGGCTTAATTGTAGATACTAATTGCAGAATGTTCTATTCAATCCGTTGTTTTTACATATTTTACGTTTTAGGTTTTTTAGTCGATTTTTTTAATCTTTGTAAGTAAACAAATTTTGAGGAGGTCTTGACATTTCTCTTCTTTTTTTCTAATTAATCAATTTTTTCAATCAATCAATACTTATTGTTATTTTGAACAATACGCTTTTGTAATCGTGAACAAAATTTGTAAAAGCGGGTTTTCGAGGTTTTGCTGGCATAGGCAAGTGAGGTGTCATTTTCAGGTACTTTTGGATGGCAAATCGATTGAGAAGGTTCCTCGATCAGACCGAGCTCTTCTGTTTTGGTAAAGCTCGTTTTTAGGGATGAAAATGTTAAGAACCGTTGTTGATTTCAATTTCTTAAATCCCAATTTTTCCGTTTTCTTGTTTGACGGCTTGACAGTTGTGGTGGTCGTTGGGTGTATGAGGGGAGCTCAAAAATAAAGAATCTTTGCGAAATAATTTTGGAGCGATTTAAAACCATTTCTTGTTCTTTTCATTTAGCGTACCCTTCAATAATTGAAGGGTTCAAGACTCACAACAATAATTATCATTGTTATCGTCTGGGTCGTACAAGAGTTCGATAATTAAGTCGTGCAACGCGTCTGGCTGTTGATCCGCTCTTCTTTATCGCAAATGTTCGGGGAAGATCGTCGGCGCTTTGATACGAATCCTCGCGAACATCCCGGAAGGCGTGGCCAGACCCTTGTTCGATTACACTTCAAGGTGGAGGGGGAAGCAACTTTTCTCGGAGGCAAAAAAAGATGACAACTCTCATTGGACAAGAACACGCGGTGGTGGGAGGGAAGCAATCGCTTCCCAGAAATTGCTGGTTACCTCACCGTCCATCTTCGTACAAGCGTCGTTTATTAATTAGCCAGTTTAATTATTTCGCTACCAGACACGACGAGACGAAACTGTTTTTTTGTGCGCAGTCACGTTTCTTTAGTATTTTATCCTCGCGAGTGTTTAAAAATTTTCTTTTTTTTCCGTATCGATGTAAGGGAATGATCTAAATACCGTTCAATGATGGAGTGGAGAGCGGGGATGGTGAAGCGGAGATACAACAAACCAGAAAAGAAAAACGGCAGGTAAATAAAAACCGGACGGTTCAAGAAAGGGGCGATCCGTGCTCTATGGCTTTCCGGCAGTTCTCGGAAAGGCCCGCGATCCCAGTTTGTTCGCGTTCATAGGCGATTCGCCTCCGAGCTTTTCAAAACCGCGGACGGAGATTCCTTCGGCCGTCAAAGGGAAAAACGGGAGGGAAAACACAAGCCGACGTCTTCGTTCGAGTTTAGTCGGATTAATTAGTCCAGGAGGGTCTAACGAGGGGACGGGGAGTTGGCTGGTCGCGCGACCAGGTGCATAACAAACGAAACGGACGGTCGCGGACTCCCCGATAAGGGAAGTTGGTAAGTTGTCAAACGAAGTTACGTGAGTTTGGAAGTTTCTTCAACACTATTACGCTCCCCATTCTGCAAAATATAGCAGGGAAACATTTATAGAAATAATGAACAATTGTAATCGAATAAGAAAAAACACTGCGAATTATTACACAGAGTTTGTTATTTCTGCGTTAGAAAGGCCTTCTACGTAAATCACTGAACTACGTGTGTTAGACGTAGTATGTGCTACATCAACTATCTGAATTCTGAACCTAGCGCCTCCAAATCTTGTGATTACATTCAAAATGAAAATACTTGGGCTGCCCTCAGCTAACTCAGACCTCTCGTTAAAGGGGCTCCGCTGCCCGACCACCTAAATATCCGATTTTTCAAATGGTGAGCTACCGGATGATCGTGCAGTAGCTCAAGTGGTCTCATTCTATTCAGGGAACTAATTCCTATCTGAATCAAGCAAAAAATTACCCTCTTACTTGTAAAGGTGTACGTCAATTCATACAATGGTGCAGCATGATATACATAGAATGGACACGACGTAGAAATCCACGAGTAGAATAACTGAAATTCAGTTAGGTAAAATGGAACCCCATGTTCCTGCTTGTTCACATTCACATTCATGTTTCCGTTCGATATACTGTCAAACTTCCAGCCCTTAGGGAGAACGAGCGGATGAACATTAAGTGGTCAGGTCATCCGATTCTTTGAACGTTCAATTTTGCAAGTTATTACACAAAGGTTTATTAGCTCTGTATTAGAGAGACCATCTACGTAAATCGCTGGTCCATGTAAATTAAACGAACTTTATTGTTCATGATCTAAACTCGGCACCTCGCACAATGTTGTCCTATCATATTTGGTGTGTCTAGAAGTCATTTACAAGGTGTAGATACACACTGATCAGCTAAAGGGCCCTTGCGTCTAATTTGTTCCGTAATCGCTCTGCGGAGGATAAGTATTAATGTAGCTTTTTAAGGCATCTAGAACACATTTACATAGTATGCTAGCACAGACTAGTGCTTACAATAAACGGATCAGTGAGTAACGTAGAATGGAGAACATGAACAATAAAAGTTTGTATAAACTTTGCTTCTATTCGGAATAGGTATAGATACACATTTTGTAATGCAAACCAATAATTTTTGATGGGTTGACAATTTTTCATTCTTTGTTTTGTGTTAACTATTTTATTTAAATAATGGAAATTAAAAATATGGTAATGTTTATGGTTCTAAATCTAATGGATTTTATAGAAAACGTTGTCATCGGTAGCCTTCCGTAGTTTCCCAATAATATTTCTCAAATCCCTTTTCATTGAGTTATTTTTGTATTGGCGCTAAAAACCTCAACTTTTCCGATAATCTGTAAGCTACTGTCTGTGAAGCCATAGAGCAGATGGGATAGTAATGACCCCTGTAGTGACAGTCATATCTCACTTTAATTTCCGTCTAGATTCACATACCCGCTATGTACGGCCAATATCACTGTGGCAGACATTAGAAACTCAAACTTTAAACGATTCTGACCCTAACCGAAAGAATTCCAAATTGCAGGATGAACATGGAAATTAATTTCAAACACGAATGTTTTCAGTTCGAGAACAATCATTATTATGTAGAGAACGCAAAGCTTGTGGGGGAGACCTCACAGGTGAAGCTTCGAAGGTATTTCCGCCCCTATCGGCCTCTCATTTCCGTTTTATTTTCTCTTTTTTTTACTGTTTCCACAATGAGAAGGTCCAGTCAGAGGTTGTGGCCTTTCGGAATGGAATGACCTCATAAATCAATCCATCCGCCCTATTGGGAAAGACCGTGCCGAATCGGGCGGGACAACAAAAACTTTCCTAAATTATACACAAAGAATTCGGTTCCAATATCATTAGAGTTATCGAAACTTTATAGAACCCAACAGTAAATAATATGTCTTTACCAGAGTTCGGGACGATATGGCGAATGTGACATAACACACCTGTAAACATGATATGAATAAGTCAAGTAAAACGTTCGAATATGACGTTGAATATGAGCCAAAAAGCAGAAAATTTAGTGTAACTTCCAGAACAAATTCAAAATGTCTAAACATTGCCTCAAACCCCTCCGTTACTTCTTTTAAGCACTTTTAATCAAATGTTCTTTTAGCGTAATTCGAATGAATGTCCGCCGAACTCGCTAATATTGGAAGTCAACTAGGAGGATAGATCCGAATGTCTGTGTTGATGAGTAGCTCTGCGATTTCCCAAAACTCTCAGCCGCACTTGGGTTGGGTATTCAGGTTAAATTCTTTTAAAATTGTTAATCATAAGAACATTTTAGCCATAGCATCATTTAATAATAGTATCATATTACTGTAGAAATAATGTATTTTTATTGACGTGTGATTGTTTCAAACGCCAAAATACCCTTGAGTTTAAAGCACGAGTGAATCGTCAAAACCTTCCCCGATAGCACGGGCTAACTTATCGTTGGGAAAGTAACGTAAAGCGAGAAGCTCATATTCAAAATTATACTAGCTCCATGTGTAAATTTGTGTCAATTTTATTTATTGGCTGAATAAATCATCTTTGTTGCGTAGGTATCAGTGGTCGGGCCACCATGTAGCCACCATCCGAAAAGCGTATCTGGATTAGCTTGTTGGTCATTTGCCGGAAAGGAAATACGAATCGAGGCTAAGGCATTGGCTCGCTTGTCTAGAGCACTACATTTTTAAAATACTGTATTATGTTTTATGTAGCTCGTTCAGTATTCTATAATCCAAGTAATATTGTAGCTAGTAGAGCCAGCCTCAAATCTCTCAAAAATGTGATTTCCCTACGTTTACTTGCAATGTTTTTATCATAACTGCGCTTTTTTGCCCTCGCACAGAATAATAACTTAGATTATAACAAGGTTACCATAAAACTGGAATTGAAGTAATTAGTTGCACAACGTTACCAATCACTAAAGCCAAATTGCATCGTTCGTTGTCGAAAACATTTTTTTGGCGATGTCATTTAAAACAGGGAAAAAGTACGACTTAATTATTTTTTGGACGATAATGTTTTAATGAGTGCGATTCCGTATTGCTAAACTGGAATTATGCATAACTGCATGACTGTACACATCTAATCTAATCAGTTTTCCGAACCGCAACGTCTGGTGTACCTACTTAATTGTTATTTTGAGTTCAGGAAAAAACTCCGAAATTATATTTATCGTCAAGAGCAGTCAACCAATTAGAGTGAAGGTGAATTTTTTGAGCAATTTCTATTATTAATAGGAAATGCGCATATGAGAAAGGGAATTAAGCACTTGTTTTCCGTGTGTTAACTCAAGGTGAATAGCCGGAGAGGCTTGAATTTGATTTTGAATAACTGAAAAGCAACGAAATTACAGTTGAAATGAAACGTCATTTTGAGGCCTAAACTAAAAAGACAGTTTTAGTCCAAAAAAAAATTTTGAAAACCGACTTCACTGAGTTGTCGTGCTCTGAAACTTAAATGGTACCAGATCGGCACTCATAGGAATTTTTAGTTACTTTTGCGTATTTTTTTGGTGATTTCTTCGCAAATACATCATTTTTCGGAAATACTTATTTCTTCCAACGGATCCTACTTGTCCAGGATACGTAACTTTGTGACAGCAATTCGAAGTGTCCTCGATAGATTGTAATGAGGCAACCGACAGAAGATCGAGTGCTAGGCCCGTAAACGCCAAAAACCCCTTCTTCGCTTTACATTTTTGGGCGCTACCACCAAAATATCAAACTTTTCTCTAATTTGTTTTAATTTGACCAATAGAAAACTTTAAAGAACCGTTTGAAATTCAAACAAATCTACACAAATCATTAAAAAAATATACAAGCCGAATTGTGTGCACCATCCTTTTTGAAGTTGGTAAAAAGGAATGTCAAATCTCCTTGTTTTTGTTACTTTAATGTATTTTTGAAATGTTTTGTAAATAAACTTTCTAGATTCCGTAGTTCTTTCATTTGTTACGAGAAAGCGGTGAAATTAAGATTCAACGTTGAAAGTCATAATCGGCCAATCAGGCAGTGAAACTGATCGGTCAAGTGATGTATCTATTGTTTCATAGGCCCCAAACTTACTGTGGTTCTAGGAAGATGAAGCTCGTAGGGTACCATCGATAGTCTAAATCGCACGGTACGTGAAAATTTTGTCGAAATCGGATGACAACAGCAGACATCTTGTTTTTTGCAAGGTTGTTAGGTTCGGGCATGAGCATGAACTACAAGCGATGAGGTCAGGATGAAACTCAAATGGTGTAATCCCGGACATTGTTTGTTTTTACAGAAAACTCCGCACCGTTCCTGTACATTTTATCTAAGCCTAGCTTCAAGTTTTTGCTCAGGACAAACACGGAACCAAAATTGCTGAAGAAACTGACATAGTCTTGTGAAACTAAAAACAAATGATGATTGGGAATTTCACCATCCTGCACAAATGCAAATATTGCGCTCACCATCAGCAAATGCTAACAAAAAAAGTTTGAAGTTAGCCCGAGCTAAAGTATCTGTCAACTATTCTACACCTTAAGTCCAAATCTACAATGACTAAGTCGACACATTTTTATTGGGCTTTCCGAAAAATTCCAAGTTATAGGACCAAAGGCTTTCATTTTCCCATATTGTTACTTACATTTCCATAATCTCACAACATCGAACTAACAAGAAACATTCGGTCTGTCTCCCTCCTGTTTGAAATTTTAATCAATTCAACCGAGCGTAGAACAACCGGAACGGGTTAAGCATCGATTTTTCACGTCGCCTCGAAGTTTATTAATAGTATGAAATAGACAACCAGAAATTGAGCGGTTCCCTCGTCTTCTTCCCCTTCTTTTTCGAACTAATGTTGGTTAGAAGTTTTCCCTAAAATTAGTGCCCGTGTCAACCTCCGTACTATTTCAGCTGTCAAGCGGAGCCGGCTGAAGCCGTAAATCTTCGAGCCCCGCGGTTGAGGTTCCCCTCTCGGTTCACGGCCTTCCGTTGTTAGTTCTAAGCATCGACTATCACGATGAAATGATAGCAGACCACTGCAAAGAATAACCTCTCATATTTGCTTCGAGTCACTCGAGGTTCAGCCAGAGCCGAATTTCGCCTCTGGAATTCGAGAGTGCTCCTAGTTCTGACATTGTTCTCGAACTCGAAGCCGTAGTGTCGCTCCGTAGAAATATGTGATCGTTCGCAGTGTTGGGTTCAATAGTTAGAGAACGATTTATTCCTTGTCTGAAGAGTTCAGCTGTGAACAGAACTGTGTTCGATCCAATTCAATTTTTTCATTTCAAATAACAACCAAAATGGAAATCATGTGTTCACCAACACTGATTAAGCCGTGAGGAAAAGATACCAAATGGCTGAAGCATGAAGCAACACTGCCAGGGATTCTCCTGGGTAATTTCTACTTCAGTGTGCAATTTTTCAACTCTTCTACGAACTGTAAAGGAATTTCGCATACCTTAGCAAAATTATTATACTTCATTCTTGCTGCAGTACTGACATTCGGTCCATAGCATTGAATGCATTCTATGCATCATCAAGAAGATCTCTCTGGTTTAGATTTGATGCACTTCTCCCTCTGTATACATTAACCATAGTTTAGCTGCTTGTATCTGCACCAATCTACCACACAATTTCGTTTGTCCACTAGCAACTCTAACCAACATCCCATCCCGTTACTTCAGCCAAGCATGTACCAAAAAGCGCCTTAATCATCCCACTCTCCAAGGCATTTAATCATTGGTTAGGGTCACAATTCCTACCGTTACCTTGGAAGAACCGAGATCACTTAGGTAATTGACAGTAACCATGGCATTTCTATGAATTTTGTTTTTTCTGGTTACTTTCTCTTTGTTTAATATTGATAAGGCTTGGTACAACAAGGCATAGGTATGTTAGATTTGACAACATACGTGTGCCAAATTTTACAGGAAGAAACTTTTGCTTAATGTTTGTGCTCAAGAGTAGCACACCTGCAAATTTAGAATTGAATTACCAAGATAATGTTCGAACTGAGAACATTCATCATATTCCATTTAATTAACGATAAATCACTTGACCGTAACAGATCAAGTAAATCGTTCTGTTTACTTCAACGCTTTCGTAATTAATATGGAACGATAAAATTTTCCATGCTCAGCAAGTTTTCCATATTTCATCGATAAAATGACCCGATCACTATCGCGATTAAACCGACTTAGCGGCGTGCATTTAAGAAACGTAATTATGCTGCAGCAGACAATATTTTCCTGGCAACGGTCCACGGCTTCATGAATAAGTTTCCAATCGATTTATGTCCTCCGCCTCAAAACTGGTGAACCTTCATAAACCCGGCGCTCTAAAACTGAGGAATTAAATTGTCTCCTAGGGAAGGTCCTTGATTTACTGCCGCCTAATGAATATCTATTCGCGTTCCGCGTTTCAAATTGAATTGACTAGCATGAATTATTTACTACAAATTAATGAATTGTTGAAATTCGAAATGTCAGATTTGTTCTCTGTCAGATAACGCTAAATGAGGAATTACCAATCGTTGGTGATATTAGAGTGAAGAATTGAAAGACAGATTTCCGTAAAGGTGCTTATTATTTCCTTGATGAAACGATAAATGTATCTCACTAAAACTATATTAATTCACTTTTAAAGTCATTTTTAAACAAATTCTTCCCTTATGGGTTTTAAGATGCTGTTCCAGATTCCTGGACCCAATCTATGAAACGTTGCGTAAAATTTAGGAAGCCTAAGAATTGGAATGTAAGGGTTGATACTTCAATACTTTTAATATCAACGTTCGTGCGCAAACCGAAATGATGGTCAGGAACAAGTTTCAAGTTCTATGAATTGAATGGAAGCCTCATAGAAGGAGTATGGCCGATTAATGACTAGGTATTTAAAGAAAATAAAGATTACGAAAGAAATATAACGTCAACGTACTAGAGAATAGATGAATAATACAGCCGACGGTCAATTAACTCAATTTCTACGGAATCAATTTCTAGATATTTGAAGTTTTATTTTTAGAACGTATTATTTAAATTATTTAAACTTCCCTTTAATGTGTCGGAAAATCTTTCTTGACAAGTTTTTAAACATGAAAATCCGTTGTAGTTCAACTTAAACTACTTTTAAATACTATTTCTTGTAAATTTGTGCACTTATGTACATATCTATCTATATATGTGTCATTTCTGACCATGTTTGACATTGGAAATCAAGATGAGGAATTGGACGTTTTATTAGGAAATCTGGTACTTGATCAAGAGATGTGCATTTTCGTCATATTTTATGTTTTCCCAATCCTTGTTTTGTTATCTTACCTACTCGTCGTCTCTTTTTTATTTATTTTTCTTTTTATCATTCCTTATTGGATTGACATTTCAAAAGTACCTCGGAAAAGAGTCCTCCATCCAACTGTGAAGCTGTGGTGAGATATGTGAAGTTATCAATCGATTTTGGTGTTCTCTAAGCAATCCTTCTTTTTAGTTATTTCGAAATTCTCGGGAAATGGGAAATGAGAGCGGACGTTTTGATTTAAGGGGACTAAAAAGCCACAAAACGAAATAGGTTATAAGAAGATGAAAAACTTCAGGCGAGTGTGTTGTTAGTGAGGAGCTCTCCAGATCTTTTTGTGTAGATGTCCAACGGTATCGCGAGCTGCGGACACCGAAAGCAAGTTAATTCGACCTTTTAGCTGCCTGCAAGGGGGGACGTGACATGACGGACGGGCCAAGTGGTACATGCAGAAGACACCCGATACTCTTCTCAAGGCGGTATTTCCCAGTTATTTCTTCTGAATGTTGACATCGTCTAGCCTCTATTAATCCACCTTACGGCAAAAAAAAACTTGGAGGCCATCGCCAGTATCGCACTTATCACATTTATCCGGTGCAACTCCGTTGTTCAAAATAATAAAGCTCTGCTTATCGATAGATTCTTTATAGGTAGTTAGTTGTTTTACTGTGTTGTTATGGATTAGGCTCACAATTTCAATATTACGCCGAGTTTCACACTTCGAGCCCACACATCATCAGCCAGTCAACATAAACAAGGTTCGTTAAAAATGTTGTCTTTAATATCTAATGTAGATATATCAGGTGGTCAAGTATATTTGATCTATTAGACTATTTCGTTTCTTTAGCTTCGTGTGTGGATCCGCAAAACCTTGCTACAATCCCAATTTCTACTATCTCTGTTTTATTTACATGAAATGTTCCGAAAATGTGCGGGTTGAAGAGTAGATGATTAGTTTCATCATCTCACAAATCAGTATTGCCACAGTGCGCAAGCGCAAACGTATAATCCATCATGCATTTTCTTAAGCCCTATTCACCGAATCTCCATCAAATTAGGACGATAATTGGCAAGTGACGATTTTATTCCCACATGATTAGAACAATCCATGCATTCGGGATTCTCAATTCCATGTTTTTGAGTAAAGTTTAATACAAAATGTAACCCGTTTTAAAGTGTTACTTCAAAATATTTGGTTATTTAAGATAAGGTTCTACGATTTTGATTAATTCAATGTTTTAGGCAGTTTTAGCCTCTTTTCTTTTTAATACATCATAATTTTCGATATGCATTTGTCAATCCTGTACATTAAACACATTATCTCTTATTGATAGAATCCTAAACGTCATCGTGATGATTTCTTTTCATTTGAATAGTTTTAAGGCGATAAATAATTCCAGGAGAATTTGATCATTACATACATCACGACCGGTTCTTCGAATAGTGGAAGTTGTAGTATTAGGCACTGAAACTAAATAGCAAACATATATGCTCCTTGTCCTTCCGAACAGGGATTGGCAAAATCTTGATCATGCATAAGATTAAGATTGTTAATCACAGGACCTATGCGTATAAATAAGATTAAAATCTTAATTCCAGACAAAGAGTATGATTAAAATCATGATCACAGCGCATGATTAAGAATAAATTCTTAATCACAGAAATCTGACATTAATCACTGAAAGTTATGAAAAATCATGACAATTGGTGGTAATTAACTGCAATAATCTGTGATTAATCTGGTTATATTAATGAATTTAACCTGGTAAATTTTGAGCATGTATTATCTTGAAATATTAAGAAAAAAAATATGATGCTGAGAATCAATAAAAACAATCGATTTTGAAAAAAATCAATGAAATGTATCAATTGTAAAAATAATTGATTATTTCGGAAATGGTGATAAAAACACTGGGGAATGCATTCACGTCCACATTGTTGTGGGGGGGGGGTTGAACCATACATGCTCGCCACCTTGCCCCCATAAACTACAATAATCGATTCTATCAACAATTGATATATTTTCTTAAGTGTTTTAAAATCGATTGTTTTTATTGATTGACAGCGCTATATACCTTTTTTTCATCAAAATGTTGCACGACCAAACCTGCTCAGATATACTAGGTAAAATTTATAACACGGATTAAACCAGATAACCAGATTAAACACGGATTCCTACAATTAATTGCCACCAATTGACATGATTTTTCACAACTTTCAGTGATTAATATCAGATTCTTGTGATTAATAATTTATTCCTAATCATGCGCTGTGATTATGATTTTAATCACACTCTTTTTCTGTGATTAAGATTTTAATCTTATTCATATTCATAGGAAAATAGTCCTGTGATTAAAAATCGTAATCTTAATCATGGTTAAGAATTTGCCCATCCCTGCTTCCGAATCCTCTCAGTTTGAATCGTTGCTGTCCATCCATCCGTTGCGGTTTTGTAACCTTGAGGTTACCATTTATTGACGATATTTTTATTGCAGCTCCGAAATCCTCGGCCCGCCAAACAAGCGTCGGCCGATAAAGAGCCGGTAACACTACACCCACCAGAACACCCTCAACCAAACCCAAAAAACGACGTGACCGCACCAATTACTCCCGGATTCGACATTACCGCGTTAAACAGTCGGAAGTCGTCTTTTTTCCGCCGTATCGAATTCACTTTTCACTTGGGCTTTTGAACTTAATTTACAAAAAAACCGGACCTCCCTCGGCGACCACTTTTTTTAAAGCGGTCTGCGGCCCTGAACCGAAAAACCTCAACGATCGAAACCAGTACAAGATTAGTCATAAGTTTCGTTGTAGTTTTACATTTTATTCAAACCATTAGTCGCCATTGGAATAACACACGTTTTCTCCTGTTGAAATTCAGTTTAATTCTATTCACCTTGAAATTGGACCATTTGCCAAAAACAGATGAGAGAGATTTATGCAGTACATAGAATACGTCATAAGTGTAAAAATCTTCGAAGATAAAATTACCACAAAGTAGAGAGTTCCGCCAAATCTTCATGACTCGTTGCACGTCTGGGTGGATGCAAAATTATAATATTTATGTTTAACTTGAAAAGAAAAAACACAGAGTTTATAGAAAAAATCGTTGACTATTCCCTCCAAAAATAAAGAGTTTTACACGTTAAATCAATTTTGACGGTTAAGTCATCATCAGTAATAGAACAATATCTCTTCTGTCAGTAGAAATAACATTAAATTTTTTAATTACACAACAATAACGTTACCTTTCTGTTACTGATGATGATTTAACCGTCGAATTCAATTTAACCTGTATAACACATTATTTTAGTAGAAATAGACTACTTTATATCTACAAACTCTATGTTATATCTATGTCTAGATTCCCACGATTTGGTCGGAAATGATTTAGTGCTCCTCTCCTGTCACAATCTTATGTTCCTTCAGAAACTAACCCCCCCCCCCCACACACACACACACACAACACAAATCCAATTATCAAGAAGAATTCACAACAGTATTCAGTTTTTCTGGACACTCCATTTTCCTTCAAGAATATTCTGGGAAAGAACATATTTTGTCCTTTCCCTAATCAATTCTTCAGGAAATACACTCTATAATTCAAAGGTGGGCGGAAGAGCATAGAGCATAGAGGAGTCTACGGGATGCCACGCCCTCCATAAGCAACTATATCTTGATGTCATTCAATGCATACATAAAAGGCATGCTAGTTAGTCTGGAAGTATGCAGAGCTGTTACAACTGAAATTCGCTTTTGTGAATTCTGAATAGCTATTTCTATTGCTTTTTGAGCTGATCGTATGGTAGTTGTATTGTATAATAGTGCTACGACTGGTAGCCAGATGATCTCCTCTGCTGGTATTACGTTTCTTTGGCGATCAGACAATACTTTGAAGCTTGGTTACATCAACGTTCACTTTCTTTGGGATCCCCTGCATGAAAATTCTCGAGCCCGTCGGGTTTCCAAGTTTAGCAGAACATCCCGCATCCCTCAGAGGAGAAAATTATGCTTCAAAACAGCTTCCCATACGTATCCTGAGAGGGTGGCTTGTATTCATAGTCCAAGCCCAGTTCTCTTGTCCAGGAGGATTTCAGGATTGTCTTAGATGCATTCTTGGAGAACTATTCACTTGTTTCGCCTGGTCTTGCTTACAAGAATCCTGCGCTTGCGCAGATTCGTCCCTGCCTCTGATAAAATAGAGTATGAGTGTGATCTCTCCAAAAGGCAACGTATTCTAATTTTACGCGGTATACGGCGAGAATCGAAGTGGTTTGAAATAGTTTGCAGCTATTTCACAAAACTGCAATCAATTCTTTGCAGTTTATGGGGATCGATTGCCAAGAACGATTGAGTCATTGCAGACTGACAAACAGTGCACATGCATTTATTTTCCACAGTGATGAAGTGTGATCTTCAACTATTTTAGTTGAATTCGCTGTCTTCTGTTGGCATTTGGATTTATTGAGAAAGCAGTACAATGTAAAACAAACTTTTAGTTAGTTCGGACCTGGATCACTGACAAGAGCCGCTAAGAGGACGAAACAATCACCGCACGGTGAAGTGGCCGCCCGAACGTCCAGCGGAAATGTCTGTTTTTATAATCAAAACGGAAACCGAGCGGGTCACCGGTTACAATGTTCCCTTCAAGGTGTAATTAGCCACAGATGAAATGAGCATTATAATGATAGGGTAGAGACAGAATGATTAACCCTCACATAACAAGAGAGAGAGAGATGACAACGGACTGGACGGTACGCAAAACGCGACGAGACACATAGAACAGGTACATACTATGTATATATATACATTCATATATACATACAGTCGTGATGGGACAGAGGGGAGGTTACAGTGGAAGGACACGGTTAGCGCATTACACGTTCCTAGAAGCTTCCTTCATATTCAATACGGCCTAATAGGATTCATGTCATGTAGGCCTTTCCAAGCCCACAATCACAAAGATATGAGCTACATCGCCCCCCGCGCGCATCCATCTCTCTCTATTACAACGTCACTATTTACATTACAAGCTCGGCTGCTCTTCCTTTGTTCCTCTCGTTAACCGACCTTCCTTTTGTGTCTCTCTACCGCTTTCTGATTTATCACATTCGTTCGTGTTCAGGGAAAAAACGTAGCAAATTATTACAGCAAGGTTTATCATCTGCGTATTAGGTAGCAGTCCAGATATCCATATAGATAACATAGGTTTAAAAAAAAAAGAAGTAATATCTAGGTTGTTTTGTTGGGAACCATTTTTCAGTTGTGTTGGAAAGTTGTTTTTAATCATCCTCCCTTTTCTGAGGCGCTAAATTCGGCCACCGTTTATTTCATGTTTTGGTTTCATCTTGGGGATATTTTTGAGAATTCTAAAAGTGTTATACCATCTTGTAATTCAAAGGCGATTCTGTTTCTTACGGAGACGTTTATTTCATGCCAAATTCTTTCGTCTTGGATAAAGTGCAAAGCTGATTGCTGCAAGAATTAGACAAATTCGTCGTCCTTCCTAAACGAAATTCCCCGTAAAATATGAATCCAAACGTTCAATAAATGCTGACCATTTGTCTCCGATGTCAAATGCTCACCACTGGTCCTCTTCGCAGAGAGGTAAACCCACTGATCAGCGTGGTCGGTGGTCGCACCATGTGCTACACGTTTCTGCTATTATCATTGACAAAAGTTCAAAAATGTGATTTTCAGATTTAGTACCCCCAAAAACATAAGGTGAATTTGTGTTTTAGAAACTTACTTATCTACGAATTGGTTTTTTGTTTATTTGTAAATGTTTTAGCGATATATCTAAACATGGTACATATATGTACGAGCACCTACATATAGTGATTGAACTATCCTTATGAACTCCTTATTGAACTTATCGTTATGATGGATCCATGACATATCCTAATTTGTTGACATTTAAATTGTTACCCGTTGATTTACTTACAATTTTCGTCTCTTTTCAGGTAACTAATCGTCATATTGTAGAAGATGGTCAATTACCGGTTTGGTGTTTCAATTCTTCCAACGCTTGAAGGTTGTATAATATCACACTAGTTGATAATTTGGTACGTAATAACGTCAAAGTTTACAACAAACATTAAAAAACCTTTAAAACTTACATTTTGATTGATCGAAAATCAAGATCAATCGAAATGTTATATACATACTGTTCGGTTTGTATGTGTGTGTACATGTTGTGATCTTCGAGTGATCTAAGATCTGATGCCATCAAACAAAGAATCACCTGTAAAATTATGAGTTCAAAGAACAGCAGTTTTGGAAAAAACTAAACCCACATTTCACTCAAACATCGTATAGAACTTTGTGCTTTTCTAACTAAGTAAACAAATTAGTATATAAGTCATACGATTGAAATGCCGGATAACCATCGTGCATGATACTCTGAAACATGATTAACCTTAATTTAAAATTCGATTTAGAATAGTAAAAATGATCAATATCTTCACATTTGGTACTTTTGATGAATGAAATAATCAATTTTCATTTTGGGAATTGGAAATGTTGCATTATTGGTTCTAATTTGCCCCTTAAAGATGATGACGTACAATATATTCATATATCAAAGTACTCATCAAGTTCTTGCATAAAATTGCTCGTTAGGTCATTCTTCATATTGAGATTCCCTTTATCATATTTGCTTTTGATTTATTGCCGATGTGGGGGTAGGTACCTAATTCTATTTATGAGGAGAGAAGAAAGTGGGGAAGTAGAAGTGTCGCATATTAGCGTTGATGGCGTGCGTTGGTGATTGAGTCGTCATAATATTTCAGTCAGCTGTCAGTGGAGATTCGCGTGTGTTGTGTGAAAGGGCCGTTATAACTGGGGGTTAATAAGGGCGAATAGGGTCTTGGTGCTTGTCAAATCAGGGCCCACATGTTGCTTCCCTTTAGCCCCGCAGGAGCAGAGACGCCCCGCTGTTTGAGTTATGGGCACACGCGCCGAGAGCTCGCCCTTCCACCCGGCCCCTACGCTCATCTCCACATGGCCTGTCATAACCCGGGTCGTCCCCCGCAATATGCTTCCGGACACCCTCAAACTCTCGGCAGAACATTGTAGGTGCCACATTGATGGGTATTGGTGTGAAACGCGAACAGCTGGGAGCTTTTTTTCCCGTCTGCACTATCGATTTTTGAACTAACAGGCTGTGTATTCGGTTTGACCTTGGGAGTAATAATGATGATGAGGCTGCTTGACCAGTAAACATTACTATAATGATGTAACATGAGGTTCGACCAGAAGTATCAATGTTTGCCCAATGACCAACACTCCAGATCAAAACATTCCAAATCGCGGAAACGTGCTAAATTATGTATAATGTTGCCCCACACAATGGTCAAACCACCTCGTGACTGTGTTCATGAAAAGCTGGAAGCTTTTTTCCATCTCTAATGTCGATTTTTCAGCTGGTCCGCATCGGTTCCCATTCGCTAAGGGAGGAGTGGACTTTTCGTCTCCAACTTACAACTTTTGCCAGGCATCGCACTGTACACAATTCCAATCAGCCTGGAAAGTGTATAAGCAGTGTTAAGAATATTGTTGATGTTTGGGCTGAAAAAATGTCATCATAAGTCAGAAACAATCCAAAGCATTTAGAAAAGTTGAGGAGCTAACTCGAAAGAAAGATTTTTCAAGTATGTACCTAAATGATTCTTGGTGTGTCCTGAATCAAGTCGCATATCTTTTGCTGATTGGGGGCATTTTTCTTGTATTCATGCTGTTGACCTTGAAGTAAATACTGTTTCACCAACCAAGACGGATGTCATCACAATATCAAATATTCTGGTGACTGTATTACACCCTCCGTTGGTATAAGTTATAAACTAAGGGACGGTGTAATTTGGTTGACTTTAGAAAGAATATTGATGATGAGGTTTCTTTACCACTACGTATCGAGGAATGATCTGATGTCGAGATTTTAACTCGGTTATTCATCTTTCCCACATGACCAAGGCTCAAGATCGAAATATTCCAATTAGTATGAACGTGGTAGAATTGATAGTGCACAAGATAGTATGTCGTGATACATTATGGGCAAATCGAGGCTAAGAAGTGTTAAGTTTCAATGGCCTACCAAACTGGAACATTCCTGTGAATTATTTAAAGTTTCTCAAGGTGCTGGCGTGTACATCAACTTTTAAAAAAGTGTGTAGAATTAAGAAGGTATCAGCCACTACCTAGAGATTAACTGCTTCAAATGAATAATTACCGTTCATCTGTGTAAAACCGATTGCCCCCACGAGCAGGTTGACTTTTCACATCGTTCGGATGGTTTATATATTCACATGATAGAAGGGAGGAGACCTCGCTATCTATACTCTATGCGGAACTATGGATACCTCCTGGCCCACGGCGTATGGTATGCCATTGGAATCTTCCAATCTTAGTACAACTTATGAGCAGATCAGTACTCTCGTTTACCATAAACACATAAGCGTGCAACAATTTAAAAGAATCCTTGCTTTGTTGGGAAGAGAGTTTGAAGTGAATATTGATGACAATGGTTTCAAGGTGTTACCAAGCCCATTAAGCAAACTTTTCGGGAAACACAGGCAAAAGAAGTAAGCCACAATGGGCAAACTTGGACTACTATGAATTCTTGGGCTCGTATCTTACATTCCAGTATGAATATAGTTAAATGATGACCAAGTATTAACAAAAATTCACAACCACCAGAGTGCTGTGATGATACCAGCGATATCCTATGTAAGAATTGGCATTCCAAACAAGTGAATAATGGTGTAAGCTTATTGATCGAAAAAGCAAATAAAGGGGATACATTTAATCGACCTAATCTCCTTTCTCAAATTGGAGAAAACACCTAGAATTAATATTTTCTAGATGTCTAGTTATTTGTGAACTACAGGGACTTTTTAAAGGATTTTACGAGCTAGCTGTTTTATGCCTTAAAATCACTGAGTAGGATAAAATGAAATAAAACAGAAATATCTACACAAAATTCTCGAAATTGTGATTTTCGTTCGTCTTCTGAAACACCAACAATCTCACGTTTTTTCCATTTTGGCACAATCCCTTTTGTCGCTTCACAGTACACCACCTTTTTGGAAAATTCCCTCTTTAACTTCAATTGCTACAACACAAATAAAACGCACGTTCGTTACCGTTTGTTCCTTCCCAACTCCGCACATTCATACTCGAAACTATCATGGGACTAAAATAGCAACGACCTTGCTTTGGTCACGGGTTATTGTTAAAGGTAATATTTTGACAGGAGTCCCGTCTCGTGGGCTTGTCGTACCACTTTACCGTTTTCCACGCAGGTATAGCCGGATTTCTTCTTTCAATTTTTCCTCACCTGGTGACGAGAGATGAAAAGGTCAAAAATTGCAACTATGATGTTTGACAGATTTGTAACTACGCCCGAGAGAGTTGTCCACCTTTTTTCTTCGAATGCGTCCAACTTCGGGGCAACTCAAGGTGAAGACGCGTCCCTGATTAGGTGGGCTGGTTCGTTGGCCGCTTTATTGTCACCTGTACGAACAGCTTGCTGGGTTGTTTGGCTTTACCTGTCCACAAGCCCCCCATACGCTGCGCGAGCTCTCTCGAAGTTATAATCAATTTTCCAACTTCCAAAAAGCTGACGCCTGTCAGTGTCATGTTATTGTTTGCTTCCACCAATGAACCGACTGTAAATCTCGAGCAAACGAGGGTATAATAGACTTACATTTTTTTTCTAGGGCGGGAGGCCTGCGAAGAATAAAAGTACCAAAACGTCTGTCCATTTGGGTGGCCATTGCAGCTTCCTTTCCCTAGTTTCAAAATTGTGGGTCAGCATACTTGCTGACAGTAAAAATTGGAGTACTTTTTATGGTTGCGCATCCACAAATCCTTCCAACAATCCAACGTTCCTTAATTTCAAGGTAAATAGAAGACCGAGCTAACGGTACAAACCCTGAAATTTTCAAGGAAATCGGGCAAAGCCTTGGACTAGTTTCGGAGGTGACAAGATTCACTACAGACCAGACCCCATTCAGACAGACAGACACGGGATAGAAAACTATCAGCAAAATTTCTGAACTGCAAGGAAAAGTGAAAAGTTTGATTTTGGGCCATGACAATTTTCTCGATTTCTTGCACGAACACAGAGCTTCCTTGCCTCAGCTCACTCTTTTTTTCTAATCAGTCTTTCTACCAAATGTCAAGTCGTAGTTATATTCATATATTAACCCTTCAGTTTCCATTGCAGTTGATTTATATTGAGTTCTAACTACTACACGTTTGGTTTCAAACAGTGATGCAACGACAATTTCCTCACTAACAATTCCCAAATTACCAATTAGAGGTCTGAAAAACAATAATTAAGTAACTGACAACAATAAATGGTAAATTAAAAAGCTGCTTATGATAGAATCTATCAAGAACTCACAATCTACTACTATGAGCGTGGCAACCAAGGTTAAAATTAATTTGTCCGCTTTATTCCATAAAAAGTGTTGGGATAGTGTTGTTCCAATATTCAACTGAAAATTAAGGACAACATCCTGGTTATTTCGGAGTTGGAGCAATCCTAAAATACGTTCGTTAGTTTTTCCAATAGAGTCATACTGCAGGATCGATTATTCGAGGAAACTCATGGGATTTACCGTTCGGTCGTGAATTGGAATTTTGGAGCACTTTGCTAAAACTATGTTCCCCGGCCAATATTTTGATATTCTTCTCAACGGCCTGCAGGATACTTTTACGCTGAACGTGACATATATTTTATTTCATGATGTTTTGGTCTTTTAATTCTTCTACATGGATCTTCAGTGTCAAGGAGCTGGACGACAACCTCTTTGACATGACCTCTGATTTTTAAAAGCTGATTGACTTGGTTGCGGATAACCTTATTGAAAGATTCAACTTTCAATTCGCAGAGCAATCTATCGTTTCTGGAGTATCGGTATGTCGTCGCCGGTTCTCAAAACATTATTCTGAAAGCGCTGCATGATGTCGCTGTCACCATGTCTCCAGACAGGTTTTAGGACTTGCTTGTATAATGTGAGCTTATTGGGAATTGACAATTTCTAGCGTCTTCCTCTAAGCCAGCAGATTTTTTTAAACTTAGTAACTACCTCGGATCTTTTCTTTCCAACGTGTGATTTCCACCTCAGCTTGGCAAGATGATAGATAGAGAATCTAAATACCTCTTAAATGGATAAGGGATATGGACCTCTCTAGAAGCCAATATATATGTTGTTCCTTAATTTGCTTAAAACTCTGGTCGCCTACTGCAAGTGATAACGTCTGATCTAACTTGATTGCTGCATGAAATATGTCAAAACGGAAACGCTCAAACTGAATTCTGGAAGAAACAGTGTGCTTTGACTCCTACCTACAAGGTCTTATGCGTTCATTTTATGTCACAACCGCTCCAAAGACCTCGGCTGTTCAATTTTTCGTTTCTTTCTTCTAAACTCGTCGAAGTTTATTGGTTCACGCACTGCGAAACGCCCCCAGCGAGTAATTATAGCGACTTGGGAAGAGAGCAAATGGGGAAAGCAGGGTCGAGGAGACCACCCACGACGAAAGCACAGTCCCGAGCATTTATTCCCGACAATTTATTCACTGGTCAGCAAAAGGAAGCGATCAGTTTCTCTTGTTTCAGCTCTTTTCTAATTGAGCCGCCCAATTGAGAGCGTTCCAAGATAGTCAGGAAACGGAGGCACGACGATGCACCTATTTCTACCGCCTGCAGTTTCATCATACGTTCATTATTTTGAGTGATAAACCTTAGTCATCGACCTTGATACATCTTTGTTTCTCGGTTTACGTACGTCAAGATATGTAGATTTATAAAAGAAACCGTCAGCACGTACTCTCTTCGGTCCATTCCTCCCAAACTGCTACTCTAAAGTGTACAAAATATTTCTCAAAAATCCTGAAATCAGTTTCAATCAACCCTAAACAGGAAATATAGGAGAAGCTCACACTTTTCCAGTATCTCGAAAACTTTTAATATAAAAATAATAGTATTTCGTTTGGTTTTGACGGCTTCAACATCCATACATGCCGCCTCCATAAGGTGTAGAGTGATAGAGCACACAACTATCGTAAACACGACTGTGAATCGCAAGGATACTTCCAGACACCGCAGAAGGATGATCTTCTGCTGATTCTTTTCTTTCCATTCAGTTATGTGTTAATTGTATTTAATTTCTATGTTGTTTATTATGCATATCTATTTATACCATCCAAAAAGCCATTACAGTATTACAGAAATATAGATCTCAGCTAGCTGGTTTCCTAGTACTTAAACTCTTGTGCTGATGATTTGCATCTTTGTTACAGACGAATTTTCCTTCTTTGTTTAAAGCTTTGTTTTCAAAATCGAATTTCCCACTAATAGTTTCCCATTTATACCATTCTGAACAACTTTCGTGTAGTCTCTGGCTGTCAGACCGTCTAAATATATGCCCTTATGTCCACAGATCCTTTTAGCAAGGCTAATTTCTACAGTTACCATCCATCATCATTTCATTAAAACGTAAAATCCACCAAGTATAATTCTCTCAAGATTTAGCGGTCCGATCGCCTTTAAAATTTTGAAGCAGTCGGGGAAGAACAATCTAATAATATCATAACAATTTCAACAAGACCGTACTATTATTCTATCAACTATGTCTGCGCCAGACCTGCAATACTTACGACTAACCTTTTGAAGGCGTTGATGACTGCCGAAATCTGTCCCTCGGCATTTCTGTTCCCTGAAACGATGTAACAAGCTACATACTACTTCATTTTGAGATTATCTAAAATACATATTTTAAAAGATCTACAAGTTCATTCTACCTAAACAAGGAAGCTACCTGTGTGCCACACCCCACTCTGCATCCTTTTTTATACGTCTGAATCACTCCGCATTTCGAAGCGTTAACCGATATATTTTGAGGGAGTGAGGGCTTTAAATATTGCCATTATTTTACAATAATACAGGAAAATTTGCATATACAGTCAAGCCGATTATAATGATTATTTTTCAATTCAAAATCAATTTCTGCTTTGGATTCTACCATATTCAGCCAAACATCAGTAAGAGACAAAAAATACCACTTATCCAATAATTATGTTGATATATATTTTTAAAATTTTTTATATACATGTGTAATAAATGGTGAAATAAAAGGTAATGAAAAGTCTGAAATTTCGTATACGAGTTTTTCCCTGGAGCTCCCTCTTTTTGTGGAATAACCTGATCCGATTACCCTTCTGAACGAGCGCCCTTAATTTATTCAAACGCGGATGATTTTTAAAATGAAAATTATGTTCCTAATTAGGCTCGCGGGGTTCGGGGGTGACAAAAAAATGAAGCATCAAATATGCAAATCGGCCGGGGGGTGGGAGAGGTCTCGTTGAAATATGCAAAGTCGGTTATTGAATCACATTTCTGCTCCGGCGCATACATTAAACTGGAATTCGCCGGACGGGGGTTCCAGCAAAATGGGGTATTTTCCCTTGAGGTCGAGAGGATCTCAATCGCAATCGAAGTTTTATTTCTACGTGTTAACGAAAGAATTCAAGTCACTAAATTCTTTGATTATTTGATGAGTATAACGTCCCAGAATCTGTTTAAAGTTGAGAATTATTTATGGAGGTTGTTTTATTGTATGGTGACACATTTAGCCATGGATAATATAGTAGGACGAATGTAAGATGAGAAAAAGTTGAATGTACAAGCCCAAACTTGGTTGTTTATAAATGTAATTCATAGAAACCTGTACAGAATCAATATTGCTCCACTAGTTGGAGATAAAATGGCCTGAAATATATTTTGTCCTTTAAAAAAACTCTCCTCAAAGGTGGAGAGAGCAACCCATTAAGAAAAGAACAAATAAAATAAATTAATTAATTAACAATTGGTGAATAAAAGAAAAAGTGGGGAGGACCCCCAGGTTCACCCAAACCCTGCCATAGGGATTGGAGATGTTTCGGAAGATGTAGGAGGGAGAGAGCGATGTAAGGAAGTGGCCCTGTAAGGATACCACGGAGTACTCCTGCCGATATCCCCCACTCGAGAGGCTTCCTGATGCTATTGGTTTATTAGATGCAATAATAAGCCTTTGCGATTGCATAGCAAATTTTTCGGTCTTTCGTACATGGGTTCCACTTGAGATTTAGTTGGTCTTAGCTTTTAGCAATTCTGATCGCCTCAAACAAAAAGATAATATAGGCCACCATCATATAAAAACCGTGTTTTTCGGGGTGTCTTCCCAACATAGACAAGTGGTGCATCATGTTCCAGTAATTTTGGACGGAAAACCGACTAGAATAGCTCTCAGATTCGTTGACATTCACCCATAACAAATAACCGCTATTTCTGAATCTAAACTGACCCACAAACGTCAAAATGACACGAACAATTATCATCTACAAAAATAATAAACCCATGAGTTAGCAGCCTTTTTTCACTTGGTAGAACTGATTGTTGCCAATTTCTGCGACTTGAAGTTTTCCAATCTTAAAACTGTTGTACAAAACATTGTCGAAGATGATTGGAACTGCTCTTTTTATTAATAGCTGAGCTACGGTGCAGTACCTTTTGGTTTCTTCTGCTGAAAGAAATTAATTTGGCTGGCCAGCATAACTTGTTTTCGTTCCATCATCTTCTTTCTGATATTCCGAATCCGCACCACCGCCACGTAAACAGGCTGATATGACTTGTTTGCAAATACTTCAATCAAACTCTCTTTGGTCGTAAAGGCTCGAAAAGACGAGGGAGAGAGAGAGAAAAGAAAACCTTTGAAGGTTGCTCAGCTCGGGAGAGCAAAGTTGAGAAAGGCTGGCCGAAGCATTAGCCGAGCCAGGTCTCACCTTTCAATCATCATCGGTAAACAGTTTGCTCCTCCTCTCAAAAGTTATTATCAACGGATCTCTCTCCGTTTCCGATGCTATTTCCATGAATCGGCGATCCCCGACCACCGGGGTTACCAGATTTATCAAGTAAAACCGACCGATAAACAGGAACCTTCAAAACTAACAGCGGCCCGAATTTGCCAAAACAGACAGCCGGTTCTGAGCTTGCAACTTGGTGTTTTATGTTGAATCCAAGTTTATTGAGATGAGATCGACATTAATCATTTCAGGTGATTTTCAAATGATAAAAGGAAGTTTACTGGCAGGTCTACCAAAGTATTGGAGCCAATGCAGATCTTTTATGGTTTTGGGTGGAAATTAGGGTAGTCCCTAGATGTCTGCCTCATATGTCATCATTGTTACTCCCCTTAGAACTAGTTTTTTCGTTTAATGGTGTGTAGAATCCGTAAATCAAATTTAAAAAAAGTGCTTGCAGATCCTTTCTTTGAAACTAATAGAGAAAATGAGGAAACTCGAGGAGAAATTGACAAAAAAACAACGTTCAGCACGAATGTGGATATCCTTGGTTGGTGTTCAGGAGTTATCCAACGGCCTTTGGAAAATGTAGAAGTCAATTACAAGGTATGGAGACACTGATCACCTGAAGGACCCTTATGGCTAATTTCCTTCCTAATCGATTTACCGCCCTGACATATAAATAGGTCACTTTTTACTGTGTCTGAGTGTAGATAGTGTACTACAGACCACGTCTAATAAACGTAGTACATTCAGTGAAGTACGTAGAAGGGTAATTTTTATAAAGAAATAATGAACCTTTGTGTGATAAATTGCAGTTTTTCCGAAAATCAAAATGTCAACTCGCATATGGCGTTTTAGGCGATTTTGAAAATTTTCCGTTTCGTTCCTCACTTTTGTGTGTGTCTGTCGTGCTTAAAAATGCATCCATAAATCCACTCTATCTTTAAATCGTGTAAATGTCGAAATCTCGATTTCATCAAACACCTGCAAGTATGATTTAGAACACGGAGACCATCTCGCCCGTTCCTTGCCTATCGAGATCGCTACTTATTTCCAACGCTCTCGGCATTACAATATTTCAGTATGACGTTGACACCAATTGAATGTCATTACAGAGGTCTTAGAGAACGACCCTTTTCTCTCCTCGTAATTTACGCGAAAGGGTTTTCCGCTAATTCGATGGTGGTCATTAAATTCCCACATCTTGTTAAGTATTTCAGCGCTCTTAACGCTGACGCGGTCGTAACCGAGTTCGCTCGTTACGTTCGGACATCTGTTCTTTCGAAACAAGTAGAAACAACACGAAAAAAAAGTCGCATGTCGAACCCCTCATGAGTGTTTTCTCCTTTTTTTTAGATTTCCACCAGTGAGAAGTTTAATTGACGCCATTAATCATAAATTGAAGGAGTCCGTATGTCATTACGAAGGGGGAAAAAAACCTTGTAAGTTCGCCGCGGTAAGACATGAGCTACAATTTCGGCCTCCATCCTGCAGTTTTACACGATTCTCGTCTTCCTTTCTTCGACTGGAGTGTCTATTATGTGTGAAGGGAATAATGGAAACGCTCCGTTATTATGTAATTATGAGGGAAGTCACGATACCCGTACAGATAGGGAAAAAGCGTACATCTGACCCTCATGATCCGATCGATTGGTTCTTCGAGCGTGTATGACGTTCGCAAATAGGACAAACATTTTGAACTTCCACATTCTCGGAGGCCGTACAGGTCTAGTTGTTATTTTCTGTGTGTATGGAATCGCTCAGGTTGGCTGAAGTATTTCAGTGATTGCTTCGCAATAATTTTGAGGGTCATTTCTTGTCTTTCATCACATAAAGGCAAATGCTGAAATATCAAAGTTTGTGGGTTTTTCTTAAGAATTTAATCTTTCTTTGTCATCAGTTGCATTGCATTTCTATGTAAAAAGAGTACACACACGTACTTACTCATCTAGATATGCAATGACTTAGAAAGAAAAAACAATCTAAAATTGTCGGTTGTCACAAAAATAACCACAATATAGGTAGAATGCCATGAACAATATATAAGTCTAGACAGAATGTCCCAAAATCATAACTTTGGCGAACTTACCTTTCGAAGAGGTCAAGTAAAGAGAGTTTTCGACTTTTGATAACTGATTTCACGTTATAGGAGAAACTAGATAGCAGATTAGAAGAGTCCATGGAGCTGTTCATAATTTTGTGAAAAGGAGTTAGCTACGAAATGGCGACCTGGGAGAGAGTCAATCCGCGTATTGCACGAAGCATATTGTAGTATGTGCTTTCTCTCAAAGTTCCACTCTTATATGCGATGTACTGCGTAAACTTGTTTTGGACTCTCCCGTGGTTTGCATATTATGTAGACCAAACCAAATTGGTGAACAGGGTCACCAATGCTGCAATGCTGTTGAAGTCTCTGGTGTGACGCTTGATGAAGCCAAGCACCCTCATTGCTCTACTGGCTGCTGCATCAATGTATCCGAAGGTGAGCTGCCCATCAAAAAACACCTCCGGATCGCACTCAAGATTTAGCCGAGCATGTGGCAACGCGCCGGCGGAGTAGCTGGAATCTACCGGCCAGGGTTTAGGTTCCGATTATTAATATCAACGATTATTAATATTGACGAGGGTTCTCTAAAGCCCTATAAGTGGGCTTGTTTCTGGGGCCAATACAATCTTGGCAGGACTTAACAATACAGCAGGCCTCCCTGAAGCCACACTCTATGGAGGGACCAGGATAGACCCTCATGGAGGTACCAGGTTTTAATGATATGCGGTACTTTTAGGGACAGAAGGTCATGACACCTGGCTCCCCTCTTTTCATAACTTGAAGTCTTTCCATCATTTTATGTCAACGTAATTCGGTCCAGATCTTGTTGAAGATGACCGAAGAAGAGCGAGTACTGGATATCCTCCCCTGCCTTTCGCGGATTCTACCCGGATGTGAACACTAATGTTCACATTGCCAGTTTGAAAGTTCCCCCTGTGAAAAACCCTTGTAAAATTCTGCGTAGCATTGATATTCACGAGGCATCCGATGTAGTACGGAATTGCGACTCCCTTCTCAAATGGCTTCTGACTCCCATTGGCCGACGGCGCCATTCGTTGTCACCCTCTTCCGGCCTATTCGCCGCTCCGTAATCAGTTTAAACGCTCAAAGAGAACCTAAGCGACAGGGGGAAAACGCGGTTTATGAACGCAGAAGGTTTAATTGGAGGATTGGTATTTACATAGCTGGACGAGCAGGGGGCGGAGATGATATTAACGGATGGGGTTGTTTATTTCCATCTCAGGGGCGCCACCCCATCTCATAACACTTCCGATACTAAGCTCATAACACCTTTCCCATCCCAATCTCACACCACCCACTCAAGTCGAAGGAGCGCCCATAATTAACAAATATATTGCCAAGTAATGAATCCATTACAAGGACTTCTCTATGTCTGGTTTGTATAGGATTTTAGTGAGTTAAGCGAATCAATCATGATTTTGATAGATGCTCCATTTTCAAATACACCATAAATTAGTATATTACCTCTCCTTCCCTCATACCACTACCACCCACTTATACATTATATTTAATTTACATGCAATTTATCAGGAAGAGCTAAGGTAAAAGCACCAAAGGTGGACTATTACCCTTATTTTAAGAGATTTTTTCATGCAAATGTCCGCCACTGGAGAGGTGTCTTCCTACCTTTGGTGGTTTTACCTTACCCATCAGCGTTTTGCCATCAATTGTCATGAATCCGATCAAAAATTACAGTGATAATTATGAGGTTGTCATCAGTAATAAATGTCACAGCAATTTGATGAACTACCAAGGTTGTTTTGTCAAAACGGGAGTCACCTGATCTTCACTCAACTAATCTGTCACTAGAGAGTTATACTGTTTAGTTCCGAAAATTGCTAGTAAAGTGAATTGGCATCAATCATCGCTCATTCCCGTACAAGGCTTTTATCATGTAACAGGTATGCTGTGTGTCAAATTAGGGTGGAAGGGTGGTGGAATCGGGGAGCCTTCAGGCACTAGTTTTATCAACTATTTCGATCTATTCGTTCAACTGATCTACACTTAACTAGAAGGATTGCTTTAAATTCATCCAGATAAAACAACCTTGGTACTGTAGTACCAAAAACAATGATGGTATTGTATACGAACATAAATTTATTGTCCGTGGAATATGACGGATGTAACACACACAAGGGGTATTATTCCCTCTATTCAAGTCCATGCCAATTTGAAGAGCTTGAATATTTTCAATATGTAATAAAAACAATATAAATTATAATAATATGCAGCACCATTTTAATATTGGAAACTTTGGCCCGCGCTGAAGGATGAGTACCATGGACGTTAAAACGCATTAATTATACTTTTACTTGGTTGTTCAGTTGATTAATTTATTCTTATTCTTGTACGCTTCACCTTACCTCGTTCTTAAACCATTAACCAACAAATTCGACGGAATAAGATTGTATTTAACTCTGATGATGAATAATTATTCATCATTATAATGAGTTTTCAGTAGAGATACCTACCTGACGAACACTGAGACTGTTTTCAATTGGAAACGTTTTATGGAAAGAGTGGGTTGGTACATTGGTTGGTACGTTCCTTCCTTTCAACGTCAGGATCACTCTTTACGTAAAGCTCATATACCCTGAGTGAACACTATAAACCGCTCCATTTACCCTTATTTACATTATACGCAGCTAACTGACATCCTGTTCCAGGGATTCCCTATTTAGGGATCGCCCCAAACACCGCTTCGAGTGTACGGAAATGAACCTTCAGGTCTTCGATAACTAGCAGGTTCGGTAAACTGTTCCTGGTTGAGATGAGGTCAGGTACCAACCCTAAACGTGTCTGCCAATTTTGTTGAAATTTTCAGGAATTTGCCTGGTTTGTACCGAGGAGTAGTACCCTGTAAATGTTATAACAATCGATTTTTACATATACATCACACAGTAGGTGGCCCTCTGAAAAATTTGCAATGATTACTTTCAACTGTTTCATCCAAGTTTGTATGTAACAATTTATAACAGGTTAGGAACCTATACTGCCGGATTATATGTATCGTTTTGAGAATTGCACAGTAGGAATGGTCATTCAGTCAACCCTGCGTGACACTTATGTGCCTTGATGCAACTTACATTTGGTTTCCTGACTAATATGTAGCTATGGATTGCATGATTTGTATTGAAAGTGGTGGTGTTTAAGGTTGAGTAACGACTCTAATTGATCGGCCGCCTCATGCTAACCATCATGCAGCGGACTTGTTGAGCGGCCGTTGGAAGGTTGAATCGATAAAGTTAGCGAATATGGCAGTCATACTGTCACGATCACTTCAAACACGTCAACCATCTGTGTCAGGGTTTCGCAACTCGTATGACTTGCCTCCGAACACCCCAGCATTCGAGAAATGTCTCGGTTAATAATGTTCGGGAATAACCGTACATCAGCAAGCACCATCGAGGGGAAACGAGAAAAAATGATACCCTGGCTCTCCTTCGTTAAAAAAACCAACAAACGATTGCATTCATTAAACTGACCGGAGAGGGATCGCGTAATCACAGGTGACTTACCGTCGGAATCCATTTAAAACGGCATAAATAGGAGTTAAGGGCCGGTAGGAAAAAATGCGGCGTGCGCTTTCGCTTCGGAAACGGACAAGCTTCCCAGGTGCGTACATGGACAAAGGGGACTTGTCTCGGCTTAGTTGTTTTCTGATAAGGCAACGAAATAGAAAATTATAGAAAACCAGCAATAAAACGTCCCATTAAGAGCTCGTGTAAAAGGTAGAGAAGGCGTTTTGCTGCCGTCTGAAATACGAGCGACGCATTCTTGTCTTTCTGGGATTTCTGAAAGGCTGTCGATAGTGGTGCCTTTGAAGGAGAGGATTGCAGCGGGTACTTTTAATTACGAATGGAAGCAGTTGGGAATTTTTTTTCTGTTTTATGCTGACATGGCGTCTGGTTAGGATATTTACTGGAAAGAGGGGAAAAAACTTCTGAAAAATCGCTAAGGGAAAGGCGTTTACAATCGGAACAAGTTGACGGATCAGCAAACATGCAGTGGTACGTAGCAGTTTGCCAAATCTGACACGTATGGTTCATTTTGAGTGATTTATAATTGTACCTTATTTTTTCCATTCTCTGCATGGCTTGCAAAAGACGAACATTTCTTAATACATTGATGCTTGGAGCTTATATTTTGGTACTAACTGATCTCATAGCTTTTATAGAGATTCTGGAGTGCCCATGAAGCTTGTTTCAGAGCGATAAAACATGACAAATCAGCAGAGTTGCTTTAAATTCAAACTGTGCCACCACCATTAGCTTTATTTTCCAAGTACCTCCCGAATGAAATCCACATTTTGAAAGAGGATATGAATATTTTTTTTATTTATTTTTATTTTTTTTGCAATTCTAAAGCTAGTAAATTAGATTGCCGTGCGACGATACATGCAGGGCACCACATGAAGACACTATTGGAAGAAAATCGAGAGTATTGATTGTGGAAAAGGCTCATAGAGGAACACTGAGAAAGCGTTAAATGCTTTCAGAGACTTCAAAGCTAGAATTTAATTAATGTTTCTGCTTCTGAGACAGCACTTATAGTTTTTACAAATGTGGTCATAGACGTTGCTTCAGGAAACTATGAAGGCTGATGTGCATGAATGGATGCATCTTATGATATTTATGAAATGCAAATATAGTCATTATTAACTTGAAGGCAGTACCGTCAGTTATCTAGACCTCTCAAGTATGTTCACGTCTGCTTGACGAGTGGACAAATGTGTGACAACTTCTAAGGGAAGATGTTCGAAAATGTACAGAAACATGAACAATCCCCTGGAAACAATGTGAAAACGTACAACAATACAGACCATAGGAAAGCTGACATCAATTTTGAATGCCTAGGAGGACATTTCCCTCGAGAACAAAACAGAAACGGGGCTACACCATCTTCCACTTTTGTTAGAGAGTTTGAAGGGGATTGCCGAGCAAACGTTGTTATAAGAGATGAAAACCGGTTGTTGTACTTCGCAGAAGCGCCTCCCGAGTTTCTAGTAATTATCAAATATTCAATCGCTTGCCGAGGGTTGAATTTTGAGATGGAGAGCTCAGGGTGGAGGGGGAAATTCAAACTCAAATGAATATTACACAAGTTCACCCCCACTCTGCCTCGCTTGATGTTTCGCCTGTTGTCCTATCAGAAGCCTCTTCCCTTATTTGCGTTTCTGTCGTTTCTCGCCCTTCTATTTCTCCGCTTGAGCAATTAATTCCCACCCCGAAGTTGCCGTTGGTTGTGGGGTGGTGCGCTTCGGGCACGTGTGTGCTCTGTAGGCCCTTTGACGGTGCTCACCACTCCATTATAAAGAGCGGACGGGGGTTGGTAGCTCAAAAAGCTTCAACAGGAGAACTTCGAGGGCAATGGAATTAAAATTATCATCACTGGAGTACTATTGACTTGCAAACGCTACCGAGCTGTCAGACTCTTGATTGGTGGAATTTTCGGAAGAATTAGGATAGGTGAGGGTAATAGAAGTTTGGATGACTATTACTGGTTCTCTATCTCTTCATAGAGTTAAGTTACATGATTAGTTGTGAATTACTTAAATGGAATTATTCATAACTTCTAGAATTATACCGACTTGTTGCATCAACTGAAGAAAAGTGAGATCTTTTTTACTTTGGTACCCAGTCCACCACATCTTCAGCAGAACTGCTCAAAGATTTTGAATTTGAAAGATGAGATGTTATTAGTTGACTATCACCGATTCTTTACCTCTTTAAATTAATGATAAGGAATTACCTCATTAGTTAGCAATTACCGGAATGTGAGTGATTACAAAACTTGTCTCAAAATATTAAGCAAAAAGACAGGCGATCAGCGTCGAATGAAAAATCCATCCGTGCATCAACCTTCATTCCGTCATGATAGAAACAACTAGAGCTTTGTTCAAGAATAAGATTTTGTGCCCAACATGGTAATTTCAATTCAAACAAAGTGGCAAATTTTTTTGCTCCAGTTGATGGGAGGATTCATGTAAATTGTCTTTTATTGTCAAATATAGGCTTTCAAAAGAAAAAGTTCCAGTGGTTCTTGAGTGGGAAATTTTGTTTATATTTCTCCAGAGCTGCATCTCTAGCTGAAATATTTGCAGCTAGCCATTGCCGTGTAAATTCATCTGGATCTGATAACGAATTGCTACCAAACTTGCAGTTGCATTTCGTGAACACTAATTTCGACAGACCGTATGCTGACAATGGTATCACCGCTGATGTTATGTAAGTTTGAACAAAGGACTTCGTAACACTAGTCCTAAATTTCCACACTGGGTTTTTCACATTTCTCGTTTTTTTCTTTAGAGAATGAAGAAAAACTTCTCGTTTCTTGTTATAACGAGAGAGATGGGAATCCAGATATCTGGGACGCAGGCGCAAACTCGCCCTCGCCTCGCTCCAAACGCTGGGAGGAATCTGTTTGTTCCATTCCGTTCGTTGGATTTTTATCTCGTTATTTCGAAAAACTTCTCGATGGCAATTAGCGTCTTTGGGCTCATAGACTCACGTTCCTTCTGAGTGGTGTGAGCACGCGTCCCTCCATCCCTCTTTCAGATCAGCTACCACACCTTTCCCCGTTTCCAAAGGTGGACTTTCCTCTTTCCACAGCTATGTCTTGCAGCTTCTTTGAACTCACAGTTTTCCGTGAACTATTAATTTTGGTTTTACACCAGCCAACTAGGCTTAACCAACATATTTGGTTACTAAATCAACAAATATTTTAAACTATGTCAGCTGGATTCATGTTGAAGCATTTATCAAGTTCAATAGAGGTCAACCTGATCCATGTTTTGACTCTATTTTATAAAGGAGGGAACATGAAACAAAACGGTGGTGGAATGGTGTACTTGCTCCTTCCAAGGGGTCAGACGATGTACCTGCATATCCAGAGCATACCCCTGAAACAAAGAAGCTTCGGGTTACAAGCACATTTTCAGCAGTTTCAAGAAACAGAAGGGGGAACAATCCATATTCATCACACGCCCTGGGCTTTAAAAAGGTAGTGGAAGAGAGACGAATGGTGACTGGGAGAAGAAGCAAAGGCAATAGCCAGTCTTGGGGAAATATATACATTTTAAGGGATAATTTTCAAAAGGTATTGTTATTGGGGTGCGAAGGGTTCTGCGAAGAAATGGGCGATAAGGCAGTCAATATAAGGGGTGAATGGTTCGTAATCAGGCTCTGCTACCATTAGCAAAGAAACGATAGAATGGACTAGTTTCCCCTTCCATATCCTGAGACGATATGGCTGCAACACACGGAGGATACCCCTCAACCCAAAAACATTAAGGTTTCAAGCAGCTTTTCACCAATCTCAAGAAAAATTGAGGAGAGCTATCCATTCCATCAAAGACTGCACACGGAGTTACGGTTGTGCTTACATCCATTTCACTGATCAGGGGTTTAGTTCCTTATTATAGTATGTGATTCTATCCGTAGTAACAATCAACCTGTAACAAATCTCCTGCACATTTTGAATGAACTCTTAAACACTCGAATTCTCGAAGAAAGCAAGATTATTGAGGGTAGGATTTCCCATGCGTTTATGCACGTATATGGGATTTCCCGTTTGTTAAGAGAAGGGTTAAGCTGGTGCTTAGGAACCTAAATGACCCTGTTGCAAAGGGTTTGGCTGTTTATTGAATATAAGGATGTTTGGGAGGTTCTTACGTAGCGCTGGTAGGTACTTGCTGATCGACCATCAAAATCGGTTGGGCAGTTTAGCTGTGTATTGGGAATATAGAAACAAATTTAGAGTCTCGTATATTTAAGAAGATTGCGCTAATTCAACAATGTCAGCAATGGCAAGTATGGAACCTAGTATTGGTTACTTCTCAAACTCATATTTTCAACACCTTTGAACAAAGCAGGGGTCTAGCCAGTGAACAGAAGCTAATAGTGACTTTTATGGATATTTCCATGGCATCCCGATCATTTCATCTCGGGACATCAAGCGAATCCTTTAAAGTGATTCGGTCATTCGTCACAGCGTCGGCTCCTTTCTTGTGGTGCCGCGTCTTTTACGGTATTATGATATGATTTTTTAAGGCAGCCCTCCCGTGGGACCACAGACCTCGTCAATGGAGTTGAGGCAGGTTAAGTGAATGGGATGAACGGCGGTGGAGATGTAAAAAAAAATATCCCGTCTTCAACTTTTGTTTCTTATCAATTTTCTCGACTCTTTTTGTCGTTGTTCTGGACTTTCCCGATGCGGTAGCCCTCCCCTCCTGTTTGTGGGGGTGATGGGCACCGCCTTCCGGAAGGTCTGGATGTTTACTAGGGTCACAGGTTCGGTTTCGCCCCATGTCCGATGGATTAGGGCCGGGATATTACCGGTGTGGAAGGATCTCAAAGAGCCTGTTCTTTCATCCTGAAGCGCCAGGAAAAAAAAACCGTCTGCATCGGAACACGTCAGTCTCGTTGGCGGCCTAACCAGCTCCCGGTGACATCGCTTGAAAACAGCCGACTGTCACGCGTCTTCTATATATAACACGAGCGAAAAAGTGACAATATACCAACATTTCCAACTCCTTTTTAAAAGCGAATCACTCGCTAGCAACTTTAAAGAAGTTGGTGAATAGTTTGAAAGATCATACTTAACAGTTTCAAGTTCTACATAACTTAAACGAATGGTTTATTTGGCTGGATCAAACCGATTCGTGCTTCTACAAGCAATATTCGCTCTTATTCATGCAAGAATTAGGCTCTAGTGTATTAAAAACCAGATATTCATGAAGTTATCCTGATTTTTTATTACATAGAATCGAAAAGTTGAATTGGCTGTACAGTTGAGAAATAAGTCATACTGGACTGAGTATGATGGAAAATAAATGTGGAAAACATTACCTGGGAGCAGGTCCTTTTACAAGAAGTTATCCTTCCCTCAAGTAACACAAAAACCCTTTTTTTTACATCTCCAAGTGTAAGCGGCATCCCTTTTTCGAAATGATTCTCGTATTATACAAGTGCCGAATGGAAGCCTAAAGTGAAGAAAGAGGCACCGCCGGTTTTCCAGAGGCGTGAGCACGGAAAGTTATGCCTGGCGAATAGATTTCTGATGTTCTCTCTCATGTCGACCGCAAAAGGGTCTATATTAGACACCACAGACCTCAGTACCCTTCAACGGCGCTTCAAGCTTGTTGACGGTACCGGTGGATCCTTCGCAAGCTTCGGTGATCTTGAAAAACAGGATAAGGACATATCCTATAGCGTAGGAGTTCTATTTTTTTGCGAAAGTTTTTTTCCTTCCCGAAGAGTTTTGTCAATTTGTCGTTTGTCCCACCACCGGAGGCTTTGGTGGGCGAACAATGGACCCGATGCTTGAAACCTATACCTAGAAAGGCCCTTGAAGATGACAGATGCAATAGGATGACGGATGCAACGTGAAACCTGGATTTTTGTCGGCGGGGGTTTTTCCTTCTTCAATATGGATTGTTTCTTGAGGGTAACCTTCCGACCGCAGAAAGCTCATGCCCTGGTCGGTGTCGTTATGCCATGAATGGGACATTCCCACACGACAATGGATCGTGATACGGGTTCGATTCACTTAGCCATTTCCTATTGTTATGGACTTCATAACATAGGTACTTGTTGACTACTGTTTGCTAAATGATTTATTTCCCTTCCCAGTCAAGAAAAACTCACTGTTTGTCTTTCACGATGCTCCCTAAGCCCTACACTGTTGTAAATCTTATTATTCTCTCAATATGTTCATGTAGTTCTACAAATACTTGAAATGATGATGGACCAGTGGTGTCATGGCAATTTTTGCAGTGGCGGAACGGTGCACCTAGTCCAAAAGTGAACTGTAGGGCAATTCAGTATTGTTCATGCTATGATCTGGAATTGCCCATTTTAGCGTTTTTTGAGGTTATTTTAATGCTGTCTGCTAAAACCTATATACTTAGTATATACTGAAATAGCATCTTGCAGAAATAATACAGTCCACCGAATAATTTTACAATGTATTTTAGGTTAGGATTTGAAAAAATCAAAGGTAACTATGACAAACACCTTTAATGCTGTTAAACAATAAATATTAATGATTTACAAATATTTTTCAAAGTCTATATATTTGGAATAGTTTTTTTCCGCTTATATGTACGTATATAAAAAGGCCTTTTCACATATTACAGTTAATGAAAGTATTTGATGATTCAAAAGGGTTCTTTAGAGTATTTGGCCCGACGTGTCCTTGAGTCGTCAGCTGTCCTGTGTTTTCTTAACCACGTCTTTGCATAGAGCTCAACATTCCATTCCTTAATGGGTGGTCCATGGTGGTTTATAAACATGATATTTGACACATGTTTTATATACAAAAATATATTTTATATACAATTTAATTGTTTTGAAATTTTTTCAATTAAATACTTTTGTCCAAAACCAGTGCCGGAACGCGGCGGAACGCCGTTCCGGCACCATGACACCCCTGTGATGGACGTTAAGAATCCACGTGGTTTTTATAAAGATATTGCATTAGTATGTATTTATCCAACTCATCATATCCATCTAATACTTGTCAAACATAAATGTCGATAATCTCTTGTCATTTAGTTAATTTCTAATTTAATAACATGGCTGGTTCTAATAGGAATCACTTACCGTCTCATGTTAGCAACGAGAAACTAAGGCGCCAACTCCCTTCACACGCCGACGCCAGCCCAACCAGAGAAACCTGCCTTTACCAATCTCTTACTTTCCCCTTATTTAAAATTACAAACGCTATGTCCCGGGTGCATATAGAATTATTGTGTCTGGTGATTTCCGTTGCGGTAATGACATACGAATCCCTAGTTCACGGCGGACCATTAACTCGGTCGTTGAGCATAGCTGTTGACAAGGTTTCGAAAATTAATTGGAAATATACGCATTCAGATCACGGACTTGACGGTGTCAACTCCACCGCGGTTGTACAACCTCGATTTGAGAATGAATGGTGCTACGTTCATCGTATATGAGCAGAATGAAAAGCAACATCAGCACCGTATCATAAGATTTAATGATTTGAAGTAGTATGAGCATAAAAAGTATTCCTAGAGAGGTGCAGAATGAAGACAAGATAAGTAATAAATGGTGTTGGAGTAAGGAGGGTTTGTGTGTCTCGCTGACCACTAACTCGAGAATTTGAAGTCGACTTTGAAGTGACTACTGAGTACTTCTGCCATCTTATCATAGTTGCCTGTATTCGTGGCACTTCTCAAACACGAATCATCACACCATAACGCGGTCTAGGTTGCAAAAGAGTTATTGTAAACTGGATTTATTAGGTATACAACTCTCTCCTTGAATACATTTTGCCATGCTCATTTATTTTTCTATATGGGGATAGGATATCGGTAAAATTCTATCCATTCCAAAGGTAGAATTCTAAAGCATTTACAGCTATGCCCGCAGAACTCTATGAGAATCTTGAACTCTCAATCTCTTGACTCTTGTGATTAATACGGATATTCTCCTTTCCTTCCTTTTTCTGAAATCCCTAAACCTGGGCATAAAAATGAAGCGTTTTAGCTATCCTGTGGGTGTTACAGGCTTATAGTTTCAGCGTTTGGAAGGGGCAAGTACTTCCCCTTCGTTTTCCATCTTTTTGTAAAATCGAAAAACATCGGAAAGCGGTCAAAGATGTTATTCCACTTATTAATTAGGTCCTGTTCACCAAGTCCTACCGATAGCGAATCACTAATCAGCGAATATTGCTCTCAAACTCAATTCTATTCTCACGTTTTCTCGCAATTCTTAATTAGATGAATCTATTTCTACAACACATGTACCAATTATATCAACTACTCTATTATATGACGTTACCAACACCACTTAAACAACGAAAATGTCGAACGGCCCAGTGACGAATACCTCAACTAAAACCGTTACTCCTTCCTACCCATCCTTCAGCCCTCTCAGGCTTTCAGATCATTATGGCACTTCTCCTACACCAAACTTCACGTCTACAACGTGGTCAAGGTTGTTATTGAACACCGGTCCCATTATGTGCTGTTCATCAATCAATAAAGACAGCGATTCGAGAATTCTGATTGCTCACGCTCTTAATCCTTCATTCTATTCTCACTCTTTCTCGCAATTCTCATTAAAGCTATTTCTACCGTACCGAATCATTACACCAACCACATTCTATCAAGACTATATCACTTGAAGAACAACCAAGTCGACAGATAACAGCGATCTTGAATCCCATCGAACTACCCCCATAACTAAAAGCGTAACTGCCTCTCCATACCAACTCTTAACCGTCCGAGTCTTTCATCACTAAATTTTAAGCGATTTCCGTAAAAACTAGAATTCAGACCTAGTTCGCCACCGATTTACTAGACAACGCGACAACATCTTTTTTTTTCACGAATAACGACCGGTTCTTCCCCCTTTTGGACGGTCGACAATAATTAAGCCCGTTCCCCGAGAAAGGTGATGGTTTTAAAACGACTCGAACCAATGTAACCGTCGTCCGTAAAATAGGCTTTATTTATCTCGATAGAAATAGGGATTTTATTTCGTTTTCTGTTTTTCGAGAAAATCTGTTATGCCTTCGGAGCAGTTTCGAAGAAATCCGTACTCGAAGTCTGAGACCGATAAATCACAGGTGGGGAGGGCAACTTTTTTTTTTTTTTTTGCCGCGAGTTGATTATTGCAAGAAGATTCAACCCTTCTGCCGTAGCTAGACGCATTTTTTGGCAAATTGCCGATACCTGCGGTGGCAGACCCCCTTCAGAAAACACATCTCGACGGAGACGCAGTAATCCTGACCTATCCCTGCATCCGAGGAATAATTTAAGTGGCCACCGCCAATTCATTATGCGGATTTACTGCCCCCGCCTCTTAAATTTGCTTAATCTGTAGAATATTTGTTTGACTCGTCTTGAATTAAAACGACTGACGGGTACGGGCAAAGTTTCACAATAAGATTAATTATTCTTATTAAACGGTTTCCCATTATTCACAAATTCTACTGTACACTAATCTAATATAACTTTCAATAGGCAAATAGAACTCATATTCGCTTCGGGAACATATTATTTAATCTACGGATTCTGTAATAAAATTCTTGTTAAAAAGCCAGACGATTTGATATTGAAAAGTTTTTTAATATCCCAGTTATTTTCTTAGAAAACAAGAGGATTCATTAATTGTATTCAACCGTATACATCGCCACTGTGTGCGATTAAATTGTTCCGAAAAATTACACATAGGTACTCATCAGTGTCACTTATCAAATACGATTGCACTTCCATAACATCTTATATTGTGGAGAAGGTGATAACTTTCTATAAGGAGCAAATGCGGATCCTAATTTCTTCATGTTGTATTATCTTGTCAGAAAAAACCATACAAGAACAAGTATCACCTGTAGTGAAAGTAACTTTGACAATTTTGACGTACCCGAATCCCTCCAGTCTACTTTGTATATTTTATTTCGGGGAAAATTGTAGTAAATTGTGATATTTCAATCCAGGATACTTAAAAGGCTGTGATATTCTACTTAACAACAAAAAACGTAGGTATTTCTGTCCTCAGCTTAGGATTTAATCATGTGTATCTTATATCCAACTTGTCTCCTTAGAGACTGGGGCATCTTGAGGGAAGATAGCGCAACCAATTGATAACATTAAACTTAGGTCACAATGTTATGGGAGAGATTTGTTCATTCGGTGCCGTTTCTCAAAACAGAAATTGGATCTAAAATAGGAACACTCAAGGAAACATTCCTTCACTGCCGATCATCAGGACGTGAAGTTGATAAAAGAATCTAATTGCCGAAAAGAAAACTTTTGGAAATGGTTCGGATAAAAACAAGCTGATAAACGTTGGTGAACCAAATATACAAAACTGAAGATCGAAATTGAGTACTCAAAAGCCTATTTTTTCATTATCTTCGTTATCTAAAAGAACGTTTAACTGCACAAGAGGAAGGAACTTAACTTCCGTATTCCATGTTAAAATTCTTCATAAGGACCATCAACGAAAACAAATGCTGTTAAATTAGGACTTATGAACATTGTTCTCATTCTAACGATTGCTTAAACACTTTTTTAATAATCACTAGATATTACTACTGATACTAGGTATCAGTTGTGTCCGAGACTGCTGAAAACATCTAGATATTGAGAATCACGTACTTTTCGTCACCTTATTGTTCGTAGTGTAAAATTCAAATATTTTTCATTGGAGCAGAAAGTTCTGGGCTGGTTGAACTGCCATTGAGAAAGAATCTGCATTAAACTTGGCTGCCAAGGTGGAGTCGGAACCAAACCTGAATTCTGTGTTTGCTTATATCCGTTGTGATGGATACGATACCTACGTTCATTTTGAAACTAAGTACCTACCTACGCAGGTCCAAGTTGTTCTAGAAAGCAATCTAATCTCCTGGAGGTGTCCGACTCAAGATTCGTTTTCATTGACAGTTCTGATCAATTTGTGGAAACTGGAACGAATTGATCTGGAACCATTAGAGTGGATATCAGCGTTGTTAATGAGTTCAAAACCATTCGGAACTGCGTTTTGTATTCCAGAACTGCGAGTTTTAGTTGCTGTTATAGCTGCTATTGAGATCGAATCTTGAACAGATGCTGGTACCAAGGTAGACTCGGAATCAAACCTGAATCGAGTGTTCGCACATATCCGTATGAAGGATACGGTACGAATTCGTTGTGAACCCAAGTACCTACCTACGCAAGTCCGCGTTGCTCGTGAAAGCAATTGAAAACCGTCTGGAGGTTTAAAGCTCGCGCCTCAGACTCCATTAGGCCTAATGAGTCACATTATTATAAACCCAACCGTTCCGGAGACACAAGTGACGGGAGAATGAGAGGGGAATGAAGGGCCTAGCTACGATGTCCCAAGTTATTTTTAAGTTATGAAACTATAATTGGGTCCTTCTGTAGCCGAGACGCTTTGACACGATTCGTTTTCGCCCACCCGGTTCACCTGCTCTTGACAGACCTCCCTCAAGACCCCGAAAGGGTCGAAATAATTGTGATCATCTTTAAGAATATGCTCGAAACACATGATCAACTTTTTATTTCCCAAATTAATAAATCGAGTAATAAACAAATAATCAAAACACCGATTCCGCTCAGATGTTATGCACAATACTTAAAAATTATCCACTTTCCTCGTTCATTCGTCCATCCAAATCAACCCAAGAGATCAGATCAGATCATCCAGATCATTTGTTTTGGTGAAATGATCAAATAGTTGCCTCTAATGTGCCTTTTTTCGACCAGGTACACACCTAAATTTTTTGATATTCGAATCAAAACAAATTTCATATATTATTGTGGTCAAATTTGAAGAAAAAAAATGTATAAAATCGTAATTAAAAACGCCAAAAGCTGCCAAAAATTGCTAAATAAATATTTTCTACCAGCTATTACTGAAAAAAGTGTATTGACCATGAGCAATGACTTTCAAATTTGTATGTACTAAGTTATAATGAATATCGTGCTTAATTTTCATTTACTTTGAAATAGCGCTGGAATTACCCTTGATAATAATCAACTTGATTGTTGTATGTGAGTTATCTGTTATGGGTTTTGCGTGAATACTGTCGACAGACAAATGATTTTTCACTCTTTTATATGTTAGACATGCATTCAAATTTCTTCTTGATCTCTTAGATTCTAATTCAATGTGTTTTATTGATAGCATATCAATGAAATGTGAAATTATTTTCGAGGGAGAATGATGTTGAAAATGAATTTAATGTTTTCTTTAGACTTGGGAAATAAAATGATCTTTCTTTCTACTTATTCCGTTTAAGCGCAATAAAAAAAAAACCAATGTTAATTTAAAAAAATTAATTTGACACATTTCTTATTTAGTAAAACACGACCGATTTGGTTATACGGAAATCGTGATTCGTCCTTCTGGTACCATAAAATAAGTGTTAATTATCAAAGGTAATTCCAACACTATTTCAACTTCCAAAATATCCAAATAAAAGCTTAAAATTCGCTCACACCTTCATGCTACATTTATTACGGACGGATTGGATAGTAATGTAATGGTATTTTAGATAATTGGGATGTTATGGTAACATGTTTTTCTAGAGCACCACATCATTTACATGGGAGTATTCTGTGTGGCTTGTTGAGGCAGTTGAGTTGACAGCGGTCAAAATTAGGCACTTTTACGGTTGCATCACTTTACATAAAGCAATCGTGCAATCTTGTAATTTTGAGGTACAACTAGCCCCGTCACGCAAATTTTCGAGTGACCCGCCAACCTCAAGGATTTGTGTCAATATAGAAAAAAAAAACACAGCAATTAAACGTTTACGTGAGAGCTCAAAGATTTTGTCGATAAAATTTGTGTTTTTATGTAACGCTAAAACTGGTGATTCGAGCTTGAATGTTCAAGTTGGATCCAAAATTTAATTTCAAAATCAAAAATCAAGTACTTTCATCATGTTGACGTTCCGACTGATCTACAACTGATTATTACTGAAAAAAAAAACCAATTGATGAGGGTGAGGTTGGATCGCTTGTTTCCCATAATAATTCGAGTAACGATGATCCAGGTGTCGGTTATCAACACAAATGTGAAGTTATACTGATTTAAAAGAGAATAGTTGGTGGATTAAGCTGTTTGATCCTAGTCACCGTTCCAAACGAATACTACACAACAATTCATAATACTAAAGTATCACCCTCGGGTAGAGATTTACATCAATTCGTGAGACCTTCAACTAGGCTCCAAGTGAAAGAAAATGGACAGTTGCTGACAACATGGACATTTATAAACGTATTTACCGTCTTATCTGCCCAGAATAATTTCAGTTATTAACTACAGAACGATTCGGAATATCGCGTGTTCCACTACCCACTATGAGCTAACAATCATGCAGTATTCAGAAATGTTCGCCTCAGATTAAGCATTTGAAGCAACGAAACAACCACGATAAGAAATAGTCAACAACACATAATATTTATATACCTTACAGCCCCTCAAATCCGTTTTATCTTTCACTCGTGTTAGTTGTCGATAAGTCGGTTTAAGGCCGAGAAACACTTTAGTGTAGGGTAAACATGCACTCCTGACAAAATGGGAACGCATGTCATGTATTCGAAGAATAAATGATATTTCGGATTCTAACGATATTCACAAAATTAACTAGACAGTTTAGAATTACGTTGTTTATGTACTTTTCGCATATATTTATAGGCAACATAGTGTTTCCCAACTGAGACTCCATACTATCACGATTGCATGGTCTCCAAATCTGCCAATAAGTTCACAATGTTAAAACCTCGTTCTGGTCCTAGGTAAAGCGAATAGTCTAAAGCAAACCCCGCGATTTGTGTATTTGTGCAATGTTATCAATTTGGAAATTGGCGCGACCCTAAATTAGTTTGCATTATGAATGATTCATCGTCAAACTAATTTATCAAATGATTCGCTTTGTACTTCACTCTAATGAACTTTAGTCAATCCTGGAGCCGAATCCGTTTAATGTTGCTCTTAGTCGGAGGGAAACTGCTCTTACGACCAAAAACCTTTACTGAAAATGCCACTTGGAAATACGGTTTTCTCCACTTTTCCGACAGAGTAAAGGCTTCAAGAAACGTTCATACCCCGATTGAAAAAAATCCTTCACAAGACAGGATGAGTGGAATACAGGAACAGCTTAAATTCTCGCTTGCTCTATCGAATTTGGCATTTTACGCCCTTGCAGCGTTATGTAACGTACTGGGTCTGTGTAGAGGAAGTTTATCAAACAGTTATAAAGACTGGGCCCTCATAGTTGAAGATACCTTGGATTTCCAAGTTCACCACTTAACCCAGGCAGCCATCATTGCTTTGACGTACGACTGGTTCCTTTAGGACCCCTACCCATGAGAGACTTGCCAACATTCTGGATTCATTCTATTCGTGTGATTTAATGATTGCTCTGAGATGTACCCGTGCAAAGGAGAAACATTTTTTGCCAAGCTACATTAACAGAAGATTAGCAGAATTGTGGGAAATAGAAGCCCCTGTATCTGGCATTTGGTCCCAACTAAGAAAATGGTGCTCATTACGCTTCTAGACTTCAGGACGAATACGAAATACAATCCCGTTTCAGGGATCTTCATTTCTCCGGAAATCAGAGATTCTGCCTCTGCCATTGCATTCAGAGCATATCAATGCATCATCAGGATGATGTGCAATTCGTCAGATAAGGGGTCGAATGGGCTGATTGAGAATTGTTACCAAAAATCACTTAAATTGTCGTGTCTATGCTTGGCTAGCACTTGTCTCTTGCAGTTCTAAGCGCAGTCAAGATTCATATCCTATCCACATTCAGCGCAAGCAACGGATTGATTGAACAAAAACTTAGTTGTCAGTTTTCGTGCCATCCTTATCTTACCTTTATACATCAATCTAAACTCAACGTCTAATCGTAACCTTTTGAGGACTTCACTTCTCGGAACATTAAACTCTCGTTTTGAGCCGGGAACCCTGGAAAAATATGGGAAGTCTTTAAAGATACGAGCTTATAACAGATGGGGCACCGCTTAGCCCCGTATTTCTCATCTTTCCCGCGGCTTGCGTTCCACGGAGTTATACAGAGGTAGAAAAATGAAAGGCGGGACGGCGTTACCACCTCCTTAAATTTTTTGAGCGATGGCCCGGCAATTAGCCGGAGAGCCTTGGGGTCCATCCTTCATATTTCTGGCTGGAGGCCAAAAGAGTTGTTTCACAAACTCACACCTGACGCCTTATCAAAATACGGAAATAAACGTGAATGAGTGAAGGGGCTGTTGCACTGTTTCTTCTTCTGGGAGTTGAGATAATAAATCGTTCTCCAACGATTGCTTAATTGTTTCTATCCATGTCCTTGAGCTTCGCTTTACAAATATGCTGTACATCAATCACTACTTACCTACTTCTTCATGTTCTTAACGTTTGATAGGCATCATATCAAATTCACTGATGGCCATCTACTTGCATGCAAATCTTAGTACGTACACCTCTTTTTACGTTGCCTAACCTATTGCCTCCCTCAACATTCCAGGGAACTGGCAGCCAGCTTAATTTTGGTCTTGCAAGCCCCACTCCCAAAATCTCGTCTACTACCGCAATTTATACAATTCGTTCTCAGATCAATGAGGAAAACCATCGCTTCCAATGTTAACTACGTTATGGCATCGCGATAGTTCATCTTATTTCGTACCTTCACCTTTGTTGATTTAATTTACATGAACGCCAATTCCATTTCTGTAAATAATAGCTTTTCCGTCACAGCAAAAATTTACATAAATCGCTCATTATCATAAACTAAACCGCCTTCAGTCGAGAAAATATTGGTTCTCCATTTGTGGCAGGATTTGCATCGCCTCGTTTAATTAAAATATTTGTCTAATTCAAATAAATATACGGCCGTATTTATTGTTGTATGAACGAACGTGTTTCATACCTTTTTGCATTCCAATTAGGCATCTGCAGCAGGTGCTAGCGTAAATACCGACTGGTTGGCCGTTTCAAATCATTTTTACCCACCGACTGATTGGATGTTTGTCAATTGTGACTTCTCGTCACTCAGGTTGCCGATATGTCCTTTTTAGGAGAACGTCGCGAAAAAATTAAAATATATATATCCGGTTAGAGGTCGGCTCAAGGCAACTCGATGACGCACGGGATTCGCTGAGTCGGCGTTGAGGATGAGCCTGGAAGATCTTCCCTTTTGCCCTCTCCCGTTACTTCAGACCTGGGAGTCCGATCACGTCTTCCCCCCTTCCTCTTCAGTCAGTGAACATACAAGCTACGGGTTTTTGAGGGAAGAAAGTGACCCTTGGCTGAGATATCGAACGGTTCCCTGGAGGCAAAAACTGCATAAATCCTTCAATAACGCTCATGCAGGTGCTACGCGCTGTCTATTCGCTTTTTTTTTCAATCTGTCCGAATGATGAGATGTCGGGTTTTTTCCCCTTTCTGTCTCTGGCAAAGAATCACATGCGGATGAGCCCCCGCTGCTACTTGTTTTGTGAGAAACGGATCAGCACACTTTTAACTTTCCATTCCTCACATAACAAAGCTGCATTGCTCTGAAAACTTGAACTATGATGTACAAACGTTTATTGCAGACTGGTACTGTTAATATTATATCTCAATCTTGAGACCATGGTTCTTAAAGGATTTTATAATCCAGGAGCACATAATAGATCATATACTGATGACTATGATGAAACATATGATCTATCCAACAACTTCAAATGTTTGGAAAGTAAGATGAGTCATATGATGATAAACGGAGCTGCTGTGAAGAGTTTCTATACTTTTAAATGGAACCTTGATCTTAAAACATATCTTTATGCTTACCTTGATCCCCATACTGCTGACAATGAAGGGCAGGTATGTTTGAAGCTGCTCGATGACCTCCCAACTTGCCAACTCACGGCAAAAGCCCTCCAATTACTCAGTCGGTAGAATCAAAAGTATTCAAAATCACTTCACGAAATGCCATTACCAAGCGGGAACTCATAAAATCAATTAACCTGGAAGCCAGAGGTAAGATACCTTTCGATCCTTTCAAGTTGGAATGCCGAAACGAATATGATAGGCAAATCAAAATTCCTCGATGAAATTAGACACTGCGGGGCGACGACATTACTTCGCTTTCTCTTTCGGTGTTTATACATTAGTCAGGCTCCCTTATGAATACGGTGCTTAATTACACCAAAGTTTCTCGACCTTTTAACAGAAATGTCTTGAATTACTCAACATTTCCCCAACATTAAAATTGAAAGATACTTTAACGTCTTGAACTATAATTCATTAAGAAATAAGAAGCATCCATTCATCTTAATTAACATAATCCGTTGTAAGGAAGTAAATTTTTAAGGATTTCAATTAATTTTGTAGAGTTGACTGTAAATCTGTTTCTTTGAGAACAACCTCTGCTTTGAATTTATTTGTACAAGGAGCCATAAAGCATAAAATGATATTTTCTTAGACTATTATTTCGAAATACTGGATGTAGGATGTCTTCCCAATGCTTTTAATGTGGAATTTACGAAGGAACATGATAGGCAAAATCCAAAATTCCTTGGAATTCCTATGAAATTAGATACAGCGAGACGACATTTTGTCGCTTTCTGTTTCGGTATTTATAAATTAGTGAGGCTCTGATTTGTTTATGATATTATTATTTTTTTAAATCATGAGATCAAGTATTCTCAGCCCCTTTACAATACTGTTTTGAATTAATCAACACTTCCCAATGGTGGAGCTCCATGTTCTAGGTATTGACATAGAGAAGACATGCTATAACTTCGGAGAAAGGTTCTTGAACAATTTAATCCTTCCTTGTCTTTACATTTTAGATATAATTAATCGAATTTGCCAGATAATGTAAATGGATGAAATAAAACAGAGCTACGGCCCAGAACGAGTGTAAAGACATAACCTGAGTATTATATTTAACGTCTGGAACGTTCATTATGCATACAGAAGGTTTCATTCCAGAAACCTTGATCAACCTTATGCATTAAGAAGGAATCATAATTATTTGTGATTCAACCGTTTTTCTTCGGATTATTATTGTGAGAGTTGACTGTAAATCTGCTTCTTTGAAATGAGGGTCTGCTCCGAATTTATTTGTACATGGAGCCATAAAGCACCCAAGGATATTTTCTCAGACTGTTATTTCGAACTAACTCAAAATTATCTTGAAGATGAACATCTGTTGTTCTCAGAAATGACGTAAACACCTCCCTCTAAAAAACAACCGTGAAAAATTACACAAATATATCTATATTAAAAAAAATGTTTTCGTTCACGTAACGAAAAAAAAAAAGATGGAGCACAGTTTTGTGGAACGGAGTTAAAAGCATAGGACGAAGATCAAGTCGGCGGTGGGTCTAATAATAATCAAGCTATGATATATCATTCCAAAATTAGGACATTAGAAGTGCCCCATATAACATTACCGAGCGGCTATACGGCTTGAAAAAATATCCACTGCCAAGACCTACAACGCTCTGCCGTCATAATTATTTTCTTGAGGTCAACCCGGGCTCACCTCGCACCTTTAATTCCGAGGGGTGAAGTTTTTCCCCACGCGGAAAATTTATGTTGGGGAAAATAAATTTTCCCTTCAGGTTTTAATGAGTGAAGTTGATGTTTTAACGTAATAAACGTCAGTCGACTTTTTTAATCCGTTGCCGAAGGCCTCAGGTAGTGATGGAAGGTGGCCATGGATGAGTCATTCTATGTGAATCCATTGTGGATAACGAGTGAGTCACTTTATCGGGTCATGTTATGATAATTTAGGCGATAGGTGTTATGAACGAGTTTGAATGTACAACGCCAAGCGCATAGATACCGGTAATCTATTGCGGATTCACACATTGACATCTTCGCAAAACTCATCATCTGTAAGGTACAATCATGATTGACTCATTTCATTTTCTAAATTAGTATTTATGTTATCACACTGAATGATGCACGATTGATGATATCTGCTGAATCACGGGTAATAACCATTTTCGATCGGTCAGTACAGATATTAATCACGGATTCTTTGTTTAAAAACATCAGAACTCAAACTTGCTACTTGGGTTAGCACATTGAATGGGTTACAGAAAATAGCTAAAAAGAAAAATGAAATAAGGCAAAAATGGCAAAATGAATTGCCATTGTTTATGTTTTTAGCAGAATACCACATGGAAAAGTTAATCAAACATGAACTAAGGCGTTTAGAAATGAAAGCACGTATTGTACTGAAAAATATGCCTACTTTTATTGCATTAATATAAGCTGAAAATCTATAAGAACATAAAGATTATATTAAATCCTTGTATGTAGCATGTGTACATGCAATTTTATAAATTCAACATATATTTAAAATAGGTACCTATATCAATCCGAAATATATCAATAAATTCGCCATAATTGATAGCCAGCTTAAAAATCCGTGATAGATACTGCATAGCCAAAGTCTCAAACCGTTATTGCAATTTTCATGAAATGTATGTGAATCATCCCATCATTTCAGCACCAACAACCTTAATTGGCCCATTGCTATATTGCAATTTTTGAACAGAAGCTAGAATATCATTTTTGGAATTAGTTGCAACGAATCTCGAAAGAAATGTGTAATAATGTTTGTTATCTATTTCAGGTAAGAGTGATGATCGCTTGATGCTGAATCGGTGAGCCTAGAAACTAGTAAATATTATTAAATTAAATTTCAGTTAAAATGAGTTTGCACCTAATTAATTAATACCCTATAGCTTTATTTTATTTTGACGTGACCCAACGACAAATAGTATTTATCCAAATCGTAAATTGACTTAGAACCTCCAGTTTCATTCGGGTTCATAAAAAACCATTGAAATTGCGGCAATTTTGGTTTATTGTTTTCAATAATAAGGTTTAGTAATCGAATAGGAAAAATGTTTTATAAATCACCTTAAATGTTGTCAATTTACCGTCCACCGTACAGGCCATAAAAGAGATTCGGATTTACATTAAAAAATCCTTGTTTTCTCACATGGAATCCACTAGTAATGCATTTGGTCCTAAAGTTTTGACAGTGCAATCGCCTCTCGTGTTAAACGCCGAAAACAGGCCAAAAATGTGGTTTTTCGAGATGTTTGCTGACACAGGCAAGTGACAATTCATTTTCCAAGGAATTTTTTTACATGGATTTGAAGTGGATAAGTTTCAGATCCGTAAAAACTCACCCAAAGCGAACAATTTAAATTATAACTGTAACTACCAAATTCCAAACCAGAAAACCTCACAGGGTACGTAACCCTTGGGAGGGATTATCTTATTCACAAATAGTAAACCCTTGTGTAATAATTTGGAAGTATACAAAATGTTCTCCAACCTAAGGTAGCTTTATCAAAATATTCGAAACTCTTCTTAATTTAAATAATTATGCGCGAATAAGAAATTAACAGACTACCCCTCGTGTGTTGGAGATCGATAATAGTTGAAGATTAACGTTGAAGGAATATAGAAATAAGAAACCTTTTTTTTATAATTCGCAACGTTTTTCGCTTCATAATGCTAGTGGAACATTGTCGGTTATGTAACACTTCGTTCTCCTTGCGCGGCTATTAAAAATTAATTATGAGTTGAGAAATAATATCCAAATATCGATAATTACGTCACGCCAGGGTCAGACCCGCCGTTTTGGTTCATTTTTGGTGCTTCGTCCGCTCGAACGTAATCGGTCTCATTCATATACGGCCGACCCGGCTATTAAAGACATTTCAGATATTACAGGGTTGACATCTCGCCCACTGGACAGACTAGTTGCGCCTTCCGGTAGATAATGTATTCAACGAAAATAAGAAAATGAGAAAACAAACCTCAATGGAGCGTCTTCAATCGGTCGCACGCGCGTCGGTAGCAGTCCCAACACAAACCATGTAATTAGCGACATAAATATTTCGACGACCCAAAAGAAAAAAAAATGTCTCTCAATAACGAAACGAGTTAATAAGGAATCGACCGATTGCCAACCGATTGTTTCCCGTCGCTATATATAGGGGCACATGAGCGGGTTGACGCGCTCGGGGCGTGAAGGCGGTGGGGAGAAACGCGGGACATTTGCCACGCAATCTTGATTAATAACTTGTACCTACAATATTTGGAAGGCGCCCAGCTCTTCTTGTCCCGAGGTGCCCGTCACTTTACAAGTTCGAGCGTTAAGGTTTGAGGATTTTCTAGGTGTAAAACGGGACGAGCCCGGACTACCGTATCTGTTGTTTATATCGGTCAGTACAGCTCTCCTGTTAGTTACTGAGGCAATAAATCATGTTCCGAAAGGGTGGATATTTCCACGGACCGTTTGTTAAGGTTTATCATTTTCAATAATGAATCTTTATACCTAATCGAGCAAGAAAACGACCATTTCGGTCCACGCCAAGGAGGCAAGCACCCTATAGCCCAGCCTCGATGCTAAAATTCAAGAAACATCGATCATCCTTGAGCTGGGCTTTTTGTGTCACTTTTGCTGATTTTTTCACGTTAATTTCCTATCTGCTGTTATAGATATACTACTTTTAACAAACCAAGTAAAAACGGAGTATTTTTATTTTGTTTATCTTGTAGTTAGTTGTGTTCCCAAATTAATTTGCCATGTTACAACAAAAAGATGTTCACAAGCAACTCAATATTATTGTTTACTAACCGTTTAAGACATCCCATCTTTGAATTTTAATATCTTGTTAATAAATATTAAACTACGACGTTTAAATGGGAGATAAATCTGGTGTTTTTCAACCAATGGTGAACGATTTCTGTCGGACAGAAATTGAGGAAGTTCCATTCCCCTATCCACAGCTTTGTTGTGATCAATCAAATGATATGTGTGACAGGTTTTCGTGACAAAAACTTTTGGCTAGTTAGGTCATGATAAAAACATTTTCCATGTTAGATATTGTTACCTCCCTCACCTTCTCCTTAAAACTCGTTAGTTTATGTTTCAAGATACGTAGATTTTAAAAATCGAATGAAAATTCCATTCACATCACCGTTGCTATGATTATTTTCTTCATTTTCACATAGTTTTACCACATTTTATCACTTGAAAATAACGTTTTTTTGGCCTTTATTTAAAAGAGATAATTTAATGCGTAATACCTCCCACAACCTCTTTAGATCATGATTGGTTTTTTTTCTTAATTGACATTTAGAAGTGTCTCGCATTTTCATCGATTCGTCTCCCATTCTAGCAAATTCTGAGAGCTCACACGTTTTAGCAGTTCCTATAACATTCAGGTTATAGTTCAGTCAATATTTTGGACTACCCTGAAATATTTTGGTTTCAAATTACTGTGTTAAGGTTACTGTCATCAATCCTGGATGAAAATGTACTCTGAGAATATTTATTCACAAACTATAGGTTGAGATTTCTCTTACTGACGAAAGATAAGCTATAAATAATTTTCGTATAAGTGTGAAAGAGTCCCAAATTTTGGTTTCACCAGCGAGTCTTCAATTTGGTACAAGTTTGATGTCAGTTTCTCAACCTACAAGTTTCGCTTCTTTAGGGTTTTTTTAACTGTTGTTTGTATTGTTATCTTCGTTTTTTAAACATAGAGATAAGTATGTAATTAAATGTCAAGAGATACTGTAATAATTTTGCAAATGCGGATGTGAAAAACTGTTGTGATTCAAATGCAACATGTATTATTCCACAATCACCATTTGATTTCATTGAAAAACGGAAGAAATGAGCGAATTAGGTCCTAGATATTCCCCGAAAAAAATTAATCATCGAATTTTCGTAGTATATTCGGATGTTGCTATGGCTTTGGGCATTTTAAAATGAAATTTTCCAAAACTTTTAATGGGCGTTGGTTTTTTACTTTTTCTGAATAGTTCCATGTAGTACGCCAGATAACATATGTCGCAGTAAAAGGGCTTAAAAAATTAGCTAAAATTACAAAATCGGTCAAGCATCAAATAAATAGTATTTGTATCAAGTGCATTCAGTACTTTCGCAGGCATGGGCCATAAACTCAGCGATATGGGTTCTGGACAATCTTTAATATTCATCAAACGGGCCGGGACGACAGAGAGAATGGACAATGAAGATGTGAAGATGAGTGGAAGCACAAATGTTTGCTGTCTTCCCTCTTCTTCCCATAACCTCCCAGAAATAACTCCCAACGGGAACTCTCAATGGACATTGCTTGATTTACTGGGATTTATACACACGGACAAGCTCGCGCACACAAGCCCCTTCCCGGTCCTAGGAGGGCCCCCCCTTTCCGATCTATTTAAGAATTTTCCATTCATCAATTCACGCACAAGCGAAGCTTTCTAGATGTTATTTTAGTGTATGTTCCGTAGGGATGAAGGGAAGGCTGCTTTCTTGGTGGCGCTAGAGAATAAATTGACAAATTTGTTTACTATTTGGGCTCGGGGTTTTTCGGGGGTCCCGGGGCTAAGCTGGATGGAAAGGAAACTCCGGAACATCTGTTTCTTTTAATAAACACTTCAAACTGTGAGTGTCGAGCGCGTAATGGGCCTGCTAAACAGAGCTGAGGAGTTTTGCGATCGATCGTTCAAATATTTTGGAAATGCCGACAAATACAATCAAATGTCTAACAGTTCGGGACGAATTGAGAGCTTTACCAAAAGTGTAAGCGTCATGTAAACATACTACAGAAAGAATAATCCATAATGCTCTGGAAATTCAGTCACTTCGATGTTTAAATAGTTGCATCAAAAGTACAAATACACATTAATTACTCATTTCTACGAGAATTCTGATAAGGATTAAGTACGTGTGCTTCTTGTCATCCTCTGCTTCAATGCATGTAATGCATTTGCACACATGAACTGCTATCTACTCGTAATAAACTGCTTGGTTCTTCAAGCTGCCACTAGAGTGACTTGGCTAAGGCATTCTCGATTCCCATGCAAGAAAACTGATGGATACGAAGTGAGTATTATCCATGTATGCTTTAAGCGAAATCGGATCAGTGATTCAAGATAAATTTACGTTTTGGATGTTCAACATTCCCGCGAACGATGAAAATTTTAGTGGAAACTTTCCACTGGAAAGTCCCAATGTCAGAGTCCAGAAAGTTGAAGAAGTTCTTGGAAAGAGCCATGTACCACATGAACAGACAAGACTTACGACAAGTAGATAAGGAACTTGATGAAGATGTTCAGAAACTATTTCTGCAAACTTCAATTTCTAACTAAGAACTTAATTCACCATAAAAAATTCAGAGCAACGTTTAAGCAATTGTTAAGTACCAAGGTGCAAAGCAAGAATCGTCCTGAAAAATATCATTTCTCTGATTCAATCAAGGAATCAATGATAACAAAAATTGTGTTTTTGTCCTTTTAAATTGCATATTCACATTCGAGTAGGCTATGTTTTGAGAATGAAAACTATGATGAAGAATAGTGGATTCAGTTGCTACTAAATTTTGTCTTATGAAATCCAAATGTGAATTGCGATTTGACTTCTTCCTGGCTGAACCTTGAAGAGATGAAAATAACTCAAACGAAAATCGAAGCGTTGAGAGCACGGAGCAGGTTTTAGGCGGGAAGATGGCGCATAATCCGATAGAGAGCTCGTGTAATATGGATAACATATAGGGAGGATATACTCTGGGCTGAGGATCATATCGGGGTCCCTTCCCAAGAGCCTAGTCCTTGAAGCCCTCCCCGGCTCCGATCTTTCGGATTTACATCTATCGTCAAATCACGGTTTTACGACACACCCCTCCCAGCAGTCCTATCCGGTTCTTTCCCCTTCATCTTACTATTATACGCCCCGTGTTATACAAGGGGAGAAGACGACCATACGCGCCGAATGTACCATATACTGAACCCCGAGGGTTAAACTTCGTTGACATTTGCATTGACCCGAGTCCGTCTTTTCCCCTGATCCTCGGCAATCTTTTCTGAGGTTTGATGCTCCGATCCTGCCCCCTTTCCCATCATAACCCACGAACATAACGGTCAGCCACTCGGAATTTTATACCGCCGGAGTTTCCTCAACTCAACGTTGATTCCTCCTGTTTGATTTGATCTCCTTGGGCCTGTCAAGAAAGTCATTTCCGTTCATACACAATCAACCAACCAAACAAGCACTTCCCATAACTTCCGAATACTAAAAAAGAAATTCGTTAGTCAACGGTTCAGTAAAGAAACGGAAAAGTTGTGGTTAGTAAGATCGAAGAGCCTTTGAGATAGAGATGACCTTCCGGTGCTTACAGCAAAACGGATTTTGTTGAGTTTGATGAAAGAAGGAGGCACTTGAAATGGTGATGTGCTAAAGTAGCACAATTGCACCAATTTCATTCTTTACACTTCGTCCTGGTGACTCTTTCTCGTAATACCTCGATTATGTGCCTGTACATTCATTATCCTAACCATTCATACTATCCTCAATCTGCTCCATTTTCTCCCATCTTGCATCTATGTGAGCATGGTTGATATTTTCAGTTGTCTAAAAGCAATGCAGCCCAGAATTCGTCAAAATTTGGTAGTCGGTACCTACCCCTATCTCAAGCTTTCATTGGTACTTCCTTTACAACAAATAAATACAAGTTTGGTTGATTATTTTGCTGCCCAAGACAATCATTCTGATTAATTAAGATTTTGGATCCATCATATCCTACTCATCAGTCCTTCATCACTCCCATCTTCCATAATGTACCTGGAGAGCAGAATAGCGAAATCCAAATACTAGGAATAATGTTTGTAGCACCACATAATGGTCTATAGTTTGCATTATATTCAAACATGGATATCTTTCAGCGTGCAGGGTGTCTCTTGCAATGCTAAACTGATGATTATGGTTCGCAGATATGTTTTTTCGCTGTTTTACAATCTCTTGCGTCATTCAAGCTCACAATTGTGAAATACCATTGGATTTTAACATCGAATTTTCTTTTTATAGAGCTAATCAAACGTTATAATCCGTCAATTCATACCAGACGTGTTTCGAAAGATTGACTATGATCAACAATCTCGAAACAGATATTATTTTCGCATTTTCGTGATCCTGTGGAAACTTTTACAATCCTTCTCTGAAGGATCTTATTAACTAAATCCAACCAATCTTATTTACTGAAGTGGAACGAAAGGTTTTTGGACAAAATCAAGAAGAACATGTACCACTGAACTTGCACCAATGTTGTACATAAATTTCAGTTCCTTGTTGTTATTCTGCCAGCTTTTTTGATTTGTTACGGCAACTATTGCCGAAAACCACTGAGCATTCCTGGAGAGAAGAGAAAAAAATCGACCTTCTGCCCAGTTACAAGTCCACCCTAACAACTCACCCCCATTCGCTCCGTGTAGTTACGAGAGACCTCAAAAGGCCATCTCAACTTATATGGGGGGGAAAACCCCGAAATTGATCAGCTGGAGATTTACTGACGTGGCTAAACTTCACAAAGATAATTCCACGTCAGTCATAAGGTCTTTCCCTCCATCCGCCCCTACCAGGTTTTTGCTGGTTTCCTCAAAATAGTCCCCAGGGCGCCCTTTCTGCCCTTACTTCGCAATCCCCGCCCGATGCTTCATAGTCACTTCGTAATAAAAGAGCCATTAATTTTATATTTGCCGAAGACGGTATTTTCCCCCTCTCCCTAGTGGCCTGACTCGCCCTTCAAAATGCCTCAGCTATCATTCCAGCTACCCATCATACATTAGACATTAATTTTATTAACTGGATCTCAGCTCCATGTAGCGCACGGCCCGTATACCTTTCTGACCATTAATTTTTAACAGCTCCCTCCATCACGAGATGACCTAAGGTGATAGTTATCTCTTGATATAGAAATATTCCTTTCTCGTTTTTATTGCCTCTTTATGTTTTTTATGATCCTCCTTCAGTAATTATCCCCCCACCCCTTCCGCTCATTCGTGGCTAAGAGATGCGTTACCTTTACTGCCCACAATAAATGCCACCTCCAAGAACATCGCCATAAGGTGGTTTCATTGCCGCATATTCCATCTACGGTATGCTCCGTGTGAGTCCCTTATAAATCCAATCCAAAAATGTCCTCCAGTATCATGTTCAACTTCGTAAGCCAAGAGTCCATATTTTCTGAACCTCCTCTAATCCTTTATTAAATGACAAAAATATTTAATGTTAACCAAAAGAATCTGACAATACGATTATGTGTAAATCTATCTTCTGATTAGAATTATTGAATTTCTTACTTTACGATCTGTGATTTATGCTGACAACCTTCTTACGGCTTCATCATTTTTCGTTATTAAGGAAGCCGTGGAAGAGATCAATATTTATAAGTTTTACCTTCAATACAGATGCTCACCAACAGCTACTAACAAGGAAATATTAACGAAAATCAATCTTTTTAAGTTACATTTCATGACGCATGTGCTCGTGGATTTTCACGCTTGTGCATTCCAGAAATGAATAATAAATCAATTATTTCAACTTTGAAAGGGGTGAACTAAGGATGGGAATTAAAACTAAAATCTGGCTATAACTGACAATTTGGCAGACTTTATGAAGGCTGCATGAACTTCATGTTTCAGAGAAGCTGTAGCCCTTTGTAAATATGCCTGAATCACTTAGAACCCACCCCGCGCAACTCAAAATTTCACCATTAGCGGTTGGAAACCTTGGTGATACGCGTGATGTAAGAATTTGGGTACCGACAGTTGGTCAAAGAGAGGACCACATACGATCACGAAATCCAAAATCGGGAATAAGATTGCATGAATGATTTTCTTGACATTTTTATGTCTTTACTTTGTCACAACTGCGAGAAACTTGATACTTTTTGAGTAATAAAACATGTAATCCGTAATGATTTTCCTTTATAACCACGAGTTTTTAGTGTAACTTTCATATTTATCAACCCAAAAAAATCGTACACCTTGAAAAAACCTGTAATTGTACGATTTATTGGATAGTTGATATTGATTATTGACAGATGAAATTTTTTTCAAGTTATAAATGAGTGTAAACTAGATGTTGTCTCGGCTGGGAACTGATATTGAGCTTGGATGCCATGGCTGATTACAGAAAGTTACCTGAATTAATAGTTTTATGCAGTTAGCAGTTGTTGACAGTTAAGGTATATGTTTCGTTACCTCGACTACCTCATCATCTATAATTATTGTTAATTATGTATATCTAATATAATATCCATATCATGAATAAGAAAGTTTCAATGTCCACTCGTGTTATCATGGAGAAACACTTTGAATTATGAATTCGTCTCTCGGGAAAACATATCCATAATTCAATGTTTTGCCGCTTAAGCGGCGGCAATTTTTATTCCTCAACATTTCCAAAGCGGCGTAGTTCCGCCGAGTGACATAGAAACGTCTGTATGAAATCGCAGATTTGTGTTTTTCTATCAATTTTACGATGTTGGTTCTCAATGGTATAAAACTGCTTTTGGTCCTGGAGCAGGTATAAGTATGTTGTTCTTTTACATTGCTAAAGTTTCTCCAGGTTAAATGGTGCATATATGACTGGGATTGAGATTCCTCTTGTTCCATATTGTCTTCCTTTCGAACGAAACGCCCAAGGGGAGGACACGATTAGACACACACGCTCTTCCTCGGAATACTTCGTTAGTGACCACCAAGATTGCAGCTATGATGGATTCGTATCATCAGAGATCGTTACCCTTTCGCCTGTGAAATCCCCTTGAGGGGTTTTATATCCCGCCGTTATCACAATAAGACCCCCACGATATGGCTGTTATGGACAGCCCTTTAATCGCCGCAGACATTAGACCGGAGCAGAAGGTAATCGGGCTGGACGGACTATCACTCAACGAGGAAGTGGATGAGGTTTGAGAGACGGAGAGTCCCGCTGTTGTCTCTCCCGCCTTTCTTTTTTATTTTTATTTTTTTTCTCTCTCTCCCTAAGGTACTATATATAACAATGGGTTTGGTTGAAGCGGAGCCAACTTTATTGTGGTTCGGGGTCACTCGCGACACGTAAACCCCACTATTATGAGCCACGTTTTAGATTTCCAGCCCGAAAACTCTGCAGCCCCCCTTGTTTTGTGAAAATCAAACTTTGACTACTGGAAGCCATCTATCAACAATTGTCTGCTGTGGTCCACAACCCTTACAAATCATTATAACTACTAAAAATAATTAATTTATTATTCCGACCAAGAAAACCCCCTGAGAATTATTACGCACAGGTTTATTATTTCTGTATTATACGACCCTCCAAAGCGGATCACCTGAGTACCAGAAATGGACTGTACATCTAGAGATAATTTTTCCTCAGTACTCTCAGAAACACACGTGAAGTCCACTAAAATTTAACATCATTGATTAAAAGTACCCTGTGATACATTATCTGAACTCAACCTTCACATGAATTGTAATTGTATTCCAGTTGGCATAAAAAGAACCCATTTATATTTCAGATCGATAGATCGATTAACGAAGAAATAAACCTCAACAGCCTTCAGCTGAACAGTGTGTCATTTATTTCTAAAATTACTTTGTCTTAAATATAACTTCGTGAACACCAAACGTTACTAGTCTCTTTGTATGAAACAAAAGTTGATATCTGCTGCTGCTGATAGTGTTTTATTGTATTTCGTTGAATTTCAGTTGTTCCTTTCGAGGGTTTCTAATATTCTGCTAATATTTTTGATATTAAGATATCAAAGTGAAACTTACCGTGTGGATACACACTTGTCAGCTGATGGAGTGTTATAGCTAGTTTGTTTGCTAATCGAACAGCAGTGGTTGAAGTTTAAAGGGCAAATGCAAATCTCTTCAGGACCAACCTAATTTGGGGGAAGTATATCAAGCAAATATGGCGTGAATTCGTCCAGGTGACCGGGAAGAGATAAAACTGGTTGACGGAGATGATCAGAACCCCTCCCTTCCGAAGATATGACGCTGAAGAGAGCGGCTTGGAAGAATGGATTCCTCCGATGCTACCCTTAATGTATTTAACCCCCCGCTGGCGATGTTTTTTCAAAAGAAAAGAATAGAGAGGTGGGGCGGGCTTTTTTTCCTCCTTTTTAATTTCATCCTCCCCTTCTCTCCGTACCGGTGTTCCCTTGCAAACGTCGGTGTGTAAACATCTTTTGAAGAAGATCCGCCCTCAAAGGCGTTTGAAAACCTCCCATCCCGAGCGTCCTGAACGACTTCGGTCCACGACCACTTCAGTTTTCCTTCCAACAATAATGGAAGAACCACAATGCCGTTGATGGGCTTTTTTTTTCTTTCTTTCCGTGGAACCTTTCATGATGGTGGACAGAGATCCTGCTGTAAAGTCTCGGAAATACTATGACGTACTAGGTAGGACCAGTGCCATGCCCTTGCCGTTCAATTATGGACGAAAGAAAGCCACTCGAAGAGATCTTTTCTTACGTGGTGTTGAGAATGGCAAAAAGCGATTTGGACGATTTCCGGGCGTCGCTTTCCCCCCCGAGGGCTATGCCCTAGTTGGCTCATCCACTGGCCATTATGAGCTTCAGGTAGCCAACCTTCTATTGGATATCTTCTATCCCCGTTATAAGTGGGAAGTGAATCTTCATTGGCTGCTATCCCTGCAGCTCTTCAACCTAATACAACTACTAATTGCGCTGTACAATCACCCAATCTTCACTATCAATTAGATGACATAAAGCCTAACGTTCTTTTTCTCAGCTTTACCACCCTGCACTGTAGAAACTAGCATAGTCCACCTTTTGAAATTTCCCGTACCAAAAAACATCAAGATTTATAGCAATCCTATTTGAACTCGAACAAATTCCCAGTTGAAATCTTTTTAATTATTTAAGAAATTTTTATTTAGTATATGTTTTTATTAGAACAAAACTGAGTGATTTTGAAACTAATCTTCACACCATCTTTACCCAAAAAATTTCAGCATGTGGAACCATGTTTGATACTTGCGGATTTCTTAACCTATTGTCATACTATTCTAGTGAGTGAACTATTATTTCAAACCGAAGTATAGTTCGAATCAACTAAATGGCCATCCTAATAAAGAATTCCAATATTTTTTACACAAAATCAAACTTGTTTTGGCCAAAAAACTTCACGTTTTGAGGAAACAACGTCATATTTACAGTACTTTTACAATGAGTAGCGTTCCTACTTACAAATTAATCAAATCGAACTCATGAAGTTCGAACTTAAGCCAATATTTGGGTGGCGTATGAATGAACATCAAGACTAAAGCGTGTCGTATGTTTTTACAACTCTCCGAAGCTTTTAAGAATTCACTAGTTAAGGGTAATTTAAGACCTAGATTCTTAGGCAAATAGTTATGTCAACAGTAACAGCTACTACATCAACGATATTCATCTGCCCATATCAAACAAGAATTTTACCAACAATAATTGTGTGACTACTGTTGTGTATTTGTACGTCAATATTAGTGATGTTGACAACCTGTGTTGTCCACTCCGTACACAGTTCCTGCGCCCTGTAGCTCCGGAGGAAGCTGCTTTTGCGGTATTTCAGAAAACGCGTAGAGTCCGTCCTTGCATCCGCCCCCGAGTCGGAAATGTTCAGCTGAGATCCTCGGGTTCGCAACGTCATCCGGTCCGGTGAATGCAGGCTTGGGATAGTTCGGGCACATCCTTTGAACAAATATTAGAATAACTTAGATAGTCAACTTCATCCAACATCCGAATGATATTAAGGGATATTACATATTAAATCAGGCTGAATTAAGTTTTCTTATGGATCTCAATCAAAATGATTGATCGTTACCAAAAACATTTCCGACCACTCAATATAATATAAACAATCAATTGATCATCTGGCATTAGCTGATTGAAGCTTCATCGTTTAGTACTATGGCAGTGACGGATTGCCAACATATAACGTTCAACTTTTCACATGAGGTTAGTTAGTTCTCTGTTCAATTGCTGCTGCACAGCTTCAATTGAAACAGTACTGCTTAGTACAGCAGGGCCTGTCATAATAATAATCATCGGTTAAACTTTGTTAATGTTAGACAAACTGTAAATCCTGTCAACTTTTGCTGACAGTTGGTTCTTCCTTACACTAAGCTATTATATGTATCACAATCAATGGTGGATGTAAAGTTAGTGATTCCTCTCGTATCCTTTATCTTGTGGATATGCCTGTAGCCACTGGCAAGTTGAGTAGAAGTGACAGGGTGAGGACAAACCTGAAATCAGTCCTCAGAGAGAGTGCTCGCTCGAGGTCGGTGATTGTATCCTTAAATCTAAAGTAATCTTCTCTGATACCTTGCTCGCTGCATCTACGACCGCTCAATATGTAAATGATTAGTTAGTTATTTGGACTTACAGCAGTGGATCTTCATCCACCCACTCCTTGGGAACCTTGGTGAAGGGCGGGCAGTCGGGCCAGGGCTCAGCCAAGCACCAGGGGCGCCCTCTGCACTGAGTTCGCCTGCAGTCGTCCTGCAAGCCGTTCCGTTTCATGCAGTGACAAGCTGGCACCAGAATCCCTCCTATCAGCTCGCGGCTGGGGACTCGGTCCAAATCCCACGGCTTCCCATGAGATCTCTGAAAAAATCAGAGAATATACTTGATGGTACCTTTTTAAATCAAATTTAAGAGGTACCTGGTTACTAAAGTATGCAATGAAGTATGCAAACTTGATTCGTCGTTGTGGTAATTTTTGCTTAAATCATTATATTACAACTAACGCATGATTGTAAAATCGTTTGGTAGGTATGACATTGGATGATTTTGGAAAAGCCAGAAGTGTGTAATTCATCTTTTGTAATATCTGGTCCCCTGTTCTCTGTTCATAACTCTGGAAAATGCATTTTCTACTTGAAATGATTCTAAAATAATAGGAACGAGTGTAGATGCTGGACTTACATCGTATTCTCCGATTCTGTAGGGACCTTTGGTGTTATTCAGCGTTTTTGAGGTGTCCCACTCTTCGCATTGGGGTCTGCGAAGAGATATCGTAATTCAGTAACTGGTCTTACATCTATAGCAATTTTTGGTAGTTTATTCACAACAAAGATCGACTGAATCATAGGTGAATTAGTGGCTTACAACGAATCCATCTTGTTCAATAGTTTTTTCATTTCCGAGAATATCTGTCTCCGTTTTGTACTCTCTCTGTGGCATCCCGCCTCATTGTGGTGACACGGGAGGATCCCCGAAAAGTGGTTGACGTCATTCCCGACGCAGGAGCTGTCAATTCTTTTCGGACAAGGCATTTCGGTGAATACTTGTTTGTATCAGGTACAGTGAAAATATTGTTTGGGTTTTGATGGGATGTGTGAAACATTAATTTTTAAATGTGGTGAGTTTTGGTGAGTGGCACCGAGTTCTTGAGATTATGAATATTGTAATGTAAACAGATGTTTCTACCGTGCGATATGTTTTGTTCAATGAGGTTGTTTGACTCTAGAGTACATCACTTGTTTTTAAACATATTCATTTTTATTAAACGTATAAATGAGGTAATTCGAATTTTTCGCACGTTGCCGTTTTTGCTTTGAAATAGCATAAAGTGAAACACAGATGTTTTGTTGATACTGATGAAGGTGGACCGTAGTTTGAAAGGGAAGTTTGGCAAGATTGGTCTGTACTAGCTCTCTACCTGATCTGAATAGCACTACCAGATAAATAGATTATTCCAAATTGCAGTGCCAGCTCAAATCTCCGCAATATATTATGTACATTATCTGAGATAGCTCTACAAGATTAATTTATTTGAGTTGCAGTAATGCAGGGACAGCTTAATCTCCAAAATCTCGGCAGTACAATGAATTACTTTATCTGAGACACCACAATTAGATATCTACTACCAGCTTAATTCATTTGAATTGCAGTAATGCAGAGCCAGCTTACTCTCCAAAAGCTCCGTATTACAATTAATTACTTAATTTGAGATACCACTACCAGTTATCTATACCTGATTAATTTATTTGAATTGCATCAATGCTGGCTTAGTCTCCAAAATCAGTACATTAGTACTTTATCTGAAATGGCACGATCAGACTACAATATCACCTTATTTGAATTGCAGTAATGAAGTTTAATACTGTATTTATACCTAATAAAGTACATTACATTACATCACTTGGATTAGATATCAATCAAGTATGTTTAGGTGAATACGGACTTCAAGAACTGAGTTGACAAGCCGAATTCTGCTCTTACTTCATATATTGGCCTACTGATAGACATGACACCAGAAATGCGTGACTGTCACTGACGAAAAAACTGTCTTAAAATGAAATCGAATCGAATAGCTAATATATGAGTGCCTTCTCAGGAAGAAAACTACCTTTATTTCTATAGTTAGTTTAATTGCAGCACAAGAACTAACGTTGTGCTTTACCTCGTCACAATCCAGATTCAACGATCTCAACTCCTCCCCGTCAAAATACCTATAATTTAGGATTGAACAACCCCTTAGAAAAGGAAGAAAAAAAAACTTGTAAAACACCCCGTTTTTCTATATAGGTATAATAAGTATACTTAAAGACTGTATGTGAGCCTTCGTTCCACAACTCTAATTGCTATCAATCATTCCGTTTGAGGTCGAAAAGAGGATGGTGGGATTTTTTTTCCCCATGACTAGAAATCTGTCTCAAAAATATAATCACACCCCTTTACGTTGATCCGCTCTCTTGATGAATAATTATAACTCGGAATCCGTGTTTGAACATCACTCATTTTAATTCTCGATAGAAGAAGGACCAAATCAAAAAAACAACGCCGGGAAAATTATCGGATTTTCGGGTTAAGAACTTTCGGTGGAAAGTGGTAATTTATGTTTCAACTTGTGACGAGAAATTATAAATCCTAGCCGGGGAGCTTTTGAAGTATGATGGTCGGAGAGGGAACCGCTCGAGATGATGGGGGCAATTAATTTGAGGAAAAAACATCTTCCCCGGACGGAATCCGAGGAAACGCTTGCGTTTCGGTCTTGGGTTTACGCTGCTGATAAAAAGGGATCGACTTGATGGGTGGAATCGTGGGCGAATCTCCAATAGTGTTATTATCACCGAGACAACTAATTTAAGAAAATTTACTTCGGCGCCGTTCGTGATGCAACAGGGTACACACCCTGAGAAAACACATAATCATAGTTGGAATTAGGTTATCAGTCATTGTAGCAATTGCTTTGCATTTTTCTTTCCCAAATCTACAGGGAAAAAGAAATTCATCTCATGGATCGGTTTGTTGGTCTTCAAATCAAATCCTGTGACGAAATTCACATGTCACATTATGAACCGTTTGGTAACTCTTTTCGGAAGATTGAGGATGCTTACTTTTGGGTTTGGAGGTGTTCATTTGAGCATTTAAGCTTGCTCACCAGAAGGGCCAGGATTTGTTTTCAGTATTTGTTAATCACTTGACAAAATCAAGTGTAGATTATTTCCTCCTAGAGTTCAATTATGAATAATGAACTCCAAGTGGTTCTTGGGCAGAAGTGTCTTTTGGCAGAAGATCCTGTACCTACTTGTTACTAAAATACCATTAATATAGCCTCTACACAAGATGTTAGGCAGGATCAGTTGTTTTGCATCTTTGCAGAAGTATCTAAATTATAACCTACCCAATTTACGTATCGATAAACGGGGAAAATAGTAATTCCACATTACCTACAAATAACTAATCCAGCCATAAATCTTAAACCTCTCTTGAAAATTATTTCCATGGATAAACATCATTCCCTATTGCTTGAATGGTTTGCAATTATACATCTCACCCGTTACATATTGCATTTTCTTCATTCAAAACCTGTAGATTCAGTTCTGAGCGGTTCTTACTTATCTGTAGACCTGATGCATTGGTTTAACATGGATAATTTGCAGCATAAGCGGAAAACAATTTTGCTGGAAATGCGTCAAAGCACAAGGCATCAAGTACATTCACCTCCCAGTTTCGTTGATCAGTCCTGTCGGTCTTGTCTTATGTTGGTTAGCAAGAGAGCTGATGAATGCTTTGGTTCAAGTTGGATATTCTGCAGCATGAGCAAAGAACAATTTTGCTGGCAATGAACAAAGCTGTAATGGCATCAAGCACGTTCATCTCCCAGTTTCGTGGTTCAGATTCAGATTTTTTCATGGACCAAGATTCCGTCTTCATTTTGGAACTGCAGCGAAAATGGAAAGTCAGTCAATTCCAGGGTACTGACCCCATCAATTGAACAAATAAAAACTGATCGTGTTCATGCTCCCATTACGAGTAAACCTAAGTCGCTATAGCGTCAAATATGGGTTGATAGTTCGATTTTCTCAACAACAACGATTAACCGGGCATAATAATTATTAACGTTGCTGTTTCGTCAGCCTTTGTAGGAATAACACGAGAAACCCATTACAGTTCAAGTTTTTATCTTGTAAAATTTTCCCACCAGTTCACCGCGCATCTTTATTTGAATTGGATTTCGTCGCGGTGTTCCACCGTTGTGAATGGCGGGCGTTGAGTGTGTTATGCTAATAATATACCTACCCGCAGGGACTTTTCTACTGTTCAACGGGAGCCGACCAGCTCAGCTGGCTCCAACGGCCCTGAGGGCGCATTTCGCGTCCCTCGCCTCACATCAGCCTATATCTCTCCTCACATGTCCACGCGTCAACACAATTTTGGGGAACTCTCGTTCATAATTCCAAGGGATCCCCGGAGGCTCTTTACAAACTGACGTAAATGTGATGCCTCAGATGAGATACTTAGCCATGATTAGGATCAGAACGCTGCTTAATGATTTCTTAATATAAACGCCTGTCTGGTAGATTCCATTCTTAATTGGGCACCAGGTAGACCTGCCATTGCTCAAGTTGGAGTGTTGGCTCTATGCAGTGTGCAATGGAGATCTGATCCTCAATGCATAGGGCAAATTTTCAATGACGCTTCAATGGAGCACCGTTGCCTCTCCTAGCATCAGCACACTCATTTTCTTGGACACCTTCATGATTTGGCACCCACATAAAATTTATGTCAGTATCTAATTTTGTGGCTTTGTATCAGGAGATCATCGGCATATGAATCCCAGAGAGCCTCAATGATACTTAGTCAGACACTGCAAATCACATAATTCCCAATAAAAAGCAGTCTTCTCCTATTATTCTTCCTTATCTTTACTGTTTAGAGTTTGCAGCGAACTTGGAAAAACTGTTACCATTTGACATCGCAGTTGCTTCGCAAATTCCTCTATAGTCCAGATGTTAATTGTGTGTATATTCTTTCAAATTATTGATTGGCACAGTTTATTTTATATAATACATCTCTAAATTGCATGAAAAAGTAAGTAACAAAGAACAATGAAACATGACATTTGTTGCGAATGATATTAATACACTGGAATACGATGTGAATACATACTCGTACCTAGCAGGTTAAATGCCAGTTTTCGAATAACAAACTTGAAACAACAATTTTGGACAAGAGAGAGTATCACAGGTTGGAATCATTACGAACACTGGCTGTAACTTGCTATTCAACATAATTCGCTCAATGGAATTATGAAATTCGATTTTGCTGCTCTGCTTCAAACACACATTCGATTATATTTGAGCTAATCTTGAAGTAAATATTATGGATTGAACTGATTGATGAGTAAACAAAGTGACAGGTTAACGCCGAAATTCCAACATTTCTGACTCATTGAAATCCAAGCAATAAAATCAACGGGCGACTTCGCCAGTAGCGCGTTGCGGTTTCAAGTAACGGCTTTCCTAAACTAGCCGGCGAACATCATCTTATTCAAAACTCCCCCTAATATCAACAACGTTCGAAAGGAGAAGAAATATTATCGCTTTTTGACGGCAATAATAGATTGATTTACTGACGAAACGTGCAGATATGAAAAATAAAATGAGGATTCCGGTCGTCACTTATTATAGAACGGGAGCAAGATCAGAACATCTTGTGAGCAGATGGTTTATGCTTGGTTGAAATGTGGCATCACTGTTGTTTCGTCGTCCATCCCAAGAGGGGTTTCCTTGGAAAAACTCTCGGTTGTCGCGAATGATTGATGGCTTAGTTGTGGCAGGGTTCGCGATAAGTCTATAAATCACTCTATTTCTTATTTTTAATACCCGGCTTGTGGGAGGGGAAAAAAGTATATTTTTCTTGGTTCTCGTGTTGGAAGGAGGCAAGGAGAACAAAGGTGGCTAAAATTGGACTGAGGGGAGCCTCAAGTTTGGACACCTGACTAGTTGGAAACGTTAGTAATCAGCTGGTGTGAACATGGCTGAGAAAACGGTTGGCCTGGAGTTGTTGACTAATGTACTGTTCAGAATGTACACTGTACAGAATGCTAAGCTATTATAACAAAACAAGTCATAAAACCATTTAACAGTAGTACAAACGTTCTTACTGAGTATAATCAAAATTTGATCAATGAAGGTGGTCCAGTTTTCAATAAAGATTGTTGTACATGTTGGGATAGCGCCATTATTGTAGCTTTTGAAGCATATTACTGATGCAAAGCGTTCAGCTGCCACAACACCGTGTCGTACTCCTATAGAACATATATTTGTCAGCGGATCTTAAGAAAGCATTAATATTATTTAAACGAAAATTAAGCCTACGCTTGACCAGACATAACAAATGTTCGTGCTATTAGAACATCCAGTTTCATTAGTATTATTAGAAAACCTCAGAATTACGGAAGATCTAAAACAATGTTAGGTTTGTGAATCCTTAAAAAATACACACACTACAACATTTATGTCAAATTATAGGTATTCGAAGAGCTCAAAATGTCTAACTTGATAGAGCGCAAGCACAAAAATTCTCATTTATAAGAATGGATAGATCTTTCGTCATACTAATTGAAATGAGGGTTGTGGTTCATAATAAAAGGGAGGGAGGTTATTCTGAAAACGCACAATTATCACCACATTATTCAGTACAGGATGATTATACTAAGATGATAATTTGGTTTGATGGTAAATTTGGCAGCATTGATGTAGTACAACTGTAAAGCATTGGCTTCATGATTACGTTATGCATATTAGTCCATTAGGTGAGTCAATATTAGTGTTCCATTCCCTGTGGTGTTTAGCATATGTAAGGGGGCCAGAAACACCCATCTTCAATCGACAATAACATGCTGCAGCCTCTCGCAGATTTTGAGTTTGAAATCATGGGGATTTATGGGATCAAATAATCATTATAGATTGAACATCATTTATCAGTCTGGTATCACCAATATTTCACTGAAGGCTGTATTCGGCAATTCATTAAATCTTAACCGTTGTTGGAAGCAAATACGTCGAATAAACAAATGTTGGATTCAATCTAAGAATTCGGAAAGAACGAGAATGTAGAGTTATTGCTCTTCCACATTGTCATGAAGATCAATATCTACTCATTCCGCCTTATGTGTACAGTTTTTGCAAATCATCTTCAACTTTTATATCATATTTTCAAATGAGTACCAGCTAACGTTTGTGTTTCCAAAAATTACTTGCTAACCAAAGAGAGAGAATATATTATAGCAAGCTGGTAGGAAATCTGCATCGAAAAGCAAGGATTTTTTAGGATAATTTAGATCAAAATAGGGTGAGGAAGAAAACATGGAGATGGTATCGTTTCCCTTACGATTCCTTTCAGAACGTGGTTTATTCTATGCTTGCCTACATAGGATAAGAAATGTACTCGTCCCAACCTGTCCAAACTTATCCAAACTGCCAAGATGTAGACGATGATGGCTCCAAATGTCTTGGACATGACAACGGAGGTGGTAGTCGCCAAAATTCTTGAACCAGAGCAACATGGAGATGTCTAGGTTCAATACGTCCTGCAAACTAAGATCATCCAAGAACGGGAGGGATAGAGAATATTGAAGAAATCTCAGAAGGACCTGTCTCTCTGATTTTCAGGTTGAGCCAACCTAGGGAAAGAAAATTGAGGTTTTTGTGTATTTGAATCCCACGTAACCCGGGGTGTGGTCCCTGATTTGTGCTTGTTACGACATCCTCTAAAAGATCTCCCCTGAAGGATCTTAACGATTTCCTCACCTGTCTTGGAATGATAACAAAACTCATACGGATGTTCTCAGAGTTTTAACTGCCTCATCACCTATAAAGAAAACTACATATGTTATAACAATTTTGTACAGTAGACGTCTGCCGATAGCATTGAGTAATTTTTCGGTGTATTTGAGAACCATTCCAAATGTTACGACGGTAGGAGGAACATAATTCACATGATAGGCTGCTTATTTCTTAGCAACGATTCGATGTGTCTCAAGGAATGACAGACTTTGAGTTCGTAAGGTCCGTTTTAGAGTTATATAATATTGTCTACACTCATATTTTTCATTCCGCTTTCTATATTCCATCTTGGGATAGGTGAGTATTTGGAATGCAAGAGTGAGTTAGTGGTCAAGAATTGGATTCCACCAGTAAAACTATTTTATTCTGGCTACCGACACGGTCAGAAGGACGTGAATCGCTTGCCGAACGAATATCGAGAAGTTCCGTTTCCGGTCTGGACTAAGTGTTAACACATCTCAGGACTGATGGGAAGGAAAGGGTCGGCCCCGAGCGGGAATCTTGCCAACAAACTCGGAAACCGCCTCATTCATCACACAAATATGATTTGTCCCGGCTCATTCAGTTTTACAAGAGCAGGCCTCTCGAGGCCACACTTTATCAAACAAACGCCGCTTATTAGTATGAAATATGAGTTGTTTGTGGCCGGGCGGGGGGGACTGACGGGGTTTAATAAGGCCAGATGCTCTTGTTAGCTTGTCGCTCTGCCACTTAGAATCCGTAACAACTGAGCCTCTTCTTAATTCCTACTCTTACATATCTACTTAGTCATAGACGAATAGTGTCTCATTTTATTATGGATTTATTGAACAACTGCCAAGCTTCTTGAGTTTCAAAACGAATCGGTTTTCACGTCCTCTAGAACTACGAGCTGCTCCTTCAGTATAGTATACACTTCTGGCACGTTGAAACCTATTAAAATTGGACTTTATTTGGGTAGCAGTCGAATTATAATGAAAATGAATTGATTAACATCGATCAGCAGTTCACGTGTCATGCGGGCTTCTTTCTTGGCTCCATATATTGAGAAGAGAATCCAAATATTTGCTGGGGTTCAAATCATTATTGTCTGGTTTTATTCTGCTTGTGATCAACTGAAGAATGCAAAGTTGGATAACGTTCAAAATAGTGATAGTTTGTGCAAAGAAATTATTGTTTGCATTAGGCGGAGAGAAAATCAATACAGAACAATGATGTTCAGTGATGTATGAGAGTAATCCCCCTTGTAAATGTGCGCTAAGAGTATTAGGACCTTCGACCTACGTGAAAAGGTGGCACGTGATCGTAACTTTAGACAAGCAAAAGATCGTAATTAAGGGATAACGCCCACGTCTCCACGTAACGAGATGCACTTTGAAGAATCACCACTTTCGTGTGAAGAAAAAAAGAAAGATATCCAGTGGAACGCACGGTGAACAGTGGGGTGCCCGTATTGGAGTCATAAGGGGAGGCCAAGGTAATGGGGCGGCAAATTATGGCCATCTAGCCACCCCTACAGGTCTCCAGCCCCACTCTTCACAATATTAATAAGTAACCCTCCAGTGCCACTCTAACCCCTTGTACGGCCTATGGGGTTACTGATGAAATATGAAGGGTTGCTTACCTACTACTTCTCGCCTCTGGAGAAGAACCCACACTACAAGTGTCATGTTTCCCTTTTTTTGTTGGGAACCTCTTAACTCCTAAAATCAATATAGGGAGTTCTGTTGTTCTTCACGGTTGATTCACAATTTTTTTCATACAATATATAGTGCATTCGAGACTGACAGCTGACATAGTGACGTCATTTCGCGTTGACGTACGCCTGATTCAGGTTTTGAATCCAATAGGATACTTCAGGAATCTCAAGATTCCGCTGTTTTTGTAAAGCATCAAGACCAGAAAGATATGATGATTATGCACAAGTTGATAATGCCCATACAGATATGTATCCAACGATCCTTCCCGAAATCAATGTTCATGTTCCTTTACTCACAACCAGTTCTAAAAATGTGTACCACCTCTTCAACAGTACGATTCGAATTCAATGTCTGTATTATCATCTAACGATATTGTCTGGTTGTAACAATGACCTTCCACAATCAATGATTTAGTTTTGAGAAAATTGTGAAGCCTTAATTGCCACAGTTTGTGATTCAGCTTGCAATTCATTCGACGTTTAAGAATTGCCCATATAAATGGGCAACTGAATAGCTTTCCAGTAGTTACGTTCTGTACTACGTATCTAGTATCTGGTAGGTTGTCTATGTGAGCACTGATTCTTTATTGACGGTCAGTCAATTTGCCAAGCAAACCTAATCGACAAACAAAGTCTACAGCCAAAACCCTCGTAGAAACTTTCTCTCGATCGGGGTTTATTGGTATTCCGCAGCCGACGTTACGGGCCGATGTACTTGTTAGCATTACCGGGATCTTGGGGGACAAGAGGGGGCGATCACTCCGGTATAGTTTCCCACGGAAGTCGGACATCTAAATCCTGCCTTTCACTGGAGACGCGACCCCATCTGAATCGGTTTGAGGATTTCAAACTCGAGTCCCACTAATGACCGCTGTCTGGCCTAGGGGTTCCTTTGGGAGGTTGTTCACTAACAATTCATCTGGCGGGCGAATGTTGAATGCCAGAAATGAATTACCCCAAATCCCGAAACATCAACAAAGTTGTAGATGCCTCTACCTGTCTGATCTTATCTGAGCTTGGATCTCGTCAAATAGTCCCTGGTAATGGTAATAGCATATTCAGCATACAAATCTATCCAAACGTATCCTTAGACCATGACAATTCATAGATCATAGGAAAACCTATTTTTAATGCCCTACCATTTTTTACTTTGTATCCCGGAACATTTAACCAACAACCATTGAGGAGGACATTCATCTAGTAAAATGATAGAGGACATTATCAACTCCTTGCAACGTTTTTTGATTTAATACCGTTACTACGGAAACAATTTGGATGATTGGGGAAAATCTGCAAAACTTTAAGTTACGTATACAAATTATTTACTCAAATTATGTCAAGCCTAGATTCACGATCTTGGAAAAAAAACACTGAATTATCCATATTTCTAGAAAGGCAAACCGCAATGTTTCCAATGCCATTGCAATATGTCTGAATTCTGGATAGAGCCAGGATGGATGCTATGTGATATGGATATGTTCAGATTTGATTCCATGATGGCTTACCTATAATATTAGGCACCTATTAATCTGTTGATAATTGATCAATCATCAACTTCAATATTTGTATTGTAGTTCATAATATCAAATGATTCGTATTGTAGGTTTTTGAATATAATAATAATAATGATTAACCTGAAATTTATGTTCACCTTTTTTTGTATTTTGCAGGTAAGAATACCACTCGGACAAATACGGTTGACATATTTGGACCCCCGTTGCACACAACCGAAGAATTTCTCTCTCAAACGCCGACACCAAGGTAACCAAAAAATAAGCCCTTCACGCTTCGTCAGCTTCCAGGAAAAGAGTCCATCCAACCCGCCCTAATCCCTATGTGCGGCAATTCCGTCACAAAACGGTCAAAACACCAACAGCCCCCGTTACTCCTCTGCGGAGATTTTCTGTTCCCCCATAATGCAGGTATTATCACTGCGACTGTATACCTTCGTGGACCGACAAAGGTTCTCCTGAATTCGTTCGGACAATGGGCCGAACAGGGCGGATCATTGCGCCCTAATGGACTCATTCTTTTCATCCCGGTGGACAGCTTACGAAACGCGTCCGCTGTCTTCTTTTCTATTATTTGTCGCAGATATTGAAATCCAGTTCAACTGTTGCGTTCCTTCGTATCTTTGAAATCTGTCCGTCTCCCTTTTGAGTTTTCGCTAATAGGAGGGTCAGCATAACGGCATCTTGGCGCTGATTTCACGGTATTCTGAGTCCAACAAGCTTGGACATTCAGCAAAGTTCCATGATTTCCAGATAAAATCAATTTTGTCCACTTCAAGAATTGTCCTCTCCACTTTTCCTTCAGATTGCCAATGATGAGAATATCACTAGAATGGGAGGAACATTGAAGACACATTGAACTCTCCAGAAAGCAAATTCATTAAAGCAAAGCTTATGTTACTCTATTGCATAGAGCAGGGGTGCTCAAACTAAACTGCTGGCGATCTACCAAGTATGTGTGACGCAGGGTTGCCGTACATACACGATACACCCTACCTACCTAGGTACCTAGGTGCAGGGTAGCATATATAGATATTAGCTTTCTGCACAATTAACATTATTTTAGTCAAGGTTTGGGTTAGGTTTACTCAAGTTCCTTCTCTACAATATCAATTAAAAAAACTCCTAGTTATTCAAAATTGCGTGTTTATTCGTTGTTACAAAACAAAAGACTTACATATTGTGTTAAACTTAGCTAAGGAGTGACTTTGGATGTTGAAGCGTGGCACTGCATGTCCTCATCATACTTTTCATAACGTGGTGCGTAACCACTTAGTGCTAATCGTAAGCATGATGACATATGATCGTCAGTTAGTCGATTGCGATATTTTGACTTAATTATCTTCATTTCAGAAAATGCAGACTCGCACAAGTTAGTTGAACCAAACATTGCCGTCAGTTGAAGGGCGATTTGTCTTACATTCGGATATTTATCTTCAGATATAAAACATCAGAAATTTGTATCAGAATCTGGAGCTTTGAGATGTATATCTGATATAATCTGCACCAACTCATTCTCAACAGAACATGAGTTCATATTAAACTGACTTGCTACTTCAGTAGCTAATACCTCAACGTTTTTACATGAAAAAGGATAACTCATAAATGATGCTATATTTACCAATTTACTGCAATCATAAAAACACATTTCGAATTGTACCAAAATATTTGATAATTCAGCCTCATACGTATCATAATTCAAAGTAATAAATTTTTGTAGTTTAGTTACCTACTTATTAAAAAAAATTTTCTTCTCGAGATCTACTCAAAAAGCACTCGCAATCGACTGGTCGATCGACCGTTTGAGCACCCCTGGCATAGAGCCTATGCATTAGGGTATTGGTTTGGGTTATTATCATTTTTAAATGGGGTAGTTGAATAATTTTGATATATAGGCAACGTGAAATCAACCATGAAGTCTTGTAATTTTGTAGTTAATTGCTTGGGGTATTTTAACTTCTTGCTCCTTTTTCATTGTTGTTGAAGGAATTGTCAAAAATTTCCTCCAAATGAAAAGATTCTCAAAATTTTGAATTGATTCTTCGATACTTGGGGGGGAGGGGGGGGGGAAGGTATCGATACTTTTTGTTAAAAAAATCGATTCTTCAGAGAATCGATACTTTTTTGCATCCCTAGTTGTAATTGCAATGAATACCAACCACGCAAGTTCTCCCTGAGAATCATAATTCATTCGAACAAACGACTACAAGACATTATCCCTCCTGTCATCAAACGTTTCATAAACTCAACAACCCGGTCAATGCGGGGGGGATACAAACCACCGTCGATTAATTCATAAAGGCGCCGCTTATGGCTTGAGGCGCTCCCCCTCTCCGGCACCATCTTGATACCGCCTGGTTAGGTGTTATGAAAAATCATCAAGGCACGCCATTAGCTCACGCGATCTCTCACCCATAAAACGAGCGCATACTAAACAGGAAAGAGAACGCGTTTTGCCCAGAAACAAATTAGTACAAACAGAACATAAATTACAGGACGAAGGTGGAAAAGGGACTCAAGGCAAAGGTTGGTGGTTCCTGGATATCTCTGGTCAAGTTTCCGGTCCTCGAGAACGCATGACTTCCTGCCCCGGCTCCTGCTGTCCTATTGTTTGCTTATCTCATATAAAAATAAAGAATCTCCTTCCACTTGGGCCGTTTCAACAGAATAAGAGGTTTATTAAAAAGCCTACCCTCCCCTCACGCGAATCCGCTATTTAACAGTCGCTCGACGTTATTTTCAAAGCTACATTACCCCCTCTCTTCACACTCTCGCCTTATATTCGAGCCGGTGTGGGTTCTTTACATTTGCATAAGGTCGTTCCCGAAGTTCCTATCTCGGCCGCCGCGATGCAGCACATGCGAGGCGGTTGTGTTTTTTCCACCAACGAAACCCACCCACTCACTAAAAACCGAGTAATTAATTGTTGTTTTTGCAAGTATAATCAGGGGAGTGAGCGCCCTCAGCTGTCGGAGGCGGTTTTATGGTCCCCAAGTCCTCGTATAAAATACCCCCTTGTTTGCAAACAATTTTTTTTTTCGACCAATCACGAATATTATGGGGCCTATCGCGCTTTTATAAGTACGTTCCCCTTTTTTTAACGTACCTGGCTAAGACTCCATTGCATAATTCAGTCTTGATAAACTTGGCGATACAATCAACCATTAGGGTCAACTACTTCACAAGAAGTTATCCTTCGTCCAACATACCAGATATCAGGCTGCACTTCAATGCTTAGAATAAGCTGGATATGGTGCATTTTATGGGTTCATAAAGGAGTTAATCTTAATAGGCACTAAATCATGCATATTCACATATTAGGTGTGTTCAGGTGTTAATACTCCTATCAACTATGACAGGACTTCTGTTGGAGTAAGACAATGGTGCACTATGATCTGCTGCATTCTTCATGTACGCGATTTGTAAAACAATGCAGCATCAATTCGAGCAAGAACCATCATGTTTTATTTGGACCTTCTAAAGACAATTTTGTTGTTCGTCCCAGTGACTTGTTGAAACATCTGAATTTGGACTCTTGAACATTGCAAAAGAACAAGCGAGCAGTTATCCTTGTATAAACCCTTCGCAATATGGTTGATTCCGCCGATATATTGAGAAAAAGTCCCCGACAACCGGTAGATATATATAACCTCAATCCAGATCTCCCATACTGTCAACAAATTACCAACGTAATGCCAGAGCCTCCGCACTCAATGAATTCTTTCCATTGTCAGTTTGTAATTTTAGTAACAGCTACCCCAGAACCATCATACCTACCTGTTACTGACATTGCATCGTTCGTTTAAACTTAGCCTTTACAAGTCAATAATCATTTTTCTGGCTCTGATTCTCTGATGATTTCAACAAGAGCCCATACCCGATTCCGCCTTTGACGGAACTTTCCTCAAGATCGGCAGTGCGTTGAGTAAGTAGACGTATGAAGCAAGGCCTCCCACAACCTTGCTAACCCTCACTGAAGCTTCAAATTTAATAACGCTCTAGAAAGCATGGTTTCTGCATTTTTGAATACGTAGGAATTTCAATTTTTCTGTGTAGCTATGTCGACTTCGAAGGTGGCAATCTTGTACACAAGTAAGTTGATGCGCATAGCCATCCATCTCTCCAAACGACATGTCAACATTTTCAACCTAGTAGAGTTCTATAAATTGTTTTCTATTATTGTCAAAGAAAGTACAATAGTTTAGGAGCATTTCAACTCATCCTTGTGTTAACTATCTCGTCGGATAGGGGAAGTGTTACTATATACGTATACTTCATCCCTTCCTACTCACGCACTCTTCATTGCCGGTCGACGCCGGGTCGTGTCGCAGTTTGATCGGCGATGGCAATCAGCGTTCCCCACCGCCACCCACCAACTCGAATACCAATCTTTAATCAAGCCAACCTGCAAAACCCAACCTTGGTTCTTTTTTTTTCTACTTCCCACCGACACGGGACATGGAGTCTCGAATAAACGATACGGTTGATGTTTTTCCACCCCTCATCTCCGCGTCCCGGTTTTTCACAGCGGGAATTTTCACCCGATTGGTATCGAGTGATCAACTCCCTTTCTGCCATTCATTGCCGCGTCTTTTTTTCACTCTCTCTTTTTCGCGGATGAAAAGACTCAAAAAGAATTTGCGCATTTTCCCCCTCCCCATTTATGGAAAACCGTCGGGATTCGCCGGGCACTTCATTATGCATCCATCATCAATAATGCAACCCTGCTCAAAGTGCATCCTTTCATCAGTCCGTCATTCGCGCCAGCGCATTCTGCTCTAATCAGTATTTTCCTTGTCAATGCAGAACCATTATGATGATTGCACTAAGTACATACTGTAATAATGACGAATTCAATCAGGTTCTTTTTTTATGCGAAATTGCAGTGGCTTCAAATTTGTAAAAATTCAATCTCCAAGAATTTTTATCATCAAAATTCATTATGAATGTGGATGATACAGCAATCTTAGCTGTCGCAGACCCAGTGAGGGTCAACATGGAAGCTTCAGGAAAGCAACCCATTACAGTCATTGAATGAGTTGAGCTCAATGGGCCAAATCCATCCATGTCAATTCCACTAACAAAAGGATTCCAACAATAGCACTTACATTAAACAGTGGTAAACTGAACGAAAAAAGTATGCAAATTCTGCCAAAACCTTAGGGATAACATTGGATTCCCAGCTCAGGTGGAAGTAGCATGTGAAAAAGAATCAGGAAGAATTCAGTAAATGTTGAAAAATGTATTGGCAGATGTGGCGATACTTTCCATCTCAACATCCACAACCGAGCGCTGCAAAGTGCAACAAACACCTAATTCTAATAGGTTTTGAGAAGAATTGTGTAACTTCAAAGCTGTAGGCGAATTTTTGAAGAATTTACTCGTTTATTGATCGAATTGGTATTGACCGATTGATAAAAGGTAATCAATATTGAAGCCTAAGAGAAACAGACGGAAATGGGATGTATTCTTTGTATAGTTGTGAACTGGGCAGATGCTATGGGCTGCTTTATTAATAATCTTATGTTGATGTGCTATAGGGTGTTCAGGATGTAGATTTATATCGTATATAAATCTGGGAAAAACTAAATGCAGAACTTCCAAAATTTGAATATTATCATTTTTGATCTTAGAATCGCATACAAAGATCACGCCTTTGTGATGGATATGGTTAGTTGGTCCTTCCCTATTTTAGAATTCGTCGTCTTGGGAGATGAATCCAGACGTTATCAAGCGTCTGGGTCATACTCTGAGCGTGGCGGAGCATTACATTCGCATTCTGCTCAATCGAAGGGGCAACCATACCATTCCATCACCTCACCTTCAAAAACATCTGTTTGCAAATTTTCAGCCTAAAACTCGACAAGTTAATTTAAGTCATAGATGGATTGTGTATGGGTTTGCCAAGTTGAAATTGTTGGATTGTTCCTGTATGCAATTTACGTATATTCTTTTGGTTTCACAGCTGTTTTGGATCTTCTAATACTCTTCAAATTGTACCTTTTTGGAATGATCTTATGGAAACAATTCGACTAATGGAATAAAAATGAGACAGGGGAAGTTTCCCGTAACATTTTTAAGGAATAAAATGCCATTTGATTTCAGGGGGCACAGAATATTTAGCAGCGCGTCGTGGTATTTCACCATCAATGTGGGTGATTTTGCGTTGTCCTTGGGGTTTTAATTATTATTTCGTGGCCAGAGGTCAGATCGTGTGCATTCCTTCCGCTCTTCGCGCGGATGTCCCCATTTCGCTCGAAACAATGGGCAAGGCGTCCTTTTTCCGTTTAATTGGAAACAAAAGGGCGATAGCGGGGTTGGGGCATAAAAGAAAGGGTTTCTCAGAGTGGTAGAAAATGTACTGCCCTCCCTTAAAGCCAATTTGTCCCGTGGAAGTCTTGAAATCTGGTTATTTCTCGGTTCAGCGGGAACGGAACACAATGGGAACAAGGAGGGATGGGCTGTTGTAGGTAAGTAGCGACCGTGACTTGGAGAGGACACGATCCGATTCCACGAAGTTCGGATATGGATACAGAAGCTCCGTGTTCCGTAGCGGATCGATCTTTTTATAGAACTAACCACCTGCAAGCCTTAAAATAAATGTACCCAACGTTAATAAAACCTGGATACTCAATAATAAGTAACTTAGTACCTGGATATTGCAGAGAATCAACCCCATATTGAGCGTGTACCGACTGCGATAATACTCTGTGATATCTTACAAACTACGTAAATGTGTACTTCATAACATTATAATCAAGTTAGTATCCTTATGTGCTAGTATGTGTTAGTATCCTTACACATGAACCTCAAAGTTTGTTTCTATTTACGTGTGTTCCTAATAAGCAGCTAAACTGACTGATTTTGACATAGATCAGTCATAAAATGATCAGCGAGATCCGGCGCACGACATAGGCTACGTCAGAACTTCTAAAACATCCTTCCATTTCATAAATAGTTTGGTTCTCGAACTGTCATTATTGTGGTTGCTCACAGGCAGTTTGTAGGCGGCTTAAAAACCTTCACAACTGGAGAAGAATTGGACAGACATGTTATATTTCGCACGCAGCTCGGTTTTTGCGCTAGTTACCTCTAAACTATTAGAACAAGTATGAATTCCCTGTACGTTATCGAAGAATAACACTAAACCCCGAGGAGATCTGATGATAATAATAACTGTAGATGGTGAGTAGTACCTTGCTCACGACGGTGCAGTCACGTAAGATTTGATGCCCATTTATTCTGCATCAACCGAATCTGTTTAATGCCCACTAAAGATGAAAGTTTAGTTCTTAGATATAAAGATAAATATTTCTTTTGTGTACTTAAAAATGAAAGTGGATAACGCATTAGTCGATACCTCACATAGGTAAACCCACAACGACTTCAAATACCTCGTTCCTGCTTCTCTCTCAAAAATGTTCATAACCCACTTCATCACGTTCTATAGAACTTCATGGTGGTAACCCTCTCGGGGTAAATGTCATTGGATATTACGCTAGTATGAGACGCTTGCTCTGCTTCTTCAGAATGTTAACATCTTAACATCCAAGACAGAACATCTCCGCGTCATATTTGAGCGGTCACGGAAGACGGAAGAGATGCCCGACTATTGCACTTTCTCTTCACATGATGCAACTGCACGGGTACATCTTCAACTAAGTTCACATCGTGGAATTTCCTCGATACCAGCTAAAGACCAAACTATTAAACTCTCTATGAATCATCCATGTTTACAAATTCTATCCTCTTTGATTCCCTTCATATTCCATCGTTCGATTTCAACCGTACAACATTCCACTAGCCTACTAGAGCGTGGTGGTATGCAGAGACAATGTTCAATTCTAGAAACTAAACTGCTTGGTTCCAATATTTGCTACCAGAGAAAATTAGCATCTCCATTACTAACCTGATTAGCCATCGGTGTATTGCGAGACATACATTGTATGGTAGGGAGGTTTGCACGAAGAGTCAATTGGCTAGATGCAGTGAAGAAAACAAACTGGTATTATGATTTAGCTGTCCACCAAGACAAAAGTTGATAGTCTCAACATCATCAATGATTTGCAGTGGAATCTTTTATGTACTCTGCAAAAATCCAGTGAATTCACACCATACATCAAAGCGAAGCGTCTCCGCGGATAGTATAAGAAAATATAGGCCCAACATCTTCTGTTATTTTGTCAATACGTCTTCTTTTGGAATGTCTTGAAATGTTGGGTTCCTCTCAATTTTTACTCCAACCTTTAAATGCATATTGAACTTGAGAAACAATTAAAACTAACAAATCGTCTCGACTGTAACTTTCGTCATTCTGTACCACCGGAACGCAGATAATGTGATCGATATCGGATTATTCAAACATCCCGGCGGGGATTTCACCGTCGGAAGACTCCGAGATTTATCGAGGTACCTCCGGCCCTCGGGAACCTGTTTCGTTATTGGAATGAAACCAAAAGAAAAATTTCTTTGATTGGAGGGAAAGAGTTGGTTCGCGAAGGTTGAGATATCGAGATATTTAATGCCCCCGAAATTTATCACCTCCACTTTTTCACAAAGGGTCCCAGCCCATTTTCGGAAACTTATTATATGAGACTAAATGATTATTTGGATGTGGACCCACTTAAAAATGAGAAATCAAACGAAATATATTCAAAATTTGATGAGGAGGTTTCGAAATACCGATCGCCAAGAGTTGTTTTTGCTGAATTTTTTTCTTCCCTGCAAGAGGAAAAAATAAATTGTATTAGATTAATGTCAAAGATTAATTTGGTGGGTTTCGAGGTTGTTTTGGCTCATTGAAATAGAATGTGAATTTGGCCAGAAATAAGAAGGGAACATAGTTGCTCCTTACTGCTCTTTCATAGGTCGTTGTCCGTTGAGTCAATGGATACTTGGTATCACTACAGTTCGGATCGATATGCAAAAACAAAAACAAAATAGCTGAAATATGCAACAGCAGTTAGCAAAATATGCCAGAACATACAAAAAAATTTAAAATTACGTTCAAGCTGAAATGCTGGTCCAATTTTAGGGTTTTCTAGTTTTTATTGAGTCTAACCGAACTTTTGTAGCAATGAAACCACAAACTCTTGTAGCAATGTAACCCTGAACGCTGACAACAGGAAGGAATTTTAACTTGGCAATATTTTCAGGAGTAAGTACGTTGAGATCAATTCCAGGAGGATAGTTTCACACGGATGGAAATCTCCGGTCGGGGAAACCCGGTCAACTACCCGGAGAGTACATTTCAGTGTAGGTTCACAGATATTTCTTAGAAATATACCATTTATATGCAAAACTCTGTAACATATACAAATGCATATCATATGCGAAAAACAACAAAATATACAGGAATGTGTCATTTTAAATTCAATTTCAAATGCCCTAAACCTTGACAAATACCTCAATTCGGATAGGTTTGACACTTTCTATTGAAAAAACCTGACATGCAAAACATGAAAAATCCGAACTCTAGTTATCACTATTACTACTGAAGTCAAAACATATCCTTCGACAAAATCTTCGAAACTAATTATTTCACGGTTCAAATAAGTTTTTTAATAAATTGAATGACTTTTCTTACATATAACGGAATATAATTGAACGAAAACAATCGATCTTATACATACGTGATGTATATCACGGTTCTTCCCTTGGATGTATTTATGTTATCGTACGGAGCCGATGGAACAGCAAAAAATATCACAATACCGACATAAACCGTCAGAATTTGATACTTCGATTGTCTTGTTGTACAGAGTCATTTGCTCCTCGGCTGTGTTGTTATTCGTGCACTCTGCGAGTATCATAGTTTGTATATGTCATTTTTTTTTTCAAATCAATAAAAAATTGTGCAAAATGGATATGGCACATAGCTCTTCATACCCATACTGAATGTGTGTATCATTGAAATGGTGGAAAGAATTTAAGTTTGTTACAAGGATTCACTGGGTAATGTTTCTGCAGTTATGACGTCATCAAGAGGCAAAACCTGTACGGAGTTTCGGTCGTTGGGCTAGTTCCACAACGGGTATTATATTACGATCGTATTATATTCGTAAAGTAATTGTAAACTGATGTGTGATTGAACCCCATCTGCCCTCCAAATTTGTGCAAGATTAGAATATTAGGAAAAGAAAAATATGATTGATGGATTCTACGATCGCTTCATGAAGTGGAGAATTTTTCAGCAATGAAACTCATTTGGAATCATCTATACCCAAACTAGCCACAT